>JAFIDM010009631.1:204897556-204910845 GCA_023159025.1 Thereuonema tuberculata
CCTATATGTTTGTGCCGTCCCTGAAGAAGGAATACGCATAGTATTCCGAAACTGTCGGATTAATCCCATGTCATCTTTATACTCAACTTTTTGTAAGTAAGTGCGTTTTATTTATTTCACTTTATTTTATTTTATAATATATATACAATATAATATAAATATAATGCAATAACATTTACAACTCTCCATTTAACTGTACTTTAACTTTATTTTAAGTAACTTTTTAATGATTCTTACTACAAGACTTAAGATGGAAAGCATAAATGACATCTACAACTTTAGAGAGATATCAAACCTCCTAAGCAATGTTAAATAATGAATAATGAAATCATAAAACCACTGTTGCCTGCATAAATTTTACAAAGATAAATTCTAATTAATCCTAAAGAAAATTTATTGAGGTAATTAATTTTAATGGAATAATTGGAGAATAATTACTTCTTAAATTCTTATTTAAATGATTTGGTGCATATTAGTCTCCATTTACTTAAGAGAGATACCCTCCCATTTTCTTTCCTTCAAAATCTCTGGATAAATTGTAAGAGATGATCTGCAAAATATTATTTTTACTGCCCTTTCCTTTCTAAAATGAAACATATCGAATAGAATAAGCAAAGAACAACTTTGTATTCCCTTTACAAATCAAATGCAATTATCAAGTCTACAACGTTAAAAGAAAGGCGTTACATTTCTTTGCAGTCTATTTAAAAAAAAAATCAAACTAGAATTTTAGTATGAAATCTAATGTTTCTTACCTGAGCCAATAAAGGCTGTGGCTGAATATGGGACAGTAGGGGTTGCTGTGCTTGTGAAATTAGGCCTGGCTGACTAGGTTGGGTTGTGTGACTTATAAGGGATGCTTGTTGTGGTTGCTGTAGTCCAGGTTGTGGATTAAGAAGAACTGAAGAATGAGAATGTGGATGAGTAGGGGGGTTTGGATATCCTGCTTGCGACTGAGAAGATTGAACAGTATATCCTGGCTGGGGCTGTTGTGCTTGAACAGGGAAGCCTGTAGGTGGTTGAGGTGTCTGTATAGCAAATGCTGTTTGTGGTTGTTGTGCCTGAACAGGATATCCAGCCTGAGATTGAGGAGTCTGTACAGCAAATGTTGGTTGGGGCTGAGGAGCCTGTACAGTAAAGCCAGGTTGATGTTGAGAACTTTGCACAGTAAATGCTGGTTGTGCCTGTGATGACTGAACTGAAAAACATGGCTGTGCCTGTGAAGACTGTACTGTAAATCCTGGTTGCGCCTGTGATGACTGAACTGTATACCCTGGTTGCGCCTGTGACGATTGAACTGTAAACCCTGGCTGAGCCTGTGATGACTGAACTGTAAATCCTGGCTGCGCCTGCGATGACTGAACTGTATATCCTGGTTGAGCCTGTGATGACTGTACTGTAAACCCAGGCTGTGACTGTGACGACTGTACTGTAAACCCTGGCTGTGACTGAGATGACTGAACAGTAAACCCTGGCTGTGATGACTGAACTGTAAAGCCTGGCTGTGATGACTGAACTGTAAATCCTGGCTGTGATGATTGTACAGTATATCCTGGCTGAGATTGTGAAGACTGAACAGTAAATGCTGTCTGTGGTTGGGCAGCAACCAAATTTGAGGGCAAAGACTGGGGAGACTGCTGAAATTGAGACATAAGTGCCATTGCTTGCTGCTGTTGGTGCAATACCTATAGATGGAGTTTCAAAAATAAATTTACAAAATATAAGTAAAATATATATTATTACTATACTTAAAATTCCGACTATTTTAAATAATAAATATTTCTTATATTATTGTACAGAAGATAAGGAATTATTTCAAGAATTTTCTATACCTTTAACTTTTATAATTATATATAATTATGTTCATATAGGGTTTCCCAAATTTAACAGATTTCATTTTAAAGATAGACTTTCTCACCACTGTTGTATTAATCCAACAGAAAGAAAATCCTTGCACGTAAATATTTACTAATTATAAAAAAAAAAAAAAAAAAAAAAAATCTTTCTTCTACTATTCATATTTTCTTAAAAATTGACAATGAAAAATGTTTAATATTCAGTGAAGAATTAAACTGATAGCATAATAAAAAAAAGAAATTATTTTCAATATAAGAAATCATTTAATGACATGAAGTCTTCAGTCTGCATCCTAGAAGCCTTACTGTATGCAGATGCAGTTAGTACAGTGCTCGTTCACAAAACTCACTAACCTTTAAGACTAAGATGTTAAAATAAAAGGTGAGGTCTACAATTTCAATTCCATACAATATTTACGGGATGCTCTTACGAATAAGCATTCTGTTGCTTCCAACATTTTTATAGAAATCTTGAAAACCTTAAATAGTGCTACTGGGATGATGTACATGTACCTTCCTTAAGTATTGCTACATACATACAAAATCTCTCAGGTTGGAAGAACAAGAGTAAAAGTTCAAAAAGAAGCCAATGTCATGCTCCAATTAAATGTTGAAGAGCTCTTTGCTGTGCTTAAATTTCATTAAATGAAAAATTAATATATCAAAAGAAAGAATAAACAGCAAGGATCAAGTATGGATCAAAACATGTTAAATTGATTAAATGTCTATAATTATCCATTAGTAATCTCTACTGGAAGGCAAGTTGCCAATGGATTACGTATACTTAAATAAGGGTGCTATTTAGAAAACAACAAGATCAGTATTAATGTTACAGGGGCCATATTCTTTACTGACTTCACGTTTTGTATTCAAAATATTCATCAGTTTCAGTGTTTTCCTCTTTTTTTTTTCTGTGTGCATATGTATTTTGTGTATGGTGGACATGTATAATCATAGCTTCACTGTTTCTTAATGATCTCAACTATTCAATTAAGGAGCATGAACTTACATAAGAAAGGAAAAACAAAATAGCTTACAACTACAACGATAGAACTTCCATATCATTAGCTTCACTATTTCTTAATAACCTAATCTATTCAATTAACGAGCATGAACTAAAATCAAAAAGGAAACACAAAATAACTTTCAACTACAAAGATAGAATTTACATATCAATAGCTTCACTGTTTCTTAATAGACTATAAGCACTATTTACATATCAATACAATCAGTGGCGTATATAGAATATATTTTCGGGGGGGGGGGCAAAAAATCTATTCAACCAAACAAAAAAAACAATGAAAACCTATCTGTTCAACCAAAAAAAACGTTGGGAGAACATATCTTCATTATTACGGGAGGGGCCCGGGCCCCCTCGGCCCCCCCCTTATATACGCCCCTGAATACAATGTAAAATGTAAATACATTTTTTTAAATAGTTTACAAAATGACATCAGTTCTATGTTGCATGCAAATAATTTAATAGATAGTACATTAAGTGAATTCTCTACCTGTTGTTGCTGTGATGTTGATGTAATAATTGAGGCAACCATTGGCTGAGACTGTGATGTAATAACCGATGCAGGAGTTTGCATAATACTTTGAGATGATGCAGGTATCAAGGATACTGATGCAGGCTGTATAATCTGCTGATTTATACCAGTCAAATGGGTAACTGAAAAATTAGAATTAAGATTATTTAATTTTATACAAATACTGTAATAAATTATTTTAATTTTTATTTCGTTTTTTTATAAGCCTTGATAAAAATATATATACAGTAAAACCCCGTTATAACGCTCGTCAAGAGACCATGTCCTACAAGCGTAATAAGCGGGATAGCGCTATAGACGGGAAATGATTTATGAGATGGGGAAAGATTTGGACACCATTTTACAGGAAACATACATGATTCTGCAATAGATATACTGCAAATATGAGCTTATTTCCTATTAAAAAGATCTTTGATTGTGGTTTGCCGGGTGTGTGTGCTACTGTTATGAATTATGACATTTCAATGCGGTTCAGATAACTATTAATGTCAATTGATACACCACTAGGAGCAATACTATTATATTTTCGGAGCAGATTTAGTGCACACTTTACTTTTTTATGTTTGCAACAATCCTTCGCTGCATCGGTAATTGCATCCCTGCTTTTCATTATTGTTCGCAGACTGGACGAGGGAATTCCTAGAGATTCTGCGAAATCCTTCTGACTACTGTAGAATTCCCGTCGCACTTACGGAGAATTTGCAATTTTTCATTTATAGAAAGGGATTTCCGCTTCATCATTTTGAACAACTGTATCACAGACCCGCATTTCACAGAGTTCAAAGATCCCCTCCTACCAGGGGAAAAAAAAAAAAAAAAAAAAAGAATCTTTACAGTGTTACATTTTTTTTTTGATACAAAATTACCAATATAAAAAAGCGCTACAAGCGGGATTTGAAGCATTATAAGAGGGTAAAAGTATACAGAGATATATAGGAAATTCCAGGGACCATATAAAAGGAGCGTAAAGAACAGGATAATGCTATAAGCAGGAGCGTTATATCGAGATTTTACTGTATATAAAAAAAAAAACCACACACATTAAAGTTAGTTCTTCACCCATTAACAAAGAGTTACTTTTATCATTTTTCATATATACACACATGAGGGCTGTTCAATAAAGAATGATCATTTTTTTTTTTTTTTTGGCAACATACCTTTACTCATCCTCAGAATTTTTATGGTCTTTCTGAAAGTAGTCTCTGTTGGATGCAATGCACTTGTCCCAGCATTTCTGCCAGCCTGCAAAAACATGCTGGAAACCATTTTTTGACAGGTCTTTCAAAACCACCTCCGTAGCCTTCACTATGCTTCTGAAGATTGAAAACGCCTCCCGTGAATGTGTTTCTTCAGGTTAGGGAATAGAAAAAAGTCACACGGGGCTAAATCCAGACTATAGGGAGGGTGGGGATGCACTTCACATTGATTTGTGCAAGATATTCAGCAACAACATTTGCGACATGCGGCCTTACATTATCGTGGTGCAGCATCTAGCTTGTTGCAAGGAAATGTGGCCTTTTCCGCCTGATATGACCTTGCAGAACATTCAGGGCATCTCTGTAGTACAGCCCAGTTACTGTTGTGTGTGTTGTGTTTGCTGATAAACCATTCCATCAATATCAAAAATGAGATGACCATAACTTTCCCTGCAGAAGAAACCACTTTTGCTTTTTGGGGGGTTGGTGATGAAGGAGATTTCCACACACAGCTTTATTGTTTGCTCTTAGGATCGAAATGATGTAGCCAAGTTTCATCAACAGTGATTACCTTTGAAAAAAAATATGGATCTTCCTGTACCATAATCTTCAATTGAATGCAAACCTGCATGCGAACATCCTGTTGTTCGGGAATCAGCAGTCTTGGAACCCACAGTACACAAACACATATCAAGTTCAATTTTTCCGTCACCAACATGTGAGTGGCACCTAGTGAAATTTTCAAGATTTCAGAAAGTGATCTTAAGTTTATTCGTCGATCCTCTCTCATTATGACAGCAGTGGTGTTGATGTTTTCTTTCGTAAGAGCAGTAACTGGGGCGCCGGGTGAACCTTCCTTTGAAATTGATTGTTTCCCCACTTTAAACAATTTATACCATCTTCGAGCTGTGCTGTAAGGAAGAACAAACTCTACATAGGCTTCCTGTAACACTGCATAGGCCTCAGATGAAGTTTTTTTGAGACGAAAGCAGAATTTCAAAGCAGCATATTGTTCGTCGCGCGTCACCTCCATTGTAGTCGTAGGCGATACTGAACGTTTCTCGACTTGCACAAACCTGACAGACAAGAACCTGGAGAGATGACCTTGAAACTTTCATCATGGGTGCATGACGTATTAAGCTAACAAATATCGTAAGGAAAAAAAATTAGCGTGATAAACTATGAATGTAAAAAAATAATGATCTTTATTGAACAGCCCTCGTATACATATATAGTTTCTAAGTTAAAAGTCATATCAATAACAATGAGATCTTGGGTTCACAAAGTGGCATCCTAGTACAACTGTTTCACACTTGCTGGTGAACATCAACTAGGACTGATCTTTTGATGACACTCCAAGGTCCCACCTTTAATTATGATTAAAAATAATATGTTTGCATTACCATTATCAGTTAAAATTGGATGAGCAACTGCTGTTGAATTAGTGTAGGTTGGCTGTGTCATAATCCCTGATGAAAATACAGGTTGATTAAATATGCCTGTCGATGACAGATTTGGATGACTTATAACTGCTGTATTCGTAAATGTAGGTTGAGTTATAACCCCCGAACTACTAACAATTGCTGGACTCATTGTTACCAATCCTATAAATATGGATAAAATGTACAATATTTAGTTGTAATGTTTAAGATCTGCAATCTTTATTTTAACTGAAACAAGAAATTGAAACTTTCTCTAAACTTAAAAATTCTAATTAAGAAACAAAAATTAATTTATTAATTATGGAAAATAAATCATTTCAAATGGCTTTCCATGCAAAAAATAAGTGAATTACTTGTCAGTATTTGTTCAGATAAAACTGATTTTTGGAATACTTTGCAATAATCTCAATTATTTCATTACCTTCAAGAAATAGCATAATCTCAAATTGCCAGTGTTGATGCTAGGTAGAAACTGAAACTTACAAATAATTGTGAAAGACACATTTATTTATTTATTTATTTTTAATTTTTAAGGTTTATTATTATCACGTGAAAGCTGTTCCTCTAAGATGATATGTTATCAATGTCCGTATCAAAAATATCTGTAGATTGTACAAGATTCAAGAAAAAAAATGTCTTTTTACCGTTTAAAAATAAATGGTTACTACAAATAAGCATTCTGAACAGTTCTTCTCTATCTGCATTGTAAAATCCTCCATCTTGTATGTAACTTATTATCAGAGAAATCATTCATATAAATATAATTTTTAGCACATTATTGTATTGTAATATCAGACATTACTGGAGGAAAAGGAATGCAAGGCTCAAATTTTAAATATTTAGAATGAGGAATAAATGCCTTTCTTAACAACTCAGCCATTAGAGTAACTTATAAAAATGTCAATATCGTACACATTACAATTGTTTACATAATGTTTGTGGTACAGATAATTAACAAATAACTGGAAAACAAAAATTACATCGATAGAACTTCCAAAATAATTTAATATTATAAATTACATAAGGGTCATTAAAAATATAATTTTTAAAATGTGAAGTCATCTATTTCTTACATTGAAAGCTTTGTTGTGTTTAAAAAAGCAAAGTAATGATAGGAAAAAATAATAATACTGAAAAGATAAGATTCTGTAACTCACTATGGCCCTTTAGTAGCAACTCTAAAGTCTCTCAAGTAATCTTAAAGAGTTATTAAACTGCTTACACTTTTCAAGGTTCAGGGAGAAGAAGTATGAGGAGGGAAGAGGATGAAATTCAATGGAGTCTCTCAAACTCAAACTAAATGAGCCATCAGCTAAAACAACAAAATATTGAACTGAAATACAAACCTTTTCTTTGAACAGCAGAAAAACATGAGTATCAAACAAAATGGAAGGATCCAGAAGAATCCCTAAGAAGGCACACGACTTAAAATTGTTTTTGGCCAAACAATTGAAAAAGAATTTGTGATTCTAAAGCTGTGGAATAAATACTATGATCAAGCAGTGGTTACAACTCCTGAAGATTCTATAGATTTATGGAGAAAATTAACAATAAAAATAGAAAAAAAAAATTAAAGTAAATGCACATGCTCATAAAAGAAAAATAACTCAGAAACAAGAACATTAAAGAAGGTTAATAAGAAAAAAGAACTGATGCATAAAAGTATGAAAGCATAGGAATAAATGACCACTGCAGAGGCTAAACTATGTGCAAAAATAAGTATATCCAAAGGAAATACAAATCAAAATTGATGTAATGGCAATTAAAGACAAAAAGGTATTATCCGAGAAGATAGAAAACACAACAGAAACAATTAAAAGTAACAATCATTTTGTGATTGCAGATGACTATTTTGTTTCTGAAATGGAAAGACTTGTAAATTAATGATTTCAAAAAAAGTTAGATGCTATAATTTGCAGAGCCATGAAAGGTATGATAAAGGAGTCAATGACATTAAAAACAGGTATTCTTAGTTTACAAAACATAATAATCTAAGCAAACATGAAAAATATAAAAGATCAAAGAAATTCATTAAAACTAAATGCCAGTACAAGAGACGTCTGAGTGAAATAATTAATAAGGAAACTGAAAATTAATGCAATCTACACTACAAGTGGGGGAAAAATAATGTTGAAATGTAGCTGCCATTTCGAATTGTATATATCTTAAGTGCATGCTGAAATGGCCCAAAATCTTAAAATGACCTTCTTTATAACCCCATTCATCATTTCAAAATTCACACTTTTATCACAAAATGCAAAACCCTCTTAAAAATTTCAAGATAAGCACTAGACTACAAACAGTACGCTTTTCTTTAAAACTTAATATTGTTGTATGACATTAGTAAATTTATCATTTGCAAAATTAATAAAAATGAACTTAAAACAAAATGCATGCTGATAAGTGAAGACTATAGAACTATTTCCTTTTTCCTTGCTAAAATGATTTCTAGAGCTAAAAAGCTGAAGTGGTTGATGGTTCACAATATATTTAAAAAAAATGTCTAGAAAATAAAAAGCAGCTTATTTGAATCAAAAGGTAAGTGTTTCAACTTTCATAAATCAAGTTAATCTGTTAAAAGTTCAGGAGCCTGATTTAGATGTATTTCCAGATAATTTCAGATTTGTTTCACAGACAAGGATCACTAGTCAAAAGGAATTGACATAGTGTTCAACACCAATTCATAATAGATGATGACAGGTTATTAGAAGCACTTCAGAAAATGGATGTCTATTAAAATAGTTTTTTTTTTTTTTTTTTTTTTTTCATAGCAGAGCACTGAAATCTTATTGGAAGCATCTGCATTTAGATATTGATTAGTTTATAAGAAATTTGATAGCCAAGACTGAAAGAAAGTGGTTTTATACATAACCTGCTGATGGATAGAAACATTATAATGAAATGTACAAATCATAACATAAAATAATTTTTATGCTAATACTAAAATATTTAGAAAAAGAAAACTGCCATTAAACAAATAAACCAGAAACTATAAGTAACATGTGGGTTTTTAAATTGAAGTTTTAAAGTAAGAAGCAAAATGAATAGATGATGTTGTGCAGACTTGTAAACTTGCACCATCACTATTAACCTCCTGATTTCCAAAATAATTTAAACGCACCAACATGAAACACTGCAAAGAAAATGGAAATCCAAGCATTCAATCCAATTGATGAAATGATAAATATGTAAATTTAACAAAGATGAATAATGAAACATTTTAGATGAAGAGAAAAATACTAGTGACATGAAAATGGAACACTACAAATGAAAGTAGCAGATGGCACTCTAGAAAAAAAGCACAGGAGTAATATTACTTATATCTAAGGTTAGAAACTAAATTAGACCAGAAGGAACAAAGGACACTTCTTGATTATTTACTGTGTTTTGCACTGCAAAAACTGTGAAAGCAAGACTAAATTACAAAATCCTCGCTAATAGCATTTTTGAATCTGTATCTTGTATAATTTAAACCTTTATCCAACAATGGCAGATTAGTATTGTTAGAAAACTTTCTGACATAAACGTATACTTTACACACACTGAAATTATTGGAATTTTGCTGAAAAATTATAATTAATAAGATTCAAATGCACCTGTTGATTGATTAAGTAAGCCTGGTATTGCTGTTGACAATGATGTTATTGGCATGGCAACAGATGTAGAAAGAAGGCTGGGAATTCCAGATGTTCCAACATTGAGACCTAAGCAAATATTAATTTAACATTTAAGAGATACTGTTTTTAATTCTATTTTAATTAATTTGAATGATTAAAGAAATGTCTTCATATTTCGTTTTATTTTAAAATAAATTTTTTATACCCTATTTAAGTAATTAATTAATAATTGTATGAAAACCAAGATGAAAATTCTGTAATGGCAATAAGAATTTAACTTTACAGATAATGCAAAAAAAAAAACAAACAACAGTTTACAGAATTTTCTCCTGCTAGCATGGCAACAGGAGTCAAGACCTGTCAACATTAATACAATTTTCAAGATTAAGAAAAGACATAAAAGATTACAACAGAAGTGAATGAATGTGAAAAAGATGACAAAGCAATAAGAATTTACTGAAGGTTCAGGAAAATAAAGGACTGAAGAAGAGACAAGCTATGATTACAATGGGGAAGGTGAGAGGCAGATGCAGTTCAGATTCTTTTCAGATGAACTCAAGTGGAAAAAGAAGAGATAAGAATAGCTGAGTGAGTCCAACAGAGAAACCAAGACCACTACTTGTTTAGTTCCATCTCACATTGACATCAACAGCACTGGCTGTTTTAATGTTCTCAATAAACTCAAAAGATAATTCTGGAAATAAAGAGACATATCTAGGAATTTTCTATTAAAACTGATTCAGAATTGTTTCAGTAAAAACAGATTTGTTGTTTTCCAAATTTACTTAAGAGTTCAAGCAAGCAAAATTGATATGACAAAATAGATACCACACTGCTTCGTTTGTCTTTCTCCATATTCATTAGACATACTTACTGTTTTCTTTCCCCCATTCCTCCCTTCTCATTATCTTCTCCTATGTCTCTATCTAACAAGGAAAGTTGCACAATATCAAAAAATCTCAACTTCTATTAACTGCACTTTCTTTATAAGTAGTTATTTCTTTTTAACCAGTTTCTAGTAAATGAACTAGTAAAAATAAAGTGATCCTTCTTGAATAAAATTAACAATAACATAACACATCCTCAGGTAAGCTTTAGTTGGCCACAAAAGTCATCAGTGAAAAAAGAAAATATCTCAAAATCCTTTGCATACACAGTAATATACAAAATTAATAAAGCTTTTGCTCCTCATACTTCCACTCATTCTTTATTTAACATATTTTTAGAATAACTAAATTATTAATTGGTTTAACGAATCTATTGAGACTCTGGGAATCTATTTGAAGTTTGTTGTTCTCTTCATCCATAGTTATCCAGCTAACTCTTAAGATTTAGGGGGAAAAGAAATATAATTTAAGTACTTTGCTTCTCGTATAAACAGGAAACAAAATACTTAAATGATATGCTACAGAATAATAATTATCCTCAAAGTTTATCGAAAGGGAAAGAAAGGCAGACAAAATGCAAATTGAGAAAAGGGGTAACAATAAAAATTATGATAAAAAAAATAAGAAGAAGAGTAATTTTGCTGTTATTCCACTTATAAGCAATATTAATAATGCCATTAAGAAATTGTTTATGGGTTATAACATATCTGTTGTTAATAAATTTATATAAATTTAATGATTCCATAAGTGACGTCAGAGCAGAAGAACGTTGTGTATCAACTTCCATCTAATAACTGTGAGAAAACTTACTTAGGATGCACAACACAGAATTTAGAAAAATGTTCTGTTGTAATATTATTAGGTATTTAAGGAGTCAACGAAATGAAAATTGTCAAACTGAAGGCCAACAGCCAGAAAATACGTTTTATAATAATATTTCATGACTAATTAAATTATATTTAAGCCGTTTTTAGGTTTTTTTTCTAAAGCTTTACTATTTTAGAAAAAGAAATGTAGTTGAATGATGAAAATACATTTAGAATCTTCAAACACTGAATAATTCTGGGTGAGGAGAGTTCAATAAACTGTAGATAGATGACCCACGGTTCCAGTATGATTCAAAGCCTATTTATTTTAATTATAATTTATTATGCTGCTTAAAATTCTTATTGTGATTTTATTCCTAACCAATTTGTTTTATTTCTCACAAATGACTTTTGTGGCAAATATAATGCTAATCAAAGTATCTGTTATGTTAAGAGTCATTTATTATTCCACTGATGAATTAATCTTCTCCTCTTTTGATTTTGAGTCTTTGAATGTTGGCAGATCAGGCTGATAAAAAACAGAGGTCTGAGGATCATAATATGGCTTTAAATCCTTTTCTTTTATAACTGCAATGTGATGGAACTTTTCACAGATAGTTTTTGTTTGAACTGCAATTGTTAAAAACTGTTGAAACATATTGTTATATAGCAAGGAAACAAATAGCACACATTAATGAGAAGGAAAATTAATGCTGAGTGAATATGAAACTAAGAAATGCATTTCATTTATTTGAAATTATGATCATCTCAACTTACCTGGCTGAACTGTTATAGCAGCTGGAGGTTGAAAAGTCAATGCTGTGAGTGTTTGCTGTTGTTGCCATTGGGCAAATTCTTGTAAAACCTATTTAGAAATAATAAAAATCTTAATTAAATAATACATACTTAACAAATTGTCAAAAAAGAAAAATGAAAAATGGCAAATTAAACCTTCATATTTTAAATTCACAATTAAGGATATAATGTTTTGAAATATTGTAAATGACTCATTATCTTTGATAAGTGAATTTGTAATGAACAAAAACAGATACTGAAACAAGAAGCATTGCATTTAAATGGATTATAAATGTAAGTATCTGAAATGTAAGTAATGAAATGTATTGGCTGTCTGAGTGGCCTTGTATCTTCAAGGAAACTTCCTTGATGGTGTTTTGTTCCCAAGTGTCAGCAAGGAATCTTTTCCTCAAAATGCAGCGCCATTCAGACAGTCAAGAAGTTTCATTAGATAATGATCACAGAAGCTCCAACACATTTCAAGTACCTGACTTGTTATCAAAAAAAAATCTTTTTCATTTAAGAAAAAAAAAAAAAAAATTCTTGATTAAGTAATCAACATCAGGCAGATGATAAAGAACATCTATGTACTATCCATGAGCAAAATGCTGCTTTGAGAATTGAGTCAGGAAAGTTGTTGAGAATGTCAAGTTATCACTTTACTGAAGTAAAACAGAAATAAGACATAGTAATGCTGGTTGGAAATGGTGAAATAGTTCAGGGACTAAATGGATACAGGCAAATAGGTTGCTTGAAGTTACTTGAATAATTCATAGTGAAGCTAAAATAATTTCCAATGAAGTTAAAAAAAAATAGCTTTCAATGCAAACATGGGAGGAAGTCTATACTTTACGTAATCTACCTTATATTTTAATTTCATTAGGCAAAAACAGTCTTAAAATGCTTTTTACAATAGTCAGTTAGTGTAAGGCTCTGATATAGTCAGAGTAAGCAGTCATTGTGGCATTACATTCAAGAATTGAATACACTTCCAATTTCATCAAAAAGTTGATGACTGCCTGTGTGCTTCGAAGTTTCTAATATTTCAGAACCAAATTACTGCGATGTAAGTGCTACCTTTCTGAAGCTGTCATGATAAAAAGAAATATTTAAGACTTTTACCCCATAATTATTTGG
>JAFIDM010009631.1:204911245-204921618 GCA_023159025.1 Thereuonema tuberculata
ATATGAACATACCAAATGATCTGTGAGAAAAATACATTAATAAACAATGGGACTGTTCTGATCCCATCCTCAAGTAGTGTTAGTGGAGGGAATCAGAGGATTAATTAGCAGGAGGAGTGTGTGTGGGGACACTGAGGCACTTGACATCATGTAAGGTCCCGTTGTCATCCTAGGTGATGGTGGTGAGCAAAGGTCAACCAACTGCAGTTAAAGGGTGGGTGTGGTAAGGGGAAGAACAATATAAAGGAAGAAAAACTTTTTAGGGGAAGAACAATAACACAAACCTCATCATTATCCTTTCCCTCATTATTTTGTATAAATATTTTTTTTTTTGAGAATAGTTAAACCAAATATGCTGAGATTTTGGGGACAAGTATCAACTGCCATTGTAGTTATTATCATCCCATATATAAAATAAAGATTCGGCTACGAGCCGTCTGAAATCTGCAAAAAAAAATATACAAAAGGATATAAAGTTTGTGTTATTTATTTGTTCCCTAAAAAGTTTTTCTTCCCCTTCCCACATCCTCCCCTTAACTGCAGTTGGTTGACCTTTGCTCGCTACCATCACCTTGGCTGACCTGACCTTACATAACGTCATGTCCTCAGTGTCCACACAACCCTCCTGCTATTTAATCCTCTGATTCCCACCACTAATGTTACTTGAGGATGGGATCAGAACAGTCCCAAAACAGTCGTTGTTTATTAATGTATTTTTCTCACAGATCATTTAGTGTATTCACATATATTTTATTGTGAAATACATGTTACAAAGTTTGTAATATTTGGATATAATTTTCATATATAAAGATAAGAATTAAATAAAAATGATTTAAAAATCAATGCTTACCGTATGAATAAGATTAACAGCCAGCTCTTTAGCTGCCTGTAATCCGTCAGTCTTTGGATGCCTTAAGATAAAAAGAAAAAAAGAACATGAAATCCATTATCTAAAATTAAAAAGTCTATATCTGAAAAAAAAAAAAAAATAATAAATTAGTAAACAAAATTTTTTTTATTAAATGTTATCAATCCATTCAGTAGATTTAATCTTACAAAATGTGTTCCTTTCTTTCAAAATGGCAACATGATCTTTATCTCCTTATATCAATAATTCGCCAATTTGTGCATATGTGTGAATTTTTCCTAGATCAAAGCATAAGAAAAGCTCTAATTGACACGACAGCCTTAAATGAAGGATTTACAAGAACTTTCTTAAAAATGATATAAAATTATTTCTTATGCAGATATAATATTATAAACTGCTTTAAGAGGAAATGAAACAGTTGTTGTAGGGTAATAATTAGCCAATAGATGGCGTCACATTTGCTTGTGACGTCTATGGAGAATTATCAATCCTATCTGGAGGCTTTAAATGGGTGGTTTTCATCACTGCGTTTGTTTTTTTAAAAAAAAACAACAACTTCATGACCTCTTCCTTATGTTATCATTTCGTTATTCATTGTATAGCTTCCTGTTTATTTAAAAAAAATAAAATCAGAAGTTGCTATAATTGACATCATAGCAATCACATCAAACAATCCTTCCAAATATTTATTTACTTGTACAAAAAGTGAAATTAGCGCCAGAAATATTACCTTAAACTTTAAACTATTATGTAGACCAGCGGTTCCCAATCTGGGATATGAGTACCTCTGGGGGTACGGGGAAGTATGTTCGAGGGTATGCAAAATAATTTGAATAATGGCAGAAAATGACATGTATGTCAACAGTGTAAGACAAAGACAAGGTAAAGTTGTCAAAATAATCCAATGCTACAGTGAGGGGTGATGCGAATTTTTCATTCACCTTGAGAAAAGCCCTAGTTATTCCTCTCTAAACAGTGTTTAACGACACTGTAAATATATACACATTGTTTATTCAACTCATTATTAAAATCCCATTACTGACCCATTGATTTTCAGTTCCAACATATAAAACTGACATAACAGCAACTACATTAATAACATACATCTTGCTAATATTTTGGGTACATTTATGAAAATGGGCTGTCAAGCGGTATGCAAGTGAAAAAAAGGTTTGAAACCGCTCATTTAGACCAACAGAAAAAGGCATTTGCTTCATTTTTTATTAAAACAAAGTTGTTTGATTATGCTCAACATCTACTCTGAAAACTGATAGGTGAAAGAGGCTCACAGGGGGTTTTCAGCATTAGGTATGTGCAAGATATTGCTGGTTTTCTTCTATCGGACTGTTATCTCAGAGAGATTATATGAGGCTTTTCTCAAAATCTGAATGTTTGTATGGGCTCTGAGAAGGAAAATGTGGAACCTTGTGACTTATTATTCAGAGATTTTCAAAAGTTTTCCTAGTTTTTATAGTGGCATTTCTACGACGACAGTGTGACTTCTGAGAGAGTAAAAGTAAAACGAGAAGCAAAAAGTTTCATATTAATCGAAATATGATTGTAATATAGCTAGTGAGAGCGACTTTCTTTGGGTGGTTGGTTAGCTTAATGACAACATGGCCTTCACAGGTGAGGAAAAGACGTTCTGTGTTCTAGAATATGATGCAACCAGGTTGGTGACGGTGGTACAGCATGGTTTTCAAACCAAATTTCAGAATGACCTACCTGCCAAGAACTCCATTCATAAATAGTATGATCAATTTAAGCGAAGAAGGTGCATTGGGCAAGTCGAATAACAGATAGACAGTCCCTGAGGAGAATGTGCATCGCATTCAGGACACGTATCGGCATAGCCCTAAAAAATCAACGCGCAGAGGAAGTGTAGAACTGGGCATGCCGCAGACGACTGTGTGGCACGTGCTGCGGAAATGCCTACACATACATCTATATCACCTGCAGAGGCTGCAGCATTTGACACCGAATGACCACTGTCATTGCGAGGCATTCGATCAGGTGATGTTACAGTGATGTGAAGTTGAGAACTTTGCGACCACTATAATCTTCAGTGATGAGGCCACCTTTTATGTCAGTGGAAGAATGAATCGGCACAATGTGCGAATTTGGGGAACGCAGAACCCCACGCTTACATGGAGCATGTGCGGGATTCCCCGACAATGAATGTTTTCTGTGCCACTTCGGTGAACACAGTGTACGACCCATTCTTCTTCACAGAGTACACTGTAACAGGCTCCAACTACCTTGACATTTTAATGGAATGATTGTTACCATACTTGGAAAACGACACGGATGACTTCATTCTGCAGCAAGATGGGACACCACCCCATTTCCACTCAGCTGAATGCAACCACCTAAACGAATGTTGCCACAACGGTGGATCGGCCGTGCAGGTACAAATGATTAACAGCTGTTAACATGGCCTCCCCGTTCTTCAGATCTCATTCCCTGTGACTATTTCTTATGGGGGTATGTTAAAGACAAGGTGTTTGTACCGCCCTTACCATGGGATCTCAACAAAGTGAAATGCGCATTTCCACTACGTCGCATTTGGGAAGACTTTCATTTCCATTTGGACATTTGTCATGTTAACAATGGTGGCCATATCGAATACTTATAAGCTAAACATACAAAAAAAAAAAACTTGAACATGTGCTCTATCCAACTGTACAATTCATTGCATCATAACTACAATAGCGATGTTACAGGAAATTTTATGTTGTAAATTTTATAAATCCTTGCATTTACTATGCATGCAAGTCCTGTTGTTTGCTTTATATGTAATTTTATTTTGATATAATGTTGCATCTTGGTTCACAGTTTATCAGAATATTTATTTCATGGAGTCTGTAACATTTTTTTTTTATACAATAAAAACTGGTTTATAAGGGGAAAATTTTCAATTACTCATAACTGAGAATTACTTACAACTCAGGTTTAACTTTATTTTTAATTAAACTTAAATAAGAACACTAGTAATAAATATTTGTGTAGTAGGTACATATTTTTCAACATATGATATGCATAACTGTAAAACTGTCATTATGAAAATAGTGTATTCATTTTAAATAGAGGTTTTCTGATTTCGTGTTTTAAGAAACTTTAAGGGATTCAATAAAATACTGTATACTCACTACACAATTACAGTTCTAAGATAAAGAATCACCAGATTTTCACTAATTTTCCATCACATTATCACTCAATTTCCGTATTTGCAAATTTTCCCTTTTGTTGATGGCTGCGCTTTACAGAATTTGAACCTAACTTTCAACATTCTTCTAAAATTGACTCCTTCTTACTAATTGACTGCACATAATGTAGTGCAACTTATATTTAAGCTACTCGCTATTTCTGTTTTTGATTTTTGTGGGTTGTCTTTTACTTCCCGAATAAATCTCACTTTTTTCTCTAAAGAGTAATTTTTATTCCTTCTATTACCCATGGCTGCAAGAGAGAGTGTGAAGTAAATGAAGGGAATCCATATTTCATCAAAGCGAAAATTCATTCAGTTTTTGTCTGTGACCGACCTTTCATTAAAAGTCGCCCAGAAACCTCATGAACGCGATGATTGTATACAGTATTTGTTATCACCATTTTCTGTATTTCATTATAATTTTTAATATTATACATATATTTTCATTATTTGACATTAATTTTATATTATTAATAAATCACCAACATAGTTCCATATTTTTATGTATTCTAGTGTTTCATTTCCTAAATGAATCAATGATTTATATGTATATATATAAAGAAGGAAATTTCTGTATATTCCTTATATTCTACTTATTGTATAAAATTGCATTAAACATAGACTATATATTTTCCCATATATAGTTTTGTTTTAGACAAATTTAGTTTTGTTTAAATTTTAACAAAAGCTACTTTTTTGAAGAATGTAATCATAAACTGGAAAAAAGAAGCAATTAATAATTTTTAGTACTTTGATAAATATGAGAACAACCATCTAAAATGTTCTTCCAAACGACATTGGTTTGAAAAAAAAAAAAAGTAATAACTTAAAAAAAAAATCATAAAAAAAATCATTGACAAAGGTAAGTTATGTTCATAACTGGTCTTTTTATCACAAGACACTAATTTACTGCTGGAAAATAAACATTTAAAATTGTAAGAATTAGCTTGCACAATACACCAGCAACAGAGCGGTCGACTCCAAAATGATGGCTGTCACTACTTTGGTAATATAGGGCTTTACTTAAAAGGAGAAACATATCTGAACTTTCTTCAGAATGGCCTCCTGATTCTCCTGCAAGATGTCGACTTGGAAACCTGCCAGAGAATGTGGTTGCAAAATGATGGAGCCCCTTGTCTCTACACAACACAAAGTCTGACAATATCTGGATGAAGCATTTCGATGCAAAATGATCAGAAAAGGCAGCCATATCCAATGGCTTCCAAGTTCGCCTGACCTTAACTCAATTGACTTCTTTGTGTGGGGCTGTTACAAAGAAATTATTTTTGCTAAAGAATGTGCAAGCAAAGAACTAACACGAAACATCAGAGAAGCTGAAAACATCGTTAGATCAAATCATCCGGCTTTTCAGGAACTCAAAACAACTTCCTTAGAAGACGCGGACTATGCATAAAAGTTGGCGGCAAAATCTTTGAACATCTTTTGTAATGGATCAAATTTAATATAAAATCCATATTTTATAATAATAATAATAATAATAATAAAAAAATAGCTGTGCGGTCTACCATTGTGGCCAGTGTGCCAGTTCCCGAGTTCGAATCCCGGTAGTGGCATGGATGTTTCTTTCTTCTTCTGGGTTTCGTCCGTTTCCCCCTGGGACTTACTCTCTCAGGTGTATCCTCGACGAGAAAGTGCATTCTTTCTCGTCTCTGATTTCCTAGCCTTGTTCTGACGTTGTTAGAAGGGGCTAGCGCGTGGTCCGTTGGGGCCCATTCGCGAATAATAAAATAATAATAATAATAATAATAATCTTTGAACATCTTTTGTAATGGATCAATAATAATCCATATTTTATAATAATAATAATAAGAAGAAGAAGAATCCATGTTTTCTAATTCAAATGTGTGGTTTCTGAATAATCCACCTCTAAGAATCTTTAGGACAGTTCAGAGGGCATCACAGGAAATATTGACTTCACCTTGAAACCCATCTTTGTACCTTTGACCTTGAATACTGTCTCTCTTTCACCTATTAGATGTAAAATGTTTTGTATGTTTCTGACAGTCTATTAAATAGAGACGTTTTTGCAATACCTACCAGTCTTCATAATTTGGTTTTTTTTTTTTTTTTTTCAAATCATCATCAAAGATTTTTGAAACTTCATGACAAATCACAACTTTATACTTTAACCTTGATTTTCACAACATTGTACCTATGCTATTCATTCATTTATTTTGTAATTAATAATTTATTTCATAAAGAACACAACCAAACTAACGAAAGTCATCACAACAACATACATAATGAAAAAAACAAATTTTACCGAAATAATTTTACCGACTACTGCAAAAATCACAAAATCATTGATATCTCGACAACAGTATGCAATAGGAGAACATACATGGGAACGATTCTGGTAGGTCTTGAGGCCTCTATTCATTTTTCATTTTGGACGTGTACCTTTGGGCCATCCTGTATAAAAATCTTGTATAAAAATTTTTTGGCTTTAAAATAAAAATACAAATATACACTATAAATATTTTAAGTAATTCACATTCAAAACTGCTTCTAAACATCCTTTTTTTTATACAAATATTTTTAGTTGTATAAATTAACTCTGCTGAAAATTATAAACGATTATAATGAAAAAGGATGAAATAATAATTATCTGTCAGTCTTGAAGTAAAAACAACAAGCCTGAATAGAGAATGTAAATGTTGAGAAAATGTCTATTAAAAATATATTAATGTTTATTTTATATTTTTAACTTCCTAAAAATTAATCACAAACTATATAGTTTCCTCGATATATAAGCATAATACCTATTCCACTAATTTCTTTCATTCTTTATTTATTTTGTTATCTATTTCCTGCCAAGAAATATTATTCTGTATCACTACATTTCCTAAAAGGCACCTTCACTAAAATTATGTAAAGTTTTGAAACACCACATCAGATATCTACAATTTCATTCATATAGAATGAAATTATTTTTCTTTGTATTGTTTTATCCTTGATAAAAATTTGAAATAACTGTCCTATATTATGCAATAGCCTAAAAGTTACATTACTCAAAACCTCATTACTAAGCAATAATTTGGAACTTGCATTTCAGAAAAAAAAAAAAAAAAAAATGTATCTTTATTGAAATACAGCTGGCTATCTAATCAATAGTTTCACAAATGTTTACTGGACATTTCACAAATATTTAGGAAACAGTTATATTTATATAAATTTCATCTTGAAAAGATCTTATTTAATTGCTGCATGCTCAGTATTACCTTCCAAATTTTATTATTATGGTAATTTTGATTGTTTTTATTGAAATAAAATGTTGCCTTGATAGAAGGACAATTACATCTTGTAATGCTTTGATTTACAATTAGCAATTATGTAAAATTCCAATGCTGTTATTTCATTGCACTTCCATTAAAAAATTTAATTTCTAATTTTGTTTGTTCTTAGTATTCCTGTTTTTAGTACTGAATTAGAATTTGAGCTCTTTACCTTCTTTTTTAAATAAATAAAATTTACTAAACATAATGACCAATTATAAATAATTTACCAAACATAGATGACCAATTATAAATAATTTACCCATTTATCAATGCCATTATAAATAGTATTAGGAAAATGAAATACATTATGTAGACCACTGAAGTGCTGCTTTTGACATTGAATACATCTAATTATGATATGACAGATAATTTTCTTTAGAAGGTTATACTAAACAACTTTTCCAAAAAAATACAGTAAAAAAAAAATGTATTAAAAATTATTAACAGTAGTCATTTTTAAAATAGAAAAGGATTTTGTTCTTTATGAACAAAACTGAATTATGTTGGACAACATCTGCTAATGAGTTACAGAGAAACAAATCAGCAACTTTTCTAATGAACTAGGAAGAGGACTATTGCTATTCTAGATTTCTGTATTTACAAGCCTTGGCTTTTAATTTATGAATACAAATACAATTTCAAAAGTAAAGTTACAGCTTTATTTCAAATTATAATGAACACATTTACAAAGTTGTTGGTTTTTTTTTTTTTTTTTTTTTTTTTTTTAATGAATGGATGTATGAAGTTTTTAAAAAAGATCTTTTCACTAACATTTTCAATTACCAATTTTGTAGAAAATTAAAAAAAAAAAATAAGAAAGAAAGGAAGAAAGCAAGTAGGAACTACATCTTCACATTATATTACACAAATGTCCCATTATATTTCACATTAATTAAATTTTACTGTTTTGATATTATCATTTTATTTACTTGTCATGTTCATGTTGTTCACATTTTTTTAAATTTTATAAAGGCATATATTGCTCTGATGACTGATTTATATGATGTCCAAAATATTAAAGGGTGTCTACAAAATCTGAATAAAAAAATTTCCCTGATTTTTTCCTGATTTCATGAACAATTTCTTTTAAAATTCCCTGATGATAAGAGAAAAAAAAACCTCCAAACCGATCTGTTCAACCAAAAAATGTCCCTGATTTTAAGTAATAATTGCAAAATTCCCTGACAATTCCAGGTTTTCCCTGATTTCCAGGTTCTGTAGACACTATTATTTTTGTTAATAATCATCAGAATCGCAGTGTCACCCATTGTTGTTTATTATTTTTGTTGTTATCCATAATAAAGTAATTGCATGAGAAGTCTTTTTTTTTTATGCTTCCTAAACTCCACTGTTATTATTATGGATGACACTGTTTGTGATACATAATTGTCAGGGATAAAATATAATAAAAATTTTAATGATTTCTGAATTCAAACATACCAATGATGATAACTATTTATTGTTTTGTGGAGGGAAAGATGGAAATTTTCATGGAAGGTCAATAAAAGGAAAATCGCGATTATTTGGAAATATCTATGAAAATTTATGAAACAAAGTCGCAATGAAATCTCGTTATCATTCTTATGAATACGAATCATAATAAAACAAAAAGGTAATTGTTAGATTTATGTAGAATACATATCATGAAAAAGCATCTTTGTTCAAAATTTCAACATTCAATACCTGAATTACCACAATAATTGAAGCTGTTGGGAATGAACATTGTTGTTTTCAGAAAATGGGAAAATAAGATCTCCGTTTTGTTGTTTGCTCATTTTGTTTTTGTAAGACTGAAGCAGCTTTTGATCCGGTATCAAAAAGCAACTTGTTATACTATCAATTATAAACTTTTATTTTCAATTTTCGTTTTCAGAATGTTAGTGGATTTTCTGGAAAATTTGTGATACAACAATGTAATCATTTTTATTAAAAATTTATTATTATAAATTTATGTAATATTTAAACAACAAAAATTCAATGCACAGACTGAATTTTTTATACATTAAAAAAATTCATTGAGTCTCACGGGCTGCTGGCACATGAATTTTCTCACTAATATTTCATTAGTGAGTTTTTTATTGTTTATATTTGCTTTTGAGGCACCACTGCGATTCCGACAATTATATAATATTTATTTATTAAAAAACTGCAAAGGAATTTTTTTCTTTTCTTCCTGTAATTGCTACTTTTTTTATAAGAATCACTAAAGACTTGACTTGAGTTTGCTCAAATAATGGTGTCAATCAATATGATAGCTGGTTTTGTTGACTTCACTTATGCAATCAAAGCAGTTTGGCATCCAATCTTAGCTCAGCAGGGGGCCGCGCGGTTGGCGTTGTCGCTATGACATCGGCCTCTCACCTCTGAGTACCGGGTTCAGTTCTCATGTGGGTTTCGTGATGGTGGACGATCCGCGCTGGGCAGGTTTTCTCGGGGTTCTCCCGTTTCCCCTGCACTTCTCCCACCATAGTTTCTCAGTCTTTCTCTCCATCTGTCCTTCTTTCCGTGGGTTAGTACAATAGACCTCCGGTCGCAGTGCTTGGCTTCTCTGCCACCCACATTCACTACATTAACATTAACATTAGCTCAGCAGGGGCCGGTAAGAATCAGTTAATGACAAAATAACAAAAAGTTTACTATTTTTGATAAGAAAAATAAAGCCTCCTTTTTGTTTTTATTGAGGATTAGGGTTGATAACTGTAAAGTAGGAAGCACTGCATTTTTCATTGTGGTGTTTTGAAGCGACTTGTTTCTATCAACCTCCTCTAATACAAGAAGTAATAAAATTCATTGATGTTTGAAATAAAAAATTGTCATCAAAAAATTACATTGTCAGAAATAAGGTTATGTTGTAGGGAAGTTTTAGAAAACTGTCTTAAAAATTTTTTTTTTTTATATAAATTTACAAATGGGCAATAATTATCAGAATAAATTAATAATAATAAACAAAGGTGCTTACAGAAGTTTATTTCCAGCATTACTTTATCTCAAAAATTTC
>JAFIDM010009631.1:204938739-204970401 GCA_023159025.1 Thereuonema tuberculata
GACCAATACGAAGATTTCTGATTGGTTTCAGTCGCACAGCCTTGATTTCAAACACGTCTTATGGCCACAGAATTCGAATGATTTGAATGAAAATATAACTCTTATATGTTTGACGATTTTATATAAAAAGTTTCAGATTTTTATGAGCAGTAGTTTAAAAGATATGGGGTGGTGAAAACCACCAGTACTTTCCAGTACTTTATGAATCACCCGGTATATATGTAGGCAAAGAGGGATGTAAAAAAAGTAACATAAGTAGCATTTAAATTCACATTTTTTAAGTTCACATTTTAAATCAATGTAGAGAAATACCATGAAAATGAATAATAAAACCATCTTACAGTAAATTTTTTATTTTAGAATTGATCACAATCAAAAATAAAAGTTCAAATTAATAAGATCATTTGAAAAATTAAGAAATCCTAATGTGAGGGTTGGCACTGCATTTCACTGCTTAGTTTTCAAAGTTTGCTTTGTAATTGAACACTGAAGTCTTAAACAGTCACTAAGGTTAATGTCTGTCAGGCGAGATTTATATTGACTTCACACTGTTCTCTGCCGAGAATGCTGACTAGCAAAGATACATCAAACCAAAATATGAATTTGCTTAACTGCAGCATTTTCTTTAGTAATGGAAAGTTTGTGTGATCAATTAGTTTCCAAAAGTTATCAGAATGGAAATATTTGAGACAGACTGCTCTGAAGTTCCAAAATTTTTAACTCTAACTCCTCAACACCTGCCCATTAAATTTTTCTAATAGCAGTGACAATGGAACTGATATCCAGAGAACTGAATAGATTTATAAAGAACATAGTAACAGGCCCGATTTCATGAAATTGTACAAACTTTTCTGCAAACACATTGCACAAGTTTCGTAAATGTCCACTATTGAATAGATACTATCTTCTTTAATAATTCTGACCATACCATATTTATTCACATAATCCCTCCCCTCCTTTTTTTTTTCCCCAAGAAGTTTCTCTTCGCCAAAGCTTATCTAAAGTTTCTTTTATCCTTTTTATTTCACAAAGTTTAAACCCTTCACCAGAAACCAGTATTTTCCCCCTTCTCATTTTTATACTAGGAAATTTCAAAAAAAAAGGGGGGGGGGAATTACGTCAGTAAATATGGTATTTGGAAAATGTGTCAACGAGTTTATTTCAAAATGTGACTTCCAGAGAAATAGTTTGCTTTTAAACGCATTTATTGTGCTAATCATGTCCATTAAGTGTCTATCTCTACCCTGAAATTCAAAGTTCAAAACATTTAACTTTTCAGTGATATCAGCAAGACTTAATTCAGTCAATTAAGAGTAGTCATTCAAGGTTGCAGACCTCTTGGACTGCATAAATATTTTGATTTAATCAATCGAGTTTATAAAAACGCTAAATTACTTTACCTCTACTGAGCAACTCTACTTCCATACATGTTATTACAGCATTGTAGACAGCCTCATCTTTCTCCAAAAGTTCTTATTAGTCTGTCTTAATAGTGATTTCGTAATTTTTGTTACTGAAACAATTATGTGCAGGAATGGAAGAAGTTTGAAACTAAAAACTTCTTGCTATATTATGCTGTGATACGAAATGAATTCAGGAAACGATTCATCAATGTGGCATAGGGCAAAAAATCCATTTTTTTCTGCCAGCCATAGCTGGTGCTACATCAATACTAACCAATGACAACTTATTCAATGGGAAATCTATTGTTGAAACAAAACTTTTAACTGCTTGGTAAATGTCTTCACTTCTTGTCCTTTTCTTCAGTGACAGAAAAATCAGTATTTCCTCTTTGGCTTTGTTGTCTTCAAATACCATCTTAATTTTTATTGCCAACTGAGTAGTGTCTTCATCATCCAACGATTCTTGAATTCAAAGTGCATACCAAGAACATCTGTTTATGTTATCCTCTTGCTGTCTAAAAATGTCTTGTATTCTCCTTTTAACTGTATTTGTCGACAGCTGCAAATTCTGTATACCAGACATTACTTCATTTTTATTTGAAAAGCTACTGAAAAGAGAATCAGCACTGGGAAAAAGGGCTTCTTTTACTAACTCACTATCTTGTAAGAGCTTCTTTTTAACAATAATATGAGCAATAATATGAGTAAAGGAAGCAATAGTCACATTTCACTGTTTTTTTCATGTTTGTTTGTTTTGTTTTTTGTTTTTTTAAAAACAAAAACAAAATTGTAAGGCAGCTTTTCTTTTTAATCTCAGTTAAGACTCTTCTTTTTTCTCAGTTCAGTGTTAGCTGAATAATTTTGGTCAAAAGAACTGATTTGTTTGAAAATGTTTTTAATGTTATATTTTTTAACAGTAACAGCATTGTTGTACAAAAGGCAAAAGCCATTTCCCTAAATTTCAGTGGATACAAAATTTACCTTCCCACTCATCATGTAAGTTATAACAAGTAGCTTTTTTCTTGGCTCTGGTCCAGTCAGTTTACAGGCACTTTCCAGTATGATATACACAAAACAATACATGCTGCATGTCACAGCATGACAGATGATAGCTTATATAAATATTGAAAGGTAGTGAATATTTGTTGAGGCTTAGTATGAGCCATTCAAGCCATCAGTGGACATTCAGGAATTTCCCATGATTCAGTGTGACCTTTAGGGATTGCTTCGATAAGATTTGTGTTAATCTAAGATGAAGATAATGTAAACAGTAAAATGCTAAATTAATTAATTTAACAGTTATGTCTTATCATCTTTAAATCCGTCTTATGCCTTACGAAAGACTTCTTTATATGGCCACAAGGGAGAGTGGTGGGATGCTTCAGTCACTAATATTGTCACGGTCAAAGGGGTAGCGACCTCTGATATATACAAATAAAAAACATCTTGGCAACTGAAGGGTTGGTAGAATAAGAAAAGAGGAAGAAAAAGGTTTCAAGATTTTTAGATTTTTTTCCCTCGTTGACCTTAACTGAACCTTATATTAATTCATTCATGAACAACATATTTTAGAAATTAGAAATCTTAAGTGTTATCTGTTTAGGCAGCTGCAGTGAAGCGTGATAACGTTTATTTTCCATATAAAATATATAAAGGAGACTTTGCCAGATCATTGTTGTAGAAGTGATTGTGAATTTTTCTGATAAATATACAGGAAACATAAGAAGACAAGTTTCATTTTTGCCTTCTAAGAAAATAGTCAAAAAAGAATTTATATTTATCACAACAGACAATTGTAGCTTGAACACTATGTCCCATCAGTCGAGCAGTTTGAAGAAAGTAATAAAACTAGAGCTACTTTTTAAAGTTCAGTTCATTTTTTTTTTTATTATAGGAGATGGAAAAATTTTATTAGTTATAAATTGTTTTCTTACATGCAGGATAATGTGAAAATGTTTATTCTGTTCAATATATACTTTTCCCAAAAGATTTCAATTTACAATGATTATATACATATTTTATACTTAATTATATTCATTGCATACAAACTGTGACTATCTATTACTATCAGTTTACTCACTACTTCAGAGATTACACCGTCCTTGTTACATAAGCACTATCTGCAACCCCTACATAAATCAGTTTTTACATAGGTTAGAGCACTCCTTCTCAATATAACTTTCAACATAGCTTTCAAGTAAAAAAAGCATTCCTTTTTCATCTTTCCTTCGAAATAAATGTTTTTATCTTTTTTCATCACTTCTACACTTTTTACTGGCCATGGTGTTTAATTACTGGTAGAAATAACTGAAAAATTGAAACACTTAGCACAGAAATTATCTTTACACAAGGAGATATACATAGTAACTATTTGGATGCTGCCTGGCACATAGTGTACACACATCATATGCCTAAAATGTATATATTAGTGCTTTGCATAAAGTTTGAGCAACTTGAATTTTTATTTTTAATATCTAAGAACTTTTTATGTAGCTCTGGATCTACATAGGTCGGGACTACGAAAGTCAAAGACCATCAGTATATTGAAAATTCCACTTCTACTATATGATAGGTGCTATAAATTGACTATCTTTCTTTAGTCTTCTCATGAAGAAATGTTACAACACAGCTAACAGGAATCCTAGATCTATATGGATATATTACTGTACTCAAACCAACAGGGTGTAATAAATGATTGTCCCACAGCATAAACTAAATGCTTCATAATACTAGATGCAAAAAGACACTTTATTTTTTCCTTTAACTGCTGTTCATTTTCACTACTTTCAATTCCAAAATACAGTATTATTAACTGCACTGTAATTATTCTCCAGAAAAATATAACAATTATAATGACAATTATTAAACAAATTTCTAAACTACTGATGTAACAATATTTTAAATGATTTCAGCAAATAAAGCAAGACAAAAAAATAAAAAAATAAAACTGATTATACTTTTTTATAATTTAAAAAAATTGAACTATAGGGGATTTGACTGTTACCACAAACACTATCCTCTTCATTATATTGCTTTATACCACTTGGCCACCAGCATATGGGCTCAAGGTACTGTTATTTACTATATTAAACATTCATTTTTTGTTCATTTTCTTGGAAACAATGATCTGTAGTCTATCTCAGATTTATCTAGACCATTCTAAGGTGATTCACAATGATGTAACATATGCTTTTGCTGTGTTAGGTTATGTAACAACAAATATTGTTAATTAAAATTTACTCTTATAGTGAACTTTTCAGCTGAGATATAGTACTTCTTATTTTTTATGTATATATTTAACAGAAAAATTTCCAAACAATTCCACCACACTGAACATCTGGAAAGATCCTTTTATTAGTAAAAATGCGAACTTCTCCCCCAAACCCTTCAAATGTTATAAGG
The DNA here is from genome assembly GCA_023159025.1 of Thereuonema tuberculata. Lineage (NCBI taxonomy): Eukaryota > Metazoa > Arthropoda > Chilopoda > Scutigeromorpha > Scutigeridae > Thereuonema > Thereuonema tuberculata. The sequence continues at coordinate 204,943,545 of JAFIDM010009631.1, forward strand.
AGTAATAATTTTCAACAGACTACAAAATGGAGTGATAAGAGTGATTTTAAACTATAAAGTCTTCAAAATGAAATCTTGTTTTAGATAATAATAAATAAAGAGTAAAGCTCTAATATGATAATCATCTTGCCATCTCTAAATCGACACACGCCATATGAGATTTCTTTAGGAATTGGTAGAAATGGCAAATTCATAAAATATCTGATAAATCAAGTGTTATAAAAATACATGGCACAATAATTTTTTGAGAGATACCTGAAACAGTATCTGCAAAACCTAATGTTGGTCACAAGTTTCAAACAATACAATAATTTGACTGTTTGAAGCATTTTACAATAATGAAAGTTTAATGTGGCTTGAAAAAGAACAAAAAGTGAAAAAAATTACCCCTGGACCCATAACTTTCTCTTGAACTGGAAATGCTGCTGGTGCATGCTCAAGTCCCACAAATACTTTATCTTGAACAAAAGGTAACTATTAAAAAAAAAAAAAAAAAAAATCAATACTTAAAATATTAGAAAAACATAATTGATAAAAACTATTTTCTTACAGGAAAATTTAACTATTGAAACACTTTTGCTCAGCAATAATAGTCTTAATACCTAAATCAAATGTTCCTCATTGCTAGCAAATTATTATTAAAATGTGACAATCATATTAAAGAGTTCAAAATAAAGGATTTAAACAACAACAACAACAACAACAAATATGATAACTTTATTGTACTTTGTCTGAAGGCTCTTTTCTGATTAACTTTCTAATGTTTTACCACTGAATTCTTTCACAGAGTTATTTTAAAGTGATTTTAACATAATCATGATAACACTCACTGAAAAGACATTACTTTACTGGGATAATTAAAAAGATTTGAAAAATCATGACACAGAAGAGTTGTTTATTTACTAAAACTACTCAATAAGGAAACTACAAAATGTGAACAAATTAGTACTTTATAATACCATTTCAAAGATTAATCAAATGCTGTAATAAATTACACTAACCCCAGAAGTTACTGAACTTGTGTTGATTGACATCAAGGGAGGTGGTGTGAAATTCAATCCAGTGGTTGCACTGACAGGACTAAACTTGTTGATTTTTATTCCTGATGCACTGGCATTTCTAACATGTTGTTGAATAATTTCTTGTATTCTCTGAACCGCCACTGAAAGTGGTGAAAAATAGAAATTATATGTTAAACTATGATCAGTAATAGGAAACAATGATAAGAATAAAAATAATAGAAATAAAAATTTATCATTATCAATTTCTTAAGAAGTTTTGGCATGCATTCTATTAAGAGAAATTTTATATTAGCAAAGATACTTACAATCTAAAGCTTCATTTGAAGAAGCTTGTACATGTAAATACAGGGGTCTTTCCCTATTCAAATTGGAAAAAATAAAAACCATGTTCTAAATTTCATTCTGACAAGTAGCAACAACATTCAAATAATAAACTATGTTCAAAATTTAGAAAACTATGATCAACAAAGGTTTGAATAAAATTTTCAGGTCTCAAGAAATGTATGCAAAACATTCTATTATTAGCCTATGATTTGTTATACAGAGACTCGTTTCTTGATTTCCTTCACAAATGTAACAACTGAGATGACTTCTTAATGCGGCTTTAGGTCTCTTCTTTTAATGATAGTTATTTATTATCTTCTTACTTTCTGATAGTTATTTGCAGAACTCGTCCCCTAAGCTATCTACTAAAATCAATTGTAAAGCAATTTTCAGGGTCTTAAAACATCCAATTTCCTCAGAATAGAAGTAAATTCTGCATAAAGATGAAAAGGTAGTTGCTTTTTAATAAGTCAAATCAAAGATTTCTTATAAGTTAGAAGGATGTATTTTCTAATAATAAAAAGTTGTATAGAATAAGGGCTTATATGAGAATTTAAACCACTCTGGTAGTCAAAAAGAAAAGGCCTTGTGGTTCATGTAAAAAAACTCGTAAATGAAATATTAATAATAAGAAACATCATCTTAAGATTTAAGCTTCACTGATATTCATAATAACGATTCCACATTTGCAGTTTTCTAATAAATATTGATCAAAATAATTGAGAAATGATTAAAATTAAATAGTGAAATTAAAATAGTAAAATTAAATAGTTCAAATAGTTGTTGTTACACACACATAAAATTACTAATATATAATTTATACTGGCCACTTTGAAAAGACAGGCATCGCAGCCAGAGGAAGAAGTCAGAAAGAGCTCTTTATTAAAGAATCTTACATCATAGCCACAACCCTCACTATCAATGATGGACTATCCTACTATGACGTCACCAAGTATCTAGAAAGACGGCACAGCCGCAACAATTTGAACTGACGAAGGCTAACAATCTGCAACGTTTTCTATCATTGCATTAATATTGTCGACGTATTAAAAAATATTAAGTATTTTTTTAATTAGTTTACTTATGTGTGTTTATTTTTATTATTATTGAACTTTTTATCACAGTTTTTTGAAAAAAAAATTTATTAAATCACTATTTTTTTTTCCATTAAAACTAAATTATTTAAATACAATTTAACAAGAACCTAAATAGTACTGATTTATAGTATTATTTTTAGAAGCAACTGTAAGCAATAACAAATAGGAAAGAATTTAAAGGAATTTTTACAAAACTAATGAAAACTTAATATTTATTTTAAAATATAATCATTGAATCCGATGATTTGAGAAGGACAATATGCAAAAGACAGGAGAATGAGAGGTGAAAATATTGAATGTAAAATTGCTGAACACAAACAATAGTGAAGAAAAATGAGATAGCTGACCATTCAAAGAACTGTTGCCTGGAGAAGTGTAGTAAAACTAAGTCCATCAGTCAGCAATCCCAAAGACGAAATAAGAAAGAACAGAAGTTTTAAGACTGCAAGGATTGTCGATAATCTGAAAAAGGTGGTTCCAAATGCAACATTTAAAGAAAAAGTGCTAGAGGATGAAGAGATATACTCATGTCAACTGTATCTCTATGTCTCCAGTTTAATGATTCAATGACCTGGTAGATATGGCCATAAGATGGACATTGATGGGCTGTGACTATGGAAAAGGCCAAAATTTTTGTATTCAGAGCCTGATACATCAATGTTCAGATGGAGATTGGAAGAACTGGAGATTCCTGAGTAGAGGTTCAAAAAGAGACTCAACATTGGTTCCATCTACAGAATGATGAACCTGAAAATGTCTCTACTGAGCTGATGGGGGGAAGGTGGCTAAGTCGAAGGTTAGATGTACGACTTCAAGGAGTCGGTATATTGCAAAGTAATGTATGGCTAAAAGACAGGCATAAGATTTAAAAAATATATGCTAATGATAAATCCAGGAAAGAGAGAGAAAGCTTTTAATGGAAAATGATAAACAATTCAAAGGACTTAGCTCTAAATAGGATGTTTAGTAACAGTGTTGAAGATGATAATGAATAGGCAATATTTTTTTTATCAATCTAGTGACTTAAAAATGTAGGACTGATGAGTTTAATGGCTATGAGAAGGGAAGATGATGAATCCATCAGATTGTGGCTGATCAAATATTAAAGGAACAAACAATAACATATAATGATGTGCTGAGCTATTTAAAATACCACTTACAGTTCAACCATGTTACAATGTGGATTTCGAGGTCCAAGAATCATACTGTTTATGAGCAGATTGTGTTAAAAAATTCTAGCCATTTTTCTGCTTCAACTTACACCTACCATCAATTCTGCATGCCTTTTGTTTTTGTGCACAATAATTGCAGTACTACAGAATATAAATTATGTTTCAATCTTTTACTGATACATTGTACAATAAAGTATTTAATACACCAATAATTGTGTTGTTATTTCAGCTTATAAAATAATACTTGCATTGTATTATAAGCAGATTTGCACTAACAGATTGTGTTATAATGGAATTGAGTGGCAGTAACAATGGGATTCACATTAATCTGCAGCAGAATCTGACTTCGAAAGAGGCATGATCATTGGAGCTTCAGTGACGAAAACAGCCAACCTTGTGGGAGTTACAAGAAGCACTGTGTCAACTGTTATGACAGCCTACACAAAACATGGTAGAAGGTCATCTGCAAAACAGAACAGTAGGTGGAAGTCAAAACTCACTGACAGGGATAGTTGGATGTTGAAGCGTATAGTGACCTGAGAGCACAAGACAAAGGTGTCCCAGATAACCTCCAAATGAATACCCATCTCCAGGAGCCTGTATCAACCAAAACTATCCAATGGGAACTGCATGCTGCGAACATTCATGGCAAAGTGGCTATTGCAAAACCATTGGTGACACTATGTATTGCGTTGAAACAACAGCAAATGTGCTGAAAGCACAGACACTGGACACAACAGCATTTGGGACACATCATTTGGTCTGACGAATGTTCCTTTACATTATTTTAGACTACTGGATGTGTTTATGTGTGGAGAACATACACAGAAGTTTTTCGTGTTAACTGCCTCCTTCTTACTGTTAAGCATGGAGGGGGTGCTGTGATAGTGTAGAGTGTGATCTCTTGGAGTGGTCTGGGACCACTTGTATTCTTGCATGGAAAGATCACAGCACAGCATTATCTCAGCATTCTGGGTGATCATCTCCATCCTACGCAGCAGACTGTTCCCTGGCGAACGACCTCTGTTCCAAGACGACGACGACCCCATTCACACTGCTCAATGTGTCCAAGCATGGTTAGATGAGCACGAATATGAAGTGGAACATCTCGTCTGGCCTCCTTAGTCTCCTGATCTTAACATAATCGAACCTTTATGGGTATTTTGGAGGCCATAGTGCATTCTAAGTTTCCACCTCCCTTCACACTTTCTGAACTAGAGACCACTTTGCAAGAAGAATGGAGGTATATTCCTTGAACATTGTGTATGACTTGTACTTGTCCATCCCACATCGAATTCAAGCTGTAATTTGGGCGAAGGGTGGGCCAACACCTTCTAATAAAGATTTTGTGTTATTTAACAGATGTTCATATTATTTTGTGAACACCTTGTGTGTGTGTGTACATATACTTTATACCTATACTTTATATCGCAAAACGATATATATAAACATTAAAGTTCCTCTACATAGAGGACTCTGGAGAGCATTATAAGGCTCCAAATTGAAAGAAATTTGAACAACAGGTACTTCAAACAATGTGCTCGCAGTTTATTGAAAAATAAAAAAAAAAGGACGACAAAAAATGGCCAACAGATTATGCTGTAGCAATCACTTGAACAGTGTTACAAATGTTCAATTTGCCCACCATTGTTGTCAACAACATTTTCCATTTGAAAACAGCATTTTCTACCGCAGACGCAATATGTCTGCTGGAATTGCTAGAGCATGTCTAATGCTATCCTTCAGATCTGACAAAGTTTGACATTTTTCATGATCCCCTAGTTCTGCAAAAAAAAAAAAAAACCATAACCAGAATCCACATGGGTAGGTCGGGTGATCAGAGAGGCCAAGTTGTCTGAAAATAATGGCTAATAACCCGTTAATTTGTAAAGTGCTGCCTATTTGATGCTACCTGTATATATATATATATTAGGGTGTCCCTTATTTTTCAAAGTTTTTATTTTTTAACGCATAGGTTCTAGTTTTTTTCTTTAGCCTCTAAAACACTCGGAAATAAATTTTTAGCTTATTTGGATAACGGCAACCCGTGCCGACATGCATCGAAACATGTTCATACACGTTGCGCACGAGGAGCAGCGTGCGCTCGCGACTTTGTTATTCGCTCTTGGATTGTTGAGTAATTAACACGTATTGTTTTACATTAAAAATATGGTGCTTGAATCACGAAGCAATAAAAAACGTATTTTCTTGGTTGGTGACATTAATCATCAAATAACAGGTGCAAAGTTACCGTCTAATCGCTAAGTTCTTGCAGTTCTATTTTTTTAATATTCGCGAAGTTAAATTGACTATCAGTGAAAGCACAAATCTTGTTGTTCGAGAGTGTATTATATTCTGGTAAAAAGCTAGAATACCTACTAGAGCTATACCTAACTGTGTGAAAAAACTTGTGGACCTTTATCAAGCTTGGAGAGAGCTTTCAAAAAAAACCCAAGACTTTTAAAAACAACGTGAGAAGGATTTTCAAAATAATTTAGATAATTTATTCGACATAGCACACGCTGATGCTTTGGAACGAATGAAAATAGAGGAAGACAAAATATTTTTACAACGTCAAAGAGAACCAGGACGACCAGGTTGTTTAGCGGGTGTAGACAAAAAGTTAGCGGAGAAAGAAGAACGATGAAGACAGAGAAAGCTAAAAGAGAAAAAAAGGCTCGAGCAAATCTGTTCTGTGAGTTCGTCGACACCTCATACCGTGCAAGACTCAAGAACAACAGGATCAACCTACTAGCTCTGATAAAAACTGGAGGAACCTTTGCCATCGACATCTCGACCTATCAGTTCTGGAACTACAACAAAAAGAGGAAGGAAAGACATTATCACACCTAAGTTAGTTGCAGCATTAGATAGATGTCAATTAAGCATAAGGGATTCTGTTTTTATACTTCAGGCTGCAGTACAAGCACTAGGTCTTAACAGTGATGATTTCCCAATCAACAAATCTTCTACTCAACGTATTCGCACACAGAGTAGAAAAGATAGAGCGGAATCGATAAAATCAGATTTTCAAAACAATATACCTGAAGTAGTTACCCTTCACTGGGATGGAAAATTATTATTCGGATTGGACATAAGAAGTCCCAAAGAAGAGCGCTTGCCAATCCTTATTTCATTCGCAGAGAAACAACAACTTCTTGCAGTACCAAGGCTGGAGAGTTCTTCTGGCCAAGAACAAGCTAAAGTTTTGGCAAATGCTCTTTTTGATTGAAACCTCGCTGATAAGGTACAAATAATGTGCTGTGATACAACGGCATCTAACACGGGGTGTTTAAACGGAGCTTGTGTACGTATGGAACAAAAACTAGGGAGAGAATTGCTTCTATTTGCTTGCCGGCATCGTGTGTATGAACTGATCTAAAAATGTGTTTTTGAAACAAAAATTCACCAAATCACTAATAGCCCTGATATTTCACTATTCAAAAAGTTTCGAGACAACTGAAAAATGTGAATCCTACAGCTGTTGAAACCTACAACGACTTTGTTAAACAACATTTATTTTTTTCTGATACAATGATTGAAGGATTATTGACTTTCTACAATGAAGAATTGAAAAAATCTTTTATTCGTGATGATAACAGAGAACTCATCGAATTAGCTATTATTTGCTTAGGAGGAGACGATGAGAGAAAATTTAAAATTAAACCTCCAGGAGCAATGCACCAAGCAAGATGGATGGCTAGAGCTATTTACTCTTTAAAAATATGTTTGTTGCAATCCCAGATCAAAATGAGCACCAAAGATAAACGAGCACTGCAAGATGTTTGTTTGTTTATCGCGAGTATGTATGTAAAACCCTGGCTTCAATGCAGTGTTGTAGTGAAGGCGCCAAATCAAGATTTGCGCTTTTCAAAAATGCTAAAAAATACGAAACAGTGGACAAGTCGATCTCTCAAGCGGCTCTGAACAAGTTCAGCCAACATCTGTGGTACTTGTCTGAAGAAATTGCCGTTTTATCACTGTTTGATGACGAAGTTGAAGAAAAAGTTAAAGAAATGATAGTAGTAAATTTACAACAAGAGAGTTTATATGATTATGGAAAGAGATATGTTCCATCGAAAGAGGAGATATCTAATTATTTATGTGGTGAGTGGGAATATTTACATCATTTCTTACATTGTTTTTACGTGATAGATTTCAAAGTGAAAATATGTCTTTATTTTATTCTTGCAGATAAATCATTAAATGATTTCGTGTCTGTCAAGAGTACCAATTTGTTTTCTCGGTTGAAATTGATCAAGAATTCCTCCAGACACATGTTTCTACATGGCAAGAAGATGTTGGCTATTTGGAGGCAAAAAAGAAGGTTCTTTCTTTAAGAGCTGTCAATGACACAGCTGAAAGAGCCGTCAAACTTATGCAAGATTTTCATGGCCTAATAAATGCAGTAGAAGAACAGAAGCAATTCTTGCTACGTTGTGTGCAAGAGCATAGATAATTGTATCCAGATTGCAAAAAAAGGTACCCTCAAAAGGAAATATCCTGCATGATAATTTTCTAATTTTCCTTTTTTTATTATTAATAAATACCTTACATTAAACTTTAAACTTGATGTTTATTTTATATTCTTATAAAATAAAAATATTTCAACTGATCTAGTTCAATGACAGAAAGCATTAAAAACACAGATTCTCATAAACTTTGAAGTCCTGTCAGCACAGGTTAATATTAACATAGGAAGATAAAATTTTGTATTTGAGTTAGTCTATGTATATAAAAAAGAATTAAAGGGTATGCGTTTCAATATTAATTTTTTTTTTCACTTATATAAGGGACACCCTAATATATATATATATATATCTGATCAAGCAATTTGTAAAAAATAATTTTTAAACCCCTCTTTTTATTATTTCTAAAGATTAAAAAAAAAAAAAAAACCTATCTTTTTCTACACCTATGTTTAAAATCACTGTCAATATTAACAGTTTTGTTAAACCACTATTCAATATTAATAGTTTTGTTAAACCACTTTTCAATATTTTGTATCATGAACTTCCATTAGTGGTTTTTCGTTCCATTGCTAAACTGCTTACATCTGGTGTATTCATTTGATGTATCATTTTCAATGACAGCTTCAACAAGGAGCTTTGCAGCCTCCAATAAGGCATGGGAATATAGAAGTATCATCTAAATTGTTACAGTTGGCAAAGAATGAAGAAATCAAATAAGAAAATATAATAATATTCTAAACTTCTAATACTTTAATAGATACAATTATTAATACAACACAAACAAACCACCCTTACCCCATATTATTTTTAGCTCTATCTTCAAATGACATATATCTGCCCCTGGTGGACACAGCAGCTCCACTGTACTTATTGATCTGCAAGAAACATTCAGATGATATCTTGAAAATTAAAATAAAATGTAATGTTGCAAAATTTAAAATTATTTGAATTTCAAAAGTAGAAATAACCCAAACCAGATTCACCACAAAACAAAACTGCTTAAGTATTTGTTCAACTTATTTTTATTTTTCATTATTGGTAAAAGCAATACCGGTATCTTTAATCTGAATAAGTTTCAGATGCTGAGGCTTTCAAAATAACGAAGGTGTTATTTTTTCTTTTTTTGTATTTCCAGGGTTTGAGAGAAAGCAGTCACTGTTTGGTCAGTGTAACGATGTAAAATGTCCGTTACATGCTTATTTATCATATATTTTAATATTGAGTAGAAAAGTTGAACGAGGGGTGTTTTACATCAAAATTTCGTATTTGGTCAATGTATTTGATTAATGAGTATTTTATTTTTATATAAAGTTATGGGAATGTATTTTTTGTTTAATATTAACCTAGGGTTTGTGTGAGTAATTTTTATATTTTTTAACTTTATTGTTAGTTTTATAAAACATGTTTATAATTAGATTGCCGAGAGACGGAGGAGCCGGCGAGTATGTTTTTTGATTTCACTCCCCCGGGGAAGGCTAGCGTTTATTTGAACAGCGCTCACATCGACTGCATGTGATGTGATTTCAAGTGTTTTATTGGTCTATATTAATTAATCGGTGGTTTTGGCGGGAATTCGTGGTGAGAATTGCCATTTTTTAGTTTGAGAGAGAGAGAATTCGTTTTGGAGCTCGAAGCGAAAGGCAGGGAGTTTTGCCTTTCCGCTCTCCCTCGGGCAAGCCGCCCGGGAGGGTGGAATGTCTCCCGGCCATACGTTGACCACAGGCCGGAGGAGTAGACGAGTGACCGGCGTTCTCGGACAGCCGTCCGGAGAAGAGCTGTTTGTCACTAGGCGTTAGTTTGGTTTAGTTGATCCGAAGAATGACTAAAGATTGTTGACGTGCAACCGCACATGAAAAGGGTTACGAATTGAACGGACTCGACGCAGATGGATATCGGGGTCAGGAGTAAGGCGAGCCGGCAGGACCGAGGCCAGACTGGGCAACTATTATGTTTACGGAAGATGGTGGCCGAAACTCCCATCGGTCACAGATTATAGTTTCAAGACTACACGTTATGGTGGCTTCTCTAAGCAAGCGGCGATCTTTGGCGTAGTGACTCCCGGAGTGTGTTAACTCCTTCGAGAGGGTTTTTCGGATGGGGAAAATCCGACGCCCGAGCTCCGCCGGACGGGGAGCGAGTTCCACGCCGAACGGGACACTACATGGAGTACGAAGTGCTTGGCCGTCTCCGCTGCTGTGAATTCCACTCGTGTGTGAACAAGTCAAAGGAGGACTAATGTCGCTGAGTAAAGACTAATGTCCAAGATTACATTGTGAAACTTAAAGTGTTTTATGCCGAGTCTACGCTGAACGTTCTTCGCCGAACTTGCGCTTACCTTCGAACTGCCTTCCCGACGGGGATGATTTCGTCGTGTTCCCAAAATGAAAAGCAATACTGTGATAGGTAAAGGAAGTGATGTAAGTAATTGCTCATTGTAGATAAAGTAATAGACAGGTTCCCGAATGATAAGTTCCTTGAAGAAAGACTTTGTTAGTTTAACATTTTAATTATTCTAAGTTTGAGATTAGGACTTTAAAAGAAATATTAAAATTAAGGAAAACTGTAAAAGGAAGTTATTTGGTATTCTATTGACATAATGTTGTCCTTAGTTCCTATTTTGTATCTTATTGTAATAACTTATTATTTGTGAAAGGTGTTAACTTGAACATTATTATCTGGTTTATTAGAATAATTTATGGTGCACCATGGGGATTAAGGGAAGGGATTAAAACATTAATTAGATGGGAATGGAAGGGTTACCTTTGATTAAGAAATTTGTGTTTTGTATCATTTACGTTTGTGAATTTTAATAAATATATTTTTTCAGTGTTTTTGGTAATTTTGTCTTGGTTTAATTTTTATATTTAAAAATGAGAAAAACACTTATTTTTAGTGGGTTTAACCTAAGTGGGGATATCCTGAGTAATCTGGTGAAGTGTTCTGATGATTTTAATGTGTAGTTTACTAGTTAGGTAACGGGACGGGTGGATTGTTTTGGGGTGGCGGCGCCTTTACTCTCATGGGCCCGGCAGAGGTGTTTCGGCCACTCCCGAAGTCAACGACTTACAACTCCGTCGTCCCCGGTTAGCTTATTTTAGTTTAATATCTTAGTTTAGTTATTATTTTTTCCACGTGACAGAAGAAATCCTAACGTGACATCAGTCAGAAGGTTAAGAGATAAAATAATATCTCCAAACCATACAGCCTCCAAATTACCATCTACATTACAAGCTCAAGTATGTAATCTTATCAGATAAAAATTTAAACAAAATATCAGTAATTCATATTATTCACGATATGGATCTATAATTTTTGTATGATCATTGGTAATATAGAAAATTTGATGATTAAATATGTTTTCCTTCTATTTTCTTCTTCTTTTTTTTTATTTCTGCCAATTTAAGATTATTTTAATAATTTAAGCATTTTATATCTTTTCTTCAACACACTACTTTAAAAGTATTAAATGTTATAAGAAAGAATAGCTTTAAAAAAAAAATCCTTAACTCTCATTTTTTTCATTAGTTAAAAAAAAAAAAATAGTTCAAAATTTCTGTTACTATAAAAAATATATGATTTAATTTTGATTTTTTTATTAATTATGAAAAAGAAATTATTCTAGAATATTTTATATATACAGGGTGTTTCGAAATTCTTATTACAAACTCCCAGGGCTTGTAGAGGGGATCGAGCAGATAAAGTTTTGAATAGGAACCCATGTCTGGATACGCACTGCGCCACAAGCAAAACAAATTCAAATCAAGTGTTTATAAAACATAACAATCAATATTCCTGCTTCTCTTAGGTCAAAAAGCATTACTGATGTGAATGCCAATTCTAATAAAAAAATGTTTCCAGTTTTCCTGTATGGAAAGGATCTTTTATCCAATGTCATGTCACGTGAGGTCATAAAACAGCTGTCATTTTTGTTTGCAGTTCCAGTTGTTTGTTTGGCGTTGCATCCTGGTCTGCTACAAGAGCTGCTCGATGTGGCAACCACCAACTTCATTGTCAACACAGGTTGTCTACCATACAGGCAAACTTGAACATCTCTTATTTGTACAAAGATGTAATCGCTCTTTGACCCAGAAGATTCAAGAATTTTTATTGTTATGTTTTATAAACACTTGATTTGATTTTGTTTTGTTTGTGGCACAGTGCATTTCCGGATATGTTCAAAACGTTATCAACTCAGTCCCCTCTACAAGCCCTGGGAGTTTGTAATAGGACTTTCAAAACACACTGTATAATTTCACTAAATAGAGGGTGTCGCAAAAAAAATGTATACACACTTTTACAGGTCACAAATCACTAAATATTTCTTATTTTTCAGGTGCAACCAATTATAAAATAATGGCTGAAACTAAACTTAGCTTTGAGAAAAGGAAATTCATCCTAAAGTTTACTGTAAGTGAGAGAACTTGGCAGAAGTACAAAGGTGATTTAAAAGGGAGTTTCACACAGATCCATCAATGTGGCTCATCAATGCTCGCATTAGAGATAAGCTTGAAACAGAAGGAACTGTTGAAGACATCCACAAGTATCACTCTGGAAAACTGCAGACATCAACAAACCCACAAAAGAAGAAAGGGTAATGAAAACTTACCATGGATCTCTAAGAAAATCTGTTTGGCAAGTGGATCACGAGACAGGCATTTCAAAAGATAGTGTTCATTAATTTTGAAGCGCAGACATTGGAAATTTTTTTATTCCAACAGTGGCCCATATCCTCAGTGAAGATAATTCTGAGTGAAGAGTATCTGGCAAAATGTGGTGAGGATGCACAGTTTTTCAACAAGAATGTTTGGAGCAACGAGGCTACATTTAAGTTAAAAGGCTCAATTAATTGTCACTAATACAAATACTGGGCAACTGAGAACCCACATGTTACAGACACACGCCATGTGAACTTTGGGGTTACAGTGTGGTGTGGATTGTCAGAGTTGGTCTTAATCAGACCGTTCTTTATTTGACATCACTTGTGGTGATGTTTATTTGAACTTATTGCAGGAATCTGTCATCCCACGCATTTGCGAAATTATGGGGATGAATAGAACTTTTATTTTCAGCAAGATGGAGCATCTCCCCACTACCATTGTGATGTAAAGGCCTGTCTTGATGAAAATCTGGCGAACAGATGGACTGGACATTTAATGTCCTCCTTGTTCCCCAGACCTCAAGCCAATGGACTTCTTCTTATGGAGACAACTAAAAGATAATGTTTATTGCGAAAAACAAGCAACAATCAATGATATGAAAGCAGCCACAGCCAGAGAATGCTCCCAAATCCCAAATGAACTGTTTAATGCTGTTTGCAACTCTATCAACCTGTATTGTCAACAGTGTCTGGCCCAGAACGGCTATCAGTTTGAACATGTGATAGCTCAAAATAATTATACATTCTCCTCTTTAATTTGAATTACAAATCTTGGATGTATCTTAATTGACATTATATTAATAATTATTTAAAGTGTGTATACTTTTTTTTCTATGACACACTGTATATAATTTCAGAATGTTAAGTAAGCTACTGCAGAGATTCTCTCAGATCTGAATAATTGAAGATTTCATTAGTTATTAAAAGAAGACTTGCCACAAATATCCCCACTAATCCCTTAAGACAATAAATTCGAAGAAAATTCACGAAGGACAAGATATTCCAAAATTCATGTTGGACAAGGAATTACTAAATCATAAAAAAAAAAAAAATTACTTCATCTTGTGTATGTCCTCTTGTCAACATATTTCTTGCACTAATGGGAGCATCATTAATTTCTACTTCTGCTGTGTAAAGATCTCCAGAAGATTTTGATGTTCCAACCACCTAAAGCAAATTAAAAACATTAATAAGAACACTAAATGCATTTCATAAATCAGTGTTACAAAATGGATATATCAGCTACCAAGACTAAACACAAATGTTAATGAGTTCACTCTGCTATTATTAGATAAGATGGATTCTTTCAAAGATCATGGTTTAAATATCAATGCATTAGTAATAGCCTATTTATTTAGCTCCCATTCAATCAAAAAATCATACCGAAGATATATAAAAAGAATCTCAAGCAGTGTATATATATTGCATTGCCTTATTAAATGATGATTTTCAAATATGTATTTTCCACTTGCTCTCATGCTGTTCCTTCACTGACCCAGACCATGTTAGTGATGCCAATCAGAAGTACATCCAACAAGCTTTTAAACATTTATTCTGGAATTGCAGAGGTGCCGCATGTTCGGCAGATAAAAAATAGTTGTCATGACTTCCATAACGACCCACATATTACTTATTTTTTATAGTATAAAAATTATTAAATGTTTTAAGTATTCAATGTAATTTACTTAAAATAATGAAAATAAGAAAACCCTCCAACAGTGCAATGGTAATTTTTTTTTAATGTACCTCTCCTTAGATGTATTCTTATCTTCCAGGTTGAATATCACTGTTCTAAATCACTGTTTCTCAACCATTTTCGGCCTGTGGCCTACTTTTACACCCAAATTTTTTTGTGGCCCCCACTTTTTACCAACATTTTAGATTTTATTGCTAGGTAGCTTTCATCAATGGCATTGTAATAATGTTTTTTTTTTGTTTTGTTTTCACCATCAATAGATACAGCGAAAACACGACGCGAATGGCCTCTGGCACCAAACATGGGAAACTGTGCAACTGGAGAGTGGAGCATTCGTGGTCAGTCCTGTTAAATTATATACGATAGTCAATGTGGAACTATACAAAAAGGGTTGCATAATTACTTACTGGTAAGAAAACAATTGTTTTTCTAAAAAACATTTTTCTAACGTGGTGAACTTTGTACACCATGGGATTATCGAACGATGTTATCCGACCAATCAGAGAATGTCTCTTGTGGTCTCGTGACTCATCTACCCCTCCTAAACCTTACCATCTTTTATCTCTTTCTACAGAACGCAGTCATTTGCATTCATCGTAATCACCTGATTTCTTAGTTTTTAAGTTGGTGTGTGTTAGAATATTTGAAAAACAGACTTTAAATAGTGATAGTTAAGAACAGCAAACTACTGGTAAAATATAACATTTTTCTTTAATACGTATTTTACTGTTCTAATTACAACCTTTTTTTTTAATATACTTATTTCCAAATATTCACTGTAGTCTCAATTTCAAAAGTGTTTAAAATTTTTTTAAATGAGTATTTTTATATCTACATAATTATTATTATTTAAATAAAACTAGTTGGAAATTTTTGTATTTGATAAATTAGTATTTTATGAAACATTTTATTTATTTTCTTTAATTTTTTAGATAACCATGAGTACTGAATCTAAGAGAAAATGTCGCCAATATACCATCGAGTACCTTTCTTATCACCACAAGATATTTTGAAGCCCATGTGTTTAATATGTATGACTGTACTTGCAAATATAAGTATGTAGCCCTGCAAGTTACGAAAACATTTGGAAAACAAGCACGAGAACACACACACACACAAAATTCTTCCAAATACTTCAAAGATGATTTTCAATCAAGAAATAGTGACACGGTTATTTAATAAAAAAATCAGATCATCTTGATAATGGCTTAATTGCTTCCTATGAGATTTCCCAGTTAATTGCTAAAGTTTGAAATCCACAAACTAGTGCTGAAAATTTGATTATGCCAGCAGTATCTATCGTTAATTCAAGGGTTAGGAAACAAAATGCAAGTGCAATTATTCAATTTATTCCTTTGAGCAATTCTTTAGTGTCTTGGCAAATTGATGAAATGGCAAATGATGTGGAACAATTGATTACTGAATTAAAAGTAAAAAAAATCACTTTGCAAATAGATGAATCCACTTTGCATGATAATGAAACTCCTCTCATGGCATATGTTAGAATTTTGGATAGTGATAAACTGTGGGAAGACATGCTGTTGGCAAACTTAAAACTGACACTAAAGGCGAAACTTTATATAAAGAACTGAAATATTTTTTCATGGAGAAAGATATCCTACTTGAAAATATATTAGCTTGTGCAACTGATGGAGCTGCTTCAATGGTTTATAGATATCAAGAACTTATATCTTACCTAAAAAAGGACGTGCCAAATGTTTTTTGCGTACATTGCATAATTCATCGCCAGCATTTAGTTGCAAAACGATAGGAAGAACATTTGCATGACAGTCTTAATTATATCATAAAAACAATTAATTCTATAAAAAAAAAGTTCACTAGAAGATCACCATTTCCATAAGGAAACAAACTCTGTAAGGAAAACGGAGAAAATTCTAAGCGCCTATTATTGCATATAGAGATTCGTTGGCTGTCAAAATTCAATCTTCGTCGACTTGTTTCACTTTAGGGCAGTGTCATGTCTTTCATAAGTGATAAAGAAAATGAAATAGTTAATATTAAGTGTGACATATTTTACTTGTCAGAAATATTTGAAAAGCTCAATATATTAAATAAGGAATTACAAGGGACAAAGTGTAACCTCATAATTTGTAAAATAAGCCATTTTCCCTTTTGTCAGCAAACTGAAGCTTTTGAAAATTAATTTAGGACGTCGTGAGTTTATCCACTTTCCATCATTGACCACTATAAGTGTAGGAAATGTATTTTATTATTGTGCAATAAGAACTTTATTTTAGAGTGACTTGTTATTGTTGTTAACATTAAAAATGTGAGAGAATAATACCATTGTTTGAAGCGAGGAGATGCTTGGACTGCTTTGTTATGATTGTATAGTATTGTTTACGGCTCGAGGGAGCGGTTTTGGTATTATTGAAGATTGGAGGATGGAATGGCGATATTGATCTGATCCGCTGAGTTATAATTCTTTTCTGTTTTTGATTCTAGATATAAGAATCTTACAGGATTGAAATGGACCAATATTATCCTCTTCAATGAATAGACAGGAGTCGATTATGATATGTTTCCTGGAGAATACCATGGAAGATAAGAATGTTCTGATAAGGGATAAGTTACCTTGAGAATTGAACATTGCCCTTGAGATATATTTTACGTTCGTATTGTATTGAATAATATTTTGATATTACCTAGAAAAACGGTGATACTAATATCTACAATTTCGTTTCAGCAACATAATCAAATAGATTAATGGTCTTGAATTCGGGAACTTGGAACCAGAGTAAACAGATTAATGGAACGGAAGGAGATAGGAGATATTAGCGAGCAAATACTGAAGACAACGTATAGGTAATCGAGGAACGTATGTTGACTCCACAGTTGTGATATATAAATATAGAAGAATTTCCAAGTAAGTGAAGTTTATTTTATGTAACACAGAGAACATGAGAGTTATCGTATTTCTGCAAGAAACACAGCGATGTTTAGGATTTAATAGTCAAAGCGGATAAATAATAATAACTTCCAAGGACTACTTTATTCGAGTAATTGATAAAGCGGACTAATAAAAAGATTCAAAGATAAACAATTGAACTATAAACATGATAGATGATTATTCACGATGAATAGTGATAGGGTTAAAGTACTTGTATATGAAACTTCATTAAAAGATTATGAAGGTATATAAAAGTCATCAGAGTCTATTTCGATAAAGTTTGAAGGCATTGTGAACATATAATTCAAGATAAAAGTTAAACCTTATAAAAAGCAAGAAATAACTTTTATTAAGAGTTGATCTGAACTAAAATCTAGTGTTAGATTGCAAATAGTGTAACTTACACATAAGGTGATAAAACCAAACGTGTATTAGTGCAAGTGTGCGGATATATTCCAGTGATAGACAATTATATATTATTTTTTCACATAGGGTGAAAAGACCTACAGTAGTTTATAACTAAACTAGAAGAACTCTAATCGACATTAGAAGCCTTTTATAAAGAACTTTTGAATCTTCATAAAGATTTTAACTTAATTCTTTGTATAATGTATTTCAAATAAGAAAGTTTTATAAACAATGTTATTAATGAATGTGTTTGGACAATAATTTATACCTAACTGGTATCTACATGGGATGAATTATTATTAAGCTCTCAATTAACATCTACATTACAAGTTCGCATCCTGCTAGATATTTATAATATCATAAACTTATTTCTATTATCAAAATAATACTTCAATAAGTAATGAAATAAAAGATCTTATATATGTGGCACGCTGTAACAGCTGTATGATGATATGGAAGTTCGATTTAATGATATACTAAATATAAATATACACCAGATTGGGTGATTGATCCATTTTCCATTTGCTGATGAAGTAAAAACTCAAGAAAGTCCCATAGACCTGCAAAGTGCTATGAGAGCTGAAATTAGATACAAACAAAATAAAGACAGTTTTTGGATAAGTAGTGAAATAGCTACTACATATCCACAACGCATGTAAAACTTTTGTTGTATAATATATTATAATTATCATTGTATACATAAAAAGAATGTAACGTTGTATGTAATGTAAAGCTATTAATATTTTTTTAATATTGTAGTTAAACTAAATTAGGAAAATATCTTTTTATTGAGTACATTTGTTACAAATACTAATGCATTAGTATGTATGGAAAACATAATATGCAATTTAATTATTGCTATTAATAATCCATTTTGAAATAAATTCATGTTTTCCCAAGCAACTATTATTTCACAAAAATTTTTAAAGGAAGCCACATATCAAAAAGATAAATAAATATTATTAATTACAAATGTTAATGGTAAAGCTGAAATCAAAATAATGAACATCAATTGAAATTCACTAAAATATTTTGTTAGCATTATTATTTATTTTAACAGTTTCTAGTTTGTAAAGAATTGTAATACATCGTCGTCGTAGAGTGAAAAGTGACTAAACTAGCAAAATTATTTTTATGTGATTTTTATCAATGTTCGTATTTATAGAGTAAAAAGTGCACTTAGCTAATATGGATTTGAAAATATTGTAGTATACAATCACATTTATTAATCAAGTCATTTTTAGCTTAGATAGTGTGTGTTAAATTGTTAAAGTGCATAAGTAAACACATCAAACATGTTTTATTCAAAATTGTTCGTCACTTTTTGCTTCCTTTCCTCCCTTCTCACTGTTCCCACGACAACATTATGTATAATCAATCAAAGTTTTAATTTTTTTATATATTTATGTTATTTAAACATAATATATTTATGAATTTAAATTTTTGTCATAATTTAGGTTTTGAATTTTAATTGTTTTAATATTTTTTATTTTATTTTGACTGTGCAGTGGCCCTCCCTAGAGTTTGCTGTGCCTCCCAAATGTGGGTTTTTGCTCTGTGGCCCCCAGTTGAGAAACGGTGTTCTAAATCATAAATAATAACCTAAATTGTGGAGTAAATAAATACTATTATAAGAATTATGGAGTTAGATCCTAAAGCATACACTGAAAATACTTCTAGCTATAATTTTGAAGTCAACAGGGTCCATTCCTAAGAGACTGAAGTCAAAAAAGATAAGTTGAAGGGTCTCTTAGTGCCAAAATATCAGATTGTAAAGAAAGTTTCCGGAAAATGGGCCCCAGGGGAAGCATGTGTTTGAAGCTGAACAATCATACACAACACTGTATCTAATCGTCCAGATAGTCCCATTAGAACTTAAGACCTTGTTCCACTGATCTACGAGTGCAAATATCCCATTGCAATAAAAAGTCTGGCAAGCAGGAGTTGAAGGCATCTAGGCAATGTCTCACATCATCATCAGTAGCAAGGTTTCTCTTGGCAAGAAAATTGGATAACGACTGGAAAAGATGGAAGTCAGACAGGGCAAGATCTGGGTCGGGGGGTACAACAATATTTCCCATTCCAGCTCGTGCAATTTTTGCTGGGTTCATAATGCGTCATGTCTGTGAGTGTAATCCTGGTGGAATACGTCTCCATGTCAATTAATCAACACAGGATACTTTTCTTGCAGTGCAGCATGGAGATGATCCAACTGTTGGATGTAGGGATCCGTTGTGATGGTAGTGTTCAGTGGTAAGAGTTCATAATGAATCACACTGCTAGAATCCACCAGCAACTCAGCACCACCTTCCGTGGGAGTTGTCCCTGCTGCTCTGTGTCATGTAACACTCACATATGTTACCCATTTTCCGTCAACCATGCAAAAAGCCCTCCTTTTTTCCTCTTTCATGCAGGACAACAGAAGTGGAGTAGCACTGCATCTGATTCTGGTCTGATAAAGCATGAGGTATCCATTTACTTGGTTTAGATGAATATCCCAACTTTTGCAGTCTGGTGTTGATGGTTGTATGGAAGGTCTGCAGTTCCTTTGTCAGTTCCCATAGTGTTGCATCAGGCTTGATCAAAAGGATGTGCTCAACTGCATCATCTTCCATTTCACTGAGTTGTCCACTTCTGGGCACATCTGACAGATCCTGTATACCAGTGTCGAATTTTCTGTACCAGTCACAGTAGATACTCTGTCTGATAATATCATCACCAAATGATATTATTTTCCAAGTGCTTCCGTCACTTTCATGCTATTCATATATTCATAGAGCAGAACCTTCCATCGATGTTGCCATTGTATCGTCACCATATACAACTAATCTCCACCACAATAGCATACCTTCTGTCCTTGGAGTCTCTTCTTTTCTGCACAGCATTATGGGACATTTACATCACTGCAGGTTGTAGTATCTTCCATTCCACATGCCACATACAAAGTTTTCCAGAAACTTTCTTTACAACCTGATGTAAAGGTCAACTGTTTGATAAAAAGTATTGTTGCATATTACTGACAATTTAATAAGCCAAAGATGATGATTTGTTTTGAAAATCTACAACTGAACAAAAGTTTCTATGATACTTGTTCTAAAAAGACGTCACCTTTGAATTGGACTGAGACAGCACCAAACTGAACATTTCTACACACTAACTTGAATCTGACAAGAAATAAATCACAATTAATAGAGGTTGTAGAGTTCTGAGATCTATCCATATAGCAATTGCCACTTGCTATTTGCACTAGTACTCTATTCCAATTTTACTGTTTTAACCATTTTGCAGGAAGAAATGAATATAGGTGGTCTCATAGCTATTCAGTCTTTGCTGAAAGACTGAAGAAACAGAAATGCAAGAAGATTTTGGTAATAAATTAGAACCTAAAGTAAACTGGATGAGATACAGATAATTCTCATTTAATACTTGCAAGTTGACGTAGAGTGTAACTGCTAAGTCAGAAATTATGTGAACAGTAGATTCTATCAGATAAAATGGCAAGTTTGTAGTTTCTAGTGTTTTGCAGTTCATTTTCTTGTTTCATTTCATATACATTAGCATTTTTGTTTTCAATTTTCTGTAAATCATCCATTTTTCATTAGGACCATATTTTATTACCAATAAATTCTTGCATATCTGTTTCTTCAGTCTTGCAACAAACAGGAACAGCTAAGAGACCACCCTATATTCAGCTTCACCTAAAAAGAGTTATAGCAGTAAGCACAGCCAGAAGACTACTGCAAATTTATTAATTAATTAGTAAACTCAGTATATATGAGCATTACATCTAAATCATGAATTATCGTTTCCTCTGAAATTCAAATGGTTTCAATATCTGAGGCAGGATATTAAATTACTACACCTTTCAGTCTCTTTAACAGGGATAAATGTTGAAACTGAAGTTTGAATTCATACAGATACTGATGTCTTACAATCAGATTAGAAAGAACAGACAGAAAACTAGCAAAGACCAATTTTACTGATTTAAATTGATCTTAAACTAAAAAAGATGAAAAAAAAAACAAAACAAAAAAAAAACCTTTTTTTTTTTATAAAAATTATTAAGGAGAAATATTTCAGTTACCTGAATCTTTTACTTTTGTTTTTCCCAATTAGACATCAGAAAAATGATATGAAACTGCAGTAAAAATTGTGTGTTTCTAATAATTGGTAATCTGCTTTTAAAAAAGAAAGAATCACATACCTTTGGTTTAGTGGTAACAGCAGGCAACTTCAGCTTTCCTTTAGCAATTAGCATGGCATTTACTTTTGCAGCAGCTTCTGCTGCTGCTTCAAGACTGCTTTTATTTAATGGAGGATTCATTGTTGTACAACATCATATCTTTATTTTTTTCTAAAATTCAATATAAAAAATTGATATTAGAAATCCCAAAAGGTAATCACTTTTATATTTCAATACAAATCATAAAAGTAATAAAGGCACAAGCACTACAACAATCTGAATAAATCCTGTTAGATGGTGTTTAACAGTAGATATAAACTATGTTTCAGTCAGGGTTCGGTAAGTTACTTTTAAAAAGTAACTTTGTTGCAGTTACTCTCCCCAAAAAGTTAGTTACTTTTTAACAACCAAAAATAAAAAAAAAAACAATATTCTGTTAAAAGCATATTAAGAATTTATATTTTAAACTCTGTTGTAATTGCCATATCATGTTATAAAAATTGATTGTATTACAGATTTATTTTATTTATCAGGAATTTTATTTAGAATTTTTCTTTTTAATTTAAATATACTATAGAGCAGTCTTCTCAATCTCTTTTTGCTTCATGGTGCACTAACATGTTAGTTTTCCAAATTAGTAGTAGCATAAGTTATAATTTATTATTATTATGTTGGGAATCTGAAATTTTGTTTATTCAATAGCACTCATATCAAATAATCCACGCTGATTATTTTGCTTTCCTATATTTTAAATAACACTGTCAAAAGGTTTTCTTTTTAATGCATTTCTAATTTCTTAGCAGCGGATTTTATTTTACCAAATTTTTTATTTAAACTCATTTTTTTCGTTGTTTGAGATAGTTATTTACGTTACAAAAATAAAATTACAAATAAAAGAAACTAAATAAGATATTTGATAAAACATGAATTATTTTTGATGAGTTAGGCTATTGTTTCCTGAGCTTAAATAAACCCTCTATTTTTTTCCATTAATTAAATGTTAATTCAACACATTTGAGGAAGTCTTTGATTTTGTTTCTCCTTTAAAACACAATATATTTTGAAGTGAAATTATTTTGTCATTTTTCTTCTTTTTATCACAATTGAAATACATTGATCCTTTTGAAGGAATTTGGAAAAAGTTAAGAGCATGTTTTCCTCTAAATTTTGACGACAAGTTTTATAGTTCTTTATTACAACCAAAGAATTGAAAGAAATCTTTGTTAGCTCACAGACATTCGGATACATATTATTTATCAAAAAATATTAAAAATAAATAAATAAACAAGCATCTTCCTTATTAGCCAGCAATATTTATATCAAATTAGATTCATTCAATGTGAAACATTGGCTTAGTTACTTTAAGATGCAGGGTTACCAAACTTCTCGATGGAAAGATCACCCTGTAGCCATAAATGTAAATGCCAAGTTCAACATGGAAAAATTAAAAATTATTAACTTCCAATAATAGTTTACTTCAAATACTTTTCACTTGGAAACATCTATCATGGCAGTTCTTTATGAAGAGGTTGGTTAGAATGAGGTCACTGCAAACAAAGGAATCATAAGTTCGCAGTAGTAATCTACGTTTTTTTAAATGCATAAGTTATTTGAAGTTGAAACACTTTTTTTTAAGTTTCTTACAACATTACTTTTACCAGATATCTTTGTTTCAAATGAAACTTCGAATTTATAATGCTAACTGTTTGTCAGTAGCCTTCTGCATTTTAGAGTAAACCACTCAAGAGACTCGTAAAAATAAGCGTTTCTTCGTCGAAGATTCTTGACTGGGATAAGACCATAGCTGAGATTTGGATTTAGTTTCTAAAGATAGTCTTCATAGAAAAGATCTTGAGCAACAAGACAACTCTACGTCCCAATAACTGATATACTGCTTTTGAAATAGCTTTTGCCAAACCTCCCAATAGCTTGGTGTGACAGTAAACAAAAATAAAAAATAGACAAAAAAAAGTAACCCATTTTTGTTACTCTGATACAAATAAAAGTAACTGAATTACAGTTATTCAATTAAAAAAGTAACGGCATTACCGATTTTTCCTACAAAAAGTAACTGTTACTAATAACACATTACTTCCCAACCCTGGTTTCAGTAGGTAGCTCTAATTGAAGCAAAGTGATATATTGGTTGATCAAATCTAAACTATCACACATTTTGTTTATTCATGTTCAAAAATAAAAAATAGGAATTTTATCTAAATATTTTGTTATCTAATGATAAAGTAAACATTAAAACAAAAGTTGATTTTATATTAATAGATATAAATTTGGCAATCAGCTTCACAAAACTTCATAGTTCATGAAAACAAATAAATAATAAAATAATATGTACCAGGTGACAAAGTATTCCTATTCAAAACTTTCCATAGCCCCAACTACTGAAGCGGAATACCACAAGAATTAGGAAATAAGCCTACTCCAGGTCTGAGGAGAAGGATTCTGTGAAAAAAAAATTAGTTCCAAAATCTGCCAATATGGCATTGTACAAGAGGAAACGCATGAAAGTATCAATAAATGAATAACTAAGACAAAACTGAGATGAAATTTCAAAGTTTTGTGTTTGTTCTTTTCAAAAACTGAGACAGAAACTGAACAAACCTGATAGAAGAAATGCTGTCAAAGCTCTAAACTCACTCACAGTCACTGATGAAGAAGTTGATTTTCAATGGGATTTCCATTGTTCTGGACCAGAAATTGCATTCAATATGCAGTGTACTCGATTGCAGAATGCAACAACTTAGGGTAATGTTCCACAACATGCTGTGTTGTCCTTTTTAAGACAGTTAGGGACACTGGCCTTAAGGTCACCTCAGCCACCCAAAATTCAACCTCCCATCTGCATCGTGAGTTGTGAATAACATCCTGGAATCTAGTTAAGAACTATGGATGGCTAACGAGACTCTGATCCCCAAATCCAAGGTGGAAGGTATCATGCTGAGGGATGAATGGCATTATGTGGTAACATAGTGTTGTGAACGATCCCTGTGGATTCTGTCTTCCAGGCACATTTGGGAATAGGTATCTGGTGACAGTTTTATTTCTCAGTTCTCCTGAGGAAAAAAAATGGAGAATACGAAAAAAGAAAAAAAAAAAAAAAAAAAAAAAAAACCTATGGTCAAGGACCTTCAGAGGAACTCGAACGGTAAAGAAATACAAGGGAGCCAAAAAGCGACCTTAGAACAAAACAAACAGCAGAGGTAACCAGTGGTGAAGACACAGGAAAATAAAATCACTTCAGGAATCCAACACCTGAACCTGGAAAGACAAACTTTCCACAGCTCAGCGATGGAAACTCAGGAAACAAAGACTTCTAGAAGCAAAAACCAGGACTCTAAAGTAGAAAAACACTTCCACTAAGCAGGCAGCTACCAAGAGTGGGACAGGTAAAAAGCCCATTTCTGAGGATAGCAAACCATCTCCGCAAGGAAAACCTGCAAAATTACCTAAGACCCAACAAATCCTACATTTTACAGGGACATAGCATTTGTTATCAAGATGGCAATTGTACCTGTCAATTACCCTGAAAATAAACTTACAGAGGAACAAGCCATTGCCATTGAAAATGACATCGTAAGGGAGACTGATAAAATCATACCTGGGGAGGTTCATCCTCAGTTTGAAGAAAGTCGATTTCTAGGTAGTTACCTGAGAGTAATATATACTAGTAAACCTACTCCGGACTCACCGTAGCTGTAAGTCCAACTATTACTTACGACTAGAGCTACAGAACCAGGGATTAAATCCCAAGGATTGGAGACTCATTAGTCGTAGAATTGAAGTCAAAGGCCAAAAATTGGTCTTTGGTACTGATGAAACTTCTGCTAAGAAATTAGGAGAACTATAGGACACCGAAATTTAACCAGGTTTTCTTTTAATATCCTGGAGAAAAAAGTAAAAGAGGATAACACTGAGTAGAGCAGGGATGGACTTAGAAAATCCAAAACCTAGTATCTCCTCAAAACCCTGAATAAATCTTTTTTTTTTTTTTTTTTTTTTGTAAATTATGAAATTTATTCAAGTTAACCTACAGCATAGCAAGGCAGCAACAGTTATGCAAGTACATCATTGAAGAAGTTGTAGATATTGTCCTTATTCAAGAACCTTGGAGTTACAAGGAAAAGATAAAGAGGATTAGGGAATATCAGAGAAACTACTGTTTTATGTTCTAACAATAAACCACGTGTTTGTATATTTATTAAAAAGAATATTAGTTATTAGAATAATAGTTTTTCACATTAACTGAGTATTGCACCAATGATTTGGTAGCAATCAAGGTTATGTATAATAAGAAAAATCAGAAGGACGTTATAGTAACCTTATTATTATTACAAGTAACCTTATTATTTCCCTAATGATTCACTTGAACCTCCACCTATTGAAGAGTTTTCAAAGCTTGTAAATATAGTGAGAAATAAAAAGGCAGAACTAATCACTGCAATTAGCTACCCACACACGGAGGTTTTTTTTGGGAGTTTTGACGCTGAAGACTTAGTCGGAAGGATGAATCATTTAGGTTAAGCTGAATCGGGGAGGTGGTAAGTGGGGGAGGAGATTTCGCAGGTAGTTGGCAATCGACCTGTCACAGTTCCTATGCGTGAAGCACAGCTTAATGTAAAGATTCTCAGTAACGATCAGTTCCTTTAAGGATTTAATTTTGAACTTGCCTAGACTAACTTTCGAACATGAAATGACAAGTAATTGTAGTTTCTTACAGATTGATTATGTAATTGGCTTTATAGTGACGGTAGCACTAAATTTATAACTATATTTTGAACTTTAGTAGACATTATATATTTGATAATTGTAAACACAGTTACAAGAAATAGTAAAAAAAATCTTAAATAAAGTGAAAAGAAAATTCTAGAATTATAAATCTAGTCAACCAGAGGATTTATAT
>JAFIDM010009631.1:204970501-204984726 GCA_023159025.1 Thereuonema tuberculata
AATTTTCTAGATTTACTTTATTTATCACATCCGGTAGTAATTTATATGGGTGGCATAATTATTAAAAATGTTGGTTATAAAGTTACATATATCTTGAAGATTATGGTTGTATTCGAATTTGTATTGTTCATGTAATATAATTGAAAATAAGTCTTTATTATTAAATTGTATAAAAAGTTCGAAGTAAGTATTTTATTATTCATAAAGAATTCCCTTGTTATTTTATTACTTGAAGTATTTTTAGAATATATAACTAATTTTAAGATTTTTTTTTTTATTTCATAAAATATTTATACTATTTACGTTTTTCATTATTTGTATTAGATCAGATAGCATTTTCATAATTAAATAAGAATCAAAAAAAGAAAACTAAGTTATTATTTTATAATTTATTGGTATAATATTTTTATAATTTTTTTTTCAAGAACAGGGTGTCTACAAAATCTGAATAAAAAAATTCCCTGATTTTTCCCTGATATCACGAACAATTTCTTAAAAATTCCCTGATCATAAGAGAAAAATTCCCTGATTTTAACTACTTGGTAACTATTTACAATTTTATCTAAGTATAATAAAAGAATAAGCAAAAAATTCTATAAAAACAGTAATGATGAAATACTTAAAAAAAGAAGAGAGAAATAAAAAATTATAAATTAATGAGTTTACAATATCTTACTTTTTAAAAGATTTATTGCAACAATATACACAAAATTAAATTCAACGGAATTCAAGATTCATTGTAATGTACAGCATGATACTGGTTATTTAAATTTTTGAAAGCTTTATCGCAGCAATTTCATTTTCAATCATTTCAGATTCCTTTTGTGCTGCTTCTAAGATTTTAATTTTTTTGTCATTAAGCCTTTTCAGTTCAAGTTCAGCCTCTTTTTCTTTTAACAGCTACTGCCAATTCTTGGATTTTCTTTCTTTTTTTGTTCCATTGCCTCGGAATACTTAGCTCTTGCATTTCTTACATCAAGGACCATTTTCTTAGTAATTTCAATGTTATTTATGCCACCTTTAGACAATACACTATCATAAATGGATCTTCTGGCAATGATAGTTTCTTCTTTGATATTCTGCTCTAAAGTATCTTTGTTTATAGAAAAACCTTTTTCTAAGCTTGCATTGCCATGCGACAATACCATGATTAACTGTATCACTGTCATAGCTTCAGGTGCTCCATTTTCTTCAGCAGATATCAAACTACACCAGAAATTATCAATACGTGCAGTCGATCTTTTATACATCTTTAACTTTGAGATATTTTCTGGCTGTGAACATATTTGTTTTAATTGATTCTTAGCTTTCTTAGCTAAAGTTCATGATATCCAGTTTTTTTCAGAAAGAATTACCAACAGACTTGATAAACTACATGAAAATATATTTTCATTTATTGCTATTTTAGGGTCAAAACAGGACACTGCTTTAGTCAGCTTGTAAATAAGGGGAGATTTACTTTGGAGTTTCAGTAAACATTGAATCAATATGCGTCTACAGTCAACTTTAAATTCAGCTATTTGCAAATCAGATACTTTCGCCTTTTTCAAATTGCTTTGAGCAGATAAACCAATATCTATTTGTTTAACTGGCAGAAAATTTGATTTGTCCTCCACGTCTATGCTTGTAATATTTTTGCTTAATGCCTCTTTTTTAAGAAAGCGCTGCATGAATTTTAGTGACAAATTACTTAGGTCAGAATAAAGAAATGGTATTAAGGTAGCATCTGTTTGGTACTCCCTTAAGCAAAATCGGAAGCAACTAAATGAAAAAAAAAAAGCTTTGCTGGTAAGAGAGAATCATAAATAGCACTTTTAACTTCCTTATAACTTTTTGAATTTGGAGCCATTTTGTCCTTCTCTATTCCTTCTATAAACTTCCTTAGCAATGGGATAAGCTGCAATGATCGTTCTGTTACATCAGTGTTCTCAACCCACCTAACAAAGCAAAACTTTTTTGGAAATATTTGTGAATTTGTATATTCCGTAAATAATGTTCTTCTTGCTGGGGAATCTTTGAACAAGTAATATAAAGCTCGATGAAACTCCATAATCTTCCAGTTCGTAACTGACACTCCTGTTTTGAAAGCTATGTTCAATGCATGTAGTCCACATGAGCCAATATTCAGTACTTCAGCATCTTCCTTAGTTTCCTTTAAAGAGCACGAAAGTTCTTTAAAAAACTTTTGATTTACGTTAGGCCCATCCATCGAGATTTGTAGAAGTTTCTTCAAATCCAGAGGTTTAGTAGCCTCAACAAACGAATTCACCAAATCAGTTGCACGAGTGCGTCCAAGAAAGGTTGAGTTCAAATATCTTGTTTTTACTTAATTTGTCTTTGTACACCAATATCTAATATTCCTCGTAGTAAGTTTCGGTTTCAGTTTCAGTGGCGGGAATGTAGTACAGGATATGACGTCACTATTCAACACCATTAGACCGGCCAGCGGGAAAGAGGGGATCGACGTGACGCGTGACCTTGAATGCTCCCTTAAGATAAAAGCTAGCGCTTGGCAAAAGATCATAAATTTCCCTGATTTTAAGTAATAATTGCAAAATTCCCTGATAATTCCCTGATTTTTTCCAGAATAACAAAATTCCCTGATAATTCCCTGATTCCCTGATTTCCCTGATTCTGTAGACACCCTGAAGAAATTGTATTTAATTTTTGTTGTAAGTTTTAATTTAATTTTTGTTGCATCATTTAAAATAATACCCAAATATTAGTCTTTGAATGATATTATAATTTGTTCATTTTTTAAATTTGTTATGGAAACACAGTTGAACTGCTACTAGAGCTCTGTGGCCGCGAAGGACAACTTTCAGTCGGGTTGGAATTCCAAAATCCATCCTCACTTGGGAGATCGTAACGGCTAGCAACCCAGGGATTCCCTGCTTAACGTAGAGTTGTGAAACGCCGCGGAAATAAACCGCTAACCCGGGGGATATCTCTTTTATGGTTAAGCGCCGACAAGCGATTTGTTCCCCAAGGGGTAAGTACTTGAAGGAGAGACGAGTCTCCCTCAGAGGTCAAAGATCTCTCAATCCGTAAGAGAAGACCCCTACGTGTGTGGGTAGCTATTGATGCCAATGCACACAATATTGTATGGGGGAGCAAAGACATTATTATCAAAGGCGAAAAACTCATAGAATTTATAATCACTGCTGACTTAAAAATTCTTAATAATGGTAACACTCCTACTTTTTTCAATAAAATTAGTTATATTAGCACCACGTTTAAAAATTGGCATGTATCCAATGAGATGACTTATTTGGATCACAAATACATATGCTTTATTTTAGAATCCAGTTGTCTTGTAGAAGATCTTTACAGAAATCTTAAAACTACTGACTGGGAATCTTATAAGAAGATCTTAAAAATAGTATTAGGTATTGTCCACAACGGATTCGTTCTGCTGAAGAAGTAGAGGTAGCTGTTGACTTTGAGCAACAATCTATTATCTTTTCCTTTTTAATGCGAATTGTCCCTTAAAAAGAGCACCTACCAATACGAGTTTCTTGGTGAAATAAAAAGTTGACACATCTCAGAACTTGCACTAGAAAGCTGTTTAATGCAGCTAATAGAAATTGTGATTGGTTTGTATATAAACAATCCATCACTGAATATAACAAGGCTATGAGAAAAACCAAAAGAAATTCAAGGAGGAAGTACTGTGAGGAAATTGCAAATGTTTCCAATAGTTCTAAACACTATACAATTTTGACAAGAGAACCTAATCTTTGATTAGGGACCCTATTACAAAAAGGAGTTATACTGTCACTGGAGAAGAGACAATAAAGGTTTTAACCTATGTGCATTTCTCCAATTCTATTAAGATATATCAAGATGGGAATAATGGGAATAAACTTAGGGAATCACATCAGAGCACCCAAAGAGATTTGGCAGGTTGCACACATGGCTATCGATCGATATAAAATAGAATGGGCAGTATCAACTTCTAAACCATGTAAAACAGCAGGATTAGATTGAATCTTTCCAGCTCTAATACAAAAAGGAAAAACCTTTCTTGCTACACTTTTTTGTAATATTTTTTAGGCATGCCTTGCACTAGGGTATATACCATCTCCACGGAGACCAGTCAAGGCTGATTTTATTCTTATAATCGCCAGGGCGATTCTTCCTAAGTCATTGCCAAAGCTTTTAGACCAGGGGTTCCCAACCTTTTTATGTTTGAGGCAGTCTTCAGAAAGAGAAATCTTACAGCACCCTTGCTGAATTTTTTGCAATTTATATGTTTTTGATTTATTCTTTTAATTTTAATTCAATCAGGAGATAAATTTGTTCCGCCTCTGGGAATCAAACCCAAGAAAGAAGCATGTTATATTCATATTTTAAAAATACTCCATTGCCATCAATAAATAACAAACACTGGAATAAAATACATTAATAAACTTTTAGAATAGCCTTGGGAATTAATACAATTGAACACTAGACAACTACAATGAGAGATAACCGAAAACTTTTCCCTACAAAATCTCGTGGCACCCCTGGCTGATTTCACGGCACACAGATTGGGAATCAACATTTTAGACCAATTATCCTAACATCTTTTCTTTTAAAAACTATGGAAAAGCTAATTGAAAAACATATTATGGAAGGTGCACTTAAACTTTTTTCCAATACATCCAAACCAATATGCCTATGAAGTTGGAAAATCAACTGAGGCTTCTCTACGTAGCTTACAAGGAAACCTCTCGAGCCTTAAAAATTCAGATTTTAATGAAACTTTGCAGAATGAATCTATAGATTTTGTTTATTAAATGAAATAAATCTTAGCTGTGGAATTGAAGTAGAAGATATATAAAATGGGCCTTAAAATCCTCAAAAAATCAGTCGTTTTACCTTTCAAAAACCACATGGCGCTAATGATTTGTTTTTAACTTAGAGAGCTATAAGATATCACTGGCGTTCTGATAGGAAAGCAAAGTAACGCCATCTGTTGAGTTCTGATGTAATCTTATTCAACAAAGGTCGTAGATATACAATTTATACATAATTAACTTAAATGAAAGGTTTCCAAATTCAGAAAGATTCTTAAAAGTAAATCTTAATAAGATTTGAAATAGCAAAACTTTTAAATTTCAAATAGCAAAATAAACAAACATACAAATACAATAAATAAAAGTAAAAACTTTGTACAAATTCGAAATATTTTTGTTTATTGTAAAGAAACATTCTATGCATGTTTGTTTTGTGCTCTGAATTACAGAGAATTTTTATTACAATAAACAAAAATATTACGAATTTGTAAGTAATAAAATTCTGATAAAATTAAAACAAATATTTTCAAAAATGATAACATCCAAAGAATATACATAAATGATAATTTAACACAAAATTTGAAAAGCCTTTTTTGGAAAACAAAATTGGAAGCCAGGAAAAAAGGATTTAAATTCATTTGGGTAAGAAATTATAAAATCTTTATAAGAAAAGATGAAACAAAACAAATTATTAGAATTCAAAACAAAGAGGATATTTTCAAAATATAATTGTAGTAAACAAATCTATTAAAAAAAATAATACTAATCATTATGACAGATAACATAGAATTAGGTGAATTAGCTATACTTGAGAATGTTAAATTTTGGAATCCAAATGTTAATAAAACATTATGCAATACTAATATACTATTTCTAAATATTAGAAGTATCAAAATGAATTTTACCGACTTCATGTTAAATATTGCTAATAAAATTAAACTAATCCAGATACAAAGAAGGCTTAACGTGCATGGAATGAAATAAAGAAAAAAATAAATAAAACGCACTTACTTACAAATAGTTGAGAGAATTATATATGGTAATAATCCGACAGTTTCATAATATACCAGATTTTAATAAAACTTATAAATTAAGATCTAATTCTAGAGGAGGGGGAAATAGTCATATTTTATAGAAAAAACTTTAGTAATATTCAGGAATATTATGAAAATATCATACATGAAAATATTATATGTAACTTACAGAATTTAAATTCTAAAGGCAATTTTGTTTTGTATGTAATATATAAACCTCCACTGACAAATAAAAACATTTTATTAAAGAACTTAAAAATAACTTATCTGAATTAAGGAAAAAATATAATGATAGTAACAATATTATTGTTATGGGAGATACTAATATTGATATAAACAATAATATCACTAACAATATAAAAAATGAATATCTTACTAACTTTTATAATTTTGGCTACAAAAATTACATTTAAAAAACTACAAGGAATATTACTACTGCAAAATCCACTTTACATACATATATACATTGATTATTGTTTTACAAATTTGAAAAATTGTGCCATCAAAGCTAAATATTATTGAATGGGACATCTCCGATCATTTCGGAATCATAATTGGAATTTACCATAAAAATTCTGATAATAACAAGATCAATAAAAATAACAATAATTGTAGGAAAAAACTTAAACATCCTATTAATGATGATTATTTTATTTATAAATTAAGTGAATTAACTACACAAATTAAAAATAACTACAATGTGGATCCTAATAAAAATGTAAATAAATTCCTAAAAATTTTAAGTAATGTCAGAAAAATCAATAATTATAAGAATAAAAAATAACTTTAAAAAAAAAAATGATAATCATATTTATAATTTATTTCATTGTTACAGTCTCTGTTAGAATCACCCACAGAGAGATCCTGTCAACAGGTGCTTGTAATTAAGTTATATAAAATTTATAAATTATATATATTAACATCATAAAAAAAAATATAAGTATATATGACACAGACATTTTACAGAATTTTATACAGGAAAAGTTATTGTTTTATATTTAATTTATTAAAAATATA
This sequence comes from Thereuonema tuberculata, assembly GCA_023159025.1. Lineage (NCBI taxonomy): Eukaryota > Metazoa > Arthropoda > Chilopoda > Scutigeromorpha > Scutigeridae > Thereuonema > Thereuonema tuberculata. The sequence continues at coordinate 204,977,334 of JAFIDM010009631.1, forward strand.
CTGAAAAATAAGATATATTTCTATTAATTATATATTTTGAAATGAATATTATAATATTATACTAATTTATAATTTAAGTTAAATAAAATTCAATGATTAATCATTTACAAAATTATAAGAAAATCATCTATAAATCATTGTTTTATAATATTAAGTATATAGTGTTAATTCTGTCTATTGGCATTCAGAATTACAGTGAAGTCTCACACGAAACTCACTTATACGAAACATTCAGTTATACGAAGAATTTCTCATTCCCCGGCAAAACCCCTATAGTCCTATATGTAATTAACTTTTACGAATAATTTTTGGTTCCCCCTCATATTCGTATAAGTGAGACTTCACTGTATTATTTTACATGTTGAAAGTAAATCAACTATAATCAAGAATTAATAATAATTGTTTATATTAATAAATACATTGACAATAAATAATTGCATGTATACTGACATTTTGATAAATAAATAAAAAAATAAATAAAGATTTCGATTTGTAATTCAGTTCGTTATTATGTTTCATAAGCCATTCTTTAACAAATTGTTTTAATAAAGAAATTTTTGAAAAATTATTGACATTTGTTAAACCAATTTTGTTAATAATATTGCTGTATGGTCGAAATGACAGAGACTAACGCAGTGGTTTAGTCTAAGGCACACACACACACCCAGTTTATTTACAATTAATTACAGGTATATATACAAATGGGATCAGATTTCAAAATGTTCTCAAGATCTCGGTGCGGTTCATCACTTGGGGAGAGAGCTTGTACGTAGCTGATAGGTCTCCCGATTCAGCCAATCAGAGGACAGATTAACTGACCAATCGAGAAGACTTTTCAACCTCGCATCAATATTTTGTAATAAATACATTGAATTATACTCTCCAGACTTGTTTAAGATTTTTGGATATTGTAATTTTAGGTAGTTATTATTTCTCAAGTTATAATTACTATTATTATATATGTTACCTTTCTGAATTAGAGTAAAGTAATTACTAATTATCAAATTATGATGAAATTTCTGTTGTGGTTTTTATTTTATTTTTTATCAGAAGATCGTTATCAATCTTTTTGATGTTGTTATTACAAGAATAAAAAAAACTAATTTTAATATTTTCTTTTGAAGATTATTTAGTTTTTTTTTTATGTGCTTTATATGTTTTGTTCCATATCGAGTTTGCATAGTTTATTTGGAAGTCAAAAAATGCAAAATAAATTATAATTTTTGTTTTAATTGGTAGAATATATTTTATATGATAAAGTATAATATATATTGTATTTAATTTAGTATATATATGTTTAATACATGCATCCCATGTAAATGTATCATTTATAATTTTTAAAATCCTTTTCTAAAATCATCAAGTTAACAGTATTCCATTTTGAGTAATTTACATTTAAGATAGTTTTTTTACATTTATTATCTATTTTTGAAGCAATGTTACAGAAATAATTACAAAATTTATTTGCAATAATTTTTTCTTTATTTTTACCAGTTGATTGTTTAATCAGTTTATTTAATTCAACATTATTGGACTTAGAATTATTTTTATCTTTTCCTAAAATATTGTAAATCAAAAACCAACATTCTTGGAATGAGTTTTTTTTTTTTTTTGTTATAAAATTCTTTATAATAATAATTTCCTTTTATTTTTTTAATTATAGAATTAATTTTATTTTTAATCTTTGTATAATGTTGTTGATATGTAATATTAGTTGGATTGTTTTTTGCTTTCTGTAGAGTTTATCTCTAATTTTTCTCTATTTCAATAAGCTTTCAGTCATCCAAAGTTTTTGTTTTCTATTACTTTCAATTTTTTCTTCAATATTTATTGTTTTTGTTTTTTTGTTTACTATCATTTATGTTTTTTATAATTTGCTTGTAAAATATGTTGGGATTTTCCAAGTTCTCTATTGGGAAGCGAACAGCAGGGCTGCGACATCTGGTGGCCAAAAAAAAAAGCTGTTGCAGTTGATCGGAGAGTCTACAGTCAATTGATTTGCTTTACAGGAATCAAGTCATCTCGTTGTTTCTTGCGAATTTATCATTCGAATTCTTTTGTTTTTGGAATATTTTGTGAATTTGTGATTCCCAAGAAGAGTATATACCTCTAGGAAATAATCCAGAAGCCGTTTCCTAAAGAAAATTGCGGCGAAATCGAAGTTTTAAGCGGCAGCGTGGTAACAAACAAAACTACAGAGAACAAGCAGATTAAAGGTTTATATTATTTTATATAGATAAAAAAAATAGCTTATTTCAATAATCTATATATAAATTTATTAAATGATGACAGTAATTAATATTCTAGTGTGATTGAAAAAAAACAACCATAATGATTCGTTTTGATGCCTTCGCTTTCTTTTGTAGTTAAAATAAGCTTGTTTGAAATGTAAACAAATGCATTGGTTTTTTTGAAAAAAAATTTTTTACTAATAATAAAGTATTTTCAAAAAAACTAAATCCTTTTTATTATTATTATTATTTTGACTTTTTTCCCCTCTAATGTTCCGGGGTCTTAGTGAAGTGATTTATATTATTTTGAGTACGTACATGTAACGTTGTTAACCACGTGTTCTGTGTTTCAGGGAGAAAAAATGTAAACGCTAAATGTTTTATTAATCAAGCTAGAATTCTTTATTCAATAAAAATTGTTTCTTTAAGAATTACTTTTACTATTAATATAAAATGTGTAAGTAAATGTTCAATAAAGTAACCGAAACAATAAAAAAAAAATTACAGTTTCAGTATTGTACTTTCAAAAAACATTTATAACTTTTATAGTTATTTATAACTATAACCAAAGAAATTTAAAAAAAAAAAAATACTTTTTACAATAATAGTGAATAAATACTTTTAAAATGTTTAAAATACAGATTTAATCAATTACTCCATTCAACATGGCTTTTCAAATACATGACGAAATCATCACGAAATAATCTACGAGGTTTCGACATAACTTACGATGATTCACTTTAAATTTACTTGAAATCATTCTTAATATCAAAATCATGAATGAAATAAATTATTATTCTATTTTTTATAGCTTTAAGCTTCCGTATGAAGAAAATGGATACAACATAATAGGTTTTAAAAATATATTAAGCTATATAGCTATTTTGTGAATCACATGTTTACTATTCGAGCGTTTGCCTTTTAAGAACTAAAGAACAAAAACGAGTTGGTTATTCTGTATTTATTAATACTACTTAGTTTTCCTCTGAATACAAGACTTAAGACATGGATTTAAATATACAAAAAACTGAAATAAAAACAAATTTAGACTATTGTCAACGTTGTCAAGACGGCAATGAAAAAAATTCAGTCCAACGCTAACGGTTTGTTTGCAATAAATAAAACTAATGTCGAAAGATTCACGAGATGTTTCAAAACGACTTTTTTTTTTTAACGAACTTGCCTGCCTCTTTTATTAGAAAGTCTTCCTTTCTGAAATGGTCGCTGCAAATCTGACTCCATTTCGAAGGCTTTTTGCCAGACCGAATTTTCACCCACCAAGCTTTTTTTAAAGCTTTGTCTTTCGGAAAAGAATGAAAGGTTATATTCTTTTTATCTCCGTAAAACCTATTGAAGCATTGGGGAACACAACAATTCTTTCCACCTCTCTTTTTCTTCGTCACTTGTTCCTTGGACATGCTGGCACGTGGCTCATCCATGAAATCAGCTGGGCGACTGATCAACTATAACATGTTGCTCGTAGCGCCCTCTATAGTCCGTTTCGCTTCCCAATGGTATTATTATTGAATATATTTTGAATATTATTTATTAGTCTATTTTGATTAAATGTTATTAAATTTTTCTTTGTTTCTGCTGTATTATATATTGCTTTAATTAATTTCTCCTTATATAATGTCTATTGCTGTAATGTAGTGATCAGATATGATTTCTTTACAAATAATTCCTCTTTGTTTTTATAATTTGTCATTTAAAAAAAATATGATCTATGCATGTGTTTGATTTGACGATGGCTTCTTGTTATACCGTAAATGCAATTATTATATCTATTAGTTAAAAGAATTTTCGATAGTTTAACACTAAATTACTATTATTCAATTTGAATAAATCAATGTTTAAATCACCAACTATAAGAGTTGGAATTCTATTATTTTTTTTCTTTAATGTATTATGTAATTCTTTATTAAAAGATTTAATACTGTTAGATGGTGGTCTATAAATAGCTAAGATGTTTAACGTTATTTCATCTTTATTATCAAACAAACTTAAAAAACTATTCTCAAAGTAAATGGGTATCTATCACAGTTTTAGAAAATAATAGATTTTGTTTCATATAAATTATAATAACACATCCTTTTTTTGTTTATCTAACATGAGCTAAAAGTTTAAAGTTTTTTATTTGATACATATTTATTTCACTTTTTTTTTATGTTACCTGTTAAAATAATAACCTGTAAGTGATGAAAAATTTCACTTAATTTACATAAAAAAAATTCCCAATTTAGTCTTAGGAACCTTAATTAAACTCTCTGGTTTTTCTACTTTTTTCTCATTAAATTACCTTTTCAAGATCTGTAATATCAGATATTCTCATTATATTTGTGTTATCAGATTTTCTAGCCATTATCTTCCCAAATTTTATCCAAACATATTTGTATTTCATTTCTTTTGCTTTACATTTTGTCATCTACAATAATTTTTTTCTTTTTTTGTGTTAAATTTTCATTGATGTAAATAGGATTGCTATCTTTGTTATTAAAAATACTATCATTTGTTAATTTAATTTTCTTTCTTGATTCTAACCATTCCATTTGGGGTTTTTCTATCTATAAATTTTACAATAATGGATGGTATTTGATCTTTTTTCATTCTATGAATTACATCAACTTTACTTGCATTAGGTTGAATTCTTAATTTACTTTCAACATTATATAATTTCCCTTAGATTTTCTTCTTTCTTCATTTTCACTTCATGAATCTCTACGTTGAAAGATCATGATCTTTGTTCTAATTCTTCAACTGTGTTTTCCAAATGCTGTATTTTTCTTTTATCTTCTTCACTTTCTTGTTTTAACTTTTTAATTGCTTTCTTGTTTGTTTGATTATCTTGCTCACATTTTGTTTGCGTTTGCATCATATTGATTTGATAAGATTCAATAGCTTTTTTTCATATCACTTAGTTCACATGTTATTGCTTTCAGTTTATTATTTATTTCAATTAAGAGTTCTCTGTTGATTGGATTATCTTCATTGTCATCATCTTCATTTATTGATTGAGATCTGTCTTTAGATATATATCTACAATTATAACACTTCCAGTCTTTTCTTTTTTGTTTAATCATTCCTTTGTATGTGCTGGAAGTTATAGAGCACTGGCAATGGTATTCACTATTGCAATAGTATAGAATTTCTTGTATAGTTAAATCTTCGTCACATTTAGCACATTTGCTTTGTGCAACATTATTTTTTCTTTTTTTTTTTTCCCTCTTTCTTTTTTTAAGTATTGGTTTTAAGCAACTAATTGCTAATCAATCAAATAAATAAAAATCCCTTAAATAGCATTGTATCGGTTTTCTGTAGATCACCATTTACTTCATGATGTCACTAGTTGAGGTTTTCAAATTGTTTTTTTTTTTTTCCTTTCTTCCCTTTCCCTTTTTTTTGTTTTTCACTTTTAATTAAATCTTTAACTTGAATTTCACAATATTACAGATGTTTGTTATTAATAATAACAATAATAATAAGATTCTCAATTTTAAACACACATGGATGGATGAAGACAACCTTAAACATATTGAGGGGAAAAAAAAATACCTATTTAAAAAATTTAGCAATAATCAAACTAACAAAATGTATGAAATAAATTATAAACAGAAAAGAAATTGGTTAAAGAATTACATAATGAAAAAGAAAAAGTCTTATTTCAAAATAAATTTTGAAAATAATCAACCTTCTAAAAATAACCTATGGAAATTTATAAATCGGGAAATAAATAATAAAAAAAGAAATTCAGGTAATACCAAAATAAATAAATTAAAAAATAAATTTGATATAAATGAAATTTTTTCAAATTTCTCTGATATTTTTACTTTTAAAAAGAATAAAAAAAAATAAGGCCATTAACTCTAATATTTTAAATGTTTGTAACGAAAAGGATAATGAATTTAAAGATATAAATTCTATCTTTTTACTTCCTCTAACATATAATCAGATATTAGATACAATACAACCTTGCAGAACGAATTACTCTACTGGAATTGATGATATCTCCATAACAGAAATCAAACATTTTAAAGAACACATGTCTTTATACTTAGTTGAATTGTTTAATAATATTTTTTCAAACATCTAAATATCCAAATTTATGGAAAATAGCCTATATTATTCCCATTTATAAGGGTGGAGCATATGATAACTTTGAAAATTATAGGCCTATTTACTTGCTTTCTAATATTTCAAAAATAATAGAAAGTTACCTAACAAAGTCTATTTAAAATATTGTTATCAATATGAACTTCTTAAATACAAATCAATATGCTTATCAAAAAAATAATAATACTACTAAATTATTAAAAGATCTTAATAGCAACATTACTAAAAACCTTAATGATGAGAATTTTATTTATGTAGCTTTTATTGATTTTTCGAAGGCTTTCGATAAGAGTCAACCACAATATACTTTTAAATAAATTAATCAATTCAATTACTAATAATATTAAGTATTCTTCTATTTTATATATGCAGATGACGTTTTAGTTGTAAGTTGTAATGCTAATCAAATGACTGCCTTTTATCATCTTTAAGAAGATCTGAATAACATTTCAACTTGGGCTTATACGAACAAAATGATAATCAACCAAAATAAAACAAAAATTATGCTTATAAAAAATAAAAACAAAAAATATTATCAAATATATACATTTTGTGTTACATGATTTTCAATGTACCAGTTTTAATAGACAAATTGATAACAAAACTAATTGTAAGTGAAGCATTTTAGAATATATAGAAAGTCAAAAATATTTAGGTATTTTACATTGATAACAATTATAATTTGGAAACTCAATTTTCCCATATTATTAATGAACTACACTCTTAAACATATATATTTTATCATATAAAACATACTTTTCCTTTACAATACAAAAATACAAACTGTTGATTTTTAAATCATTGGTTGATCCCAGTTTGGACTATGGATTAAATAGCTGGATTTTCTTAACTAAATACCAAATTAATAATATTAATAACTTAATTTTTAAAATAAATGATAACATTTATATTCATTTTAAAAATAAATCTTCTGAAGAAAAATTAAAAGTAAGAAATACTCACAAAATTTTGACAATTGAAGAAATATATATATATATATATATAGATTCTAAAAAGTATTTTTTATTATAGAAATAAAAAACAATATAATA
>JAFIDM010009631.1:204989726-205016419 GCA_023159025.1 Thereuonema tuberculata
TGTTGGTTTTGAACTGTCCAAACATAGGGGTAACAGCACACAAAAATTTTTTTTATTTGAAAGTGGTCAGGCAATCAATATTTTTTTATTTTTCGACCACTTGATATGGATTGACCCATAATGTGATTCTAAAGAGCATTTTCTATTACAGAAACAAAAAACAAGATAGCAATACTGGCACTTTAACTAGAAATAACTGGTTAAGAAATTTTGATATTCCCAAGCCAAATAATAATTTTGGTTTAAGAAATGAAAATTACGTGAATTTGAAATTATTTAGTCAATTAAATTGGAATAACTATCCTTATATATTATTTCTCAAAGGTGTTTTTGTGTGGGTACGCCATATCTCACTTAATACTTCATCAAAATCAATGATTGAGACATCATTTTGAAGATTACGTTCACCACTAATGACGAAAAATAAACAAATTGTTGAAAATTAATGTTTTCGTTAAAAAACTTTATTTTAAAAACCTTTTTATAAAAATGTAGACACGCTTTAACAGAAGCGGCTTATCTTTTGAAAGCGAAACCCAATTTCAAATAATTCTGTAGCGCCGTAAACTTCAAATATATCCTTTTTGGAATAAAAATGCACTTTAAAATGATATTTCATCGTTTATTTAATAAGAACAGATAAAAAAACAAACAAAGATTTATATTTTAATACAAATAAACGATTTATTCCAATAAAAAACATAAAAATTCGTCAACTTCTCATATATTACTTCTCAAAGGTGTTTTGTTTTTTGTTTTTTTTTTTTATCTCCCTTAATACATCATGAAAATCAATGATTGGGATATCATTTTGAAGATCCGTTCACCGCTAATGACAAAAAATATTGACGGCAACTATTGACAATGTGTTTAACTAACATGCAAGACAGCTTTGGAGTTGTTTATTATTTCTCAAAGATGATTTTTTGTTGCGAATTATTCGCACGGGTCAACTAGTAAAGGTAATAGTATAAATAAAATTTAAAAAACAATTTATATTTGATATAATTTATAAAAAAATAAGAAAATTTTTTTAATTACAAATCTACAATTCGTTAAAATTTATTTTTTTCTCATTTTATTCACATTTTATTATAATAATATAATAACTAAATAGTCACATATCAATTATTCCAGCACCTATAACACAGGAGTGATATGTATATCACACCTAATAGGACTGGTTACATTAAAAAAAAATAAATTACAAATAAAAATAAATTACAAATTTGCACTAAGTTTATACTTTTATTTATTGTATTTATGTATTTATTTATTTTGCTATTTCAAATTAAAAAGTGATTTTATTATCTTAATTTTTGCTTACATTTCTTTATTTACTAAATTAATCACATAAGACAATAAAAGATTTATTAAAAAGTCTTATTAAGATTTATGTTTAAGAATCTTTCCGAATTTGGAAGCCTTTCATTTAAGTTATTATTGCATAAATTGTATATCTACGACCTTCACTGAATAAGGTTACATCGGAACTCAACTGATGGCGTTACTTTACTTTCCTATCAAAAGGTCAGTGATGTCTTATAGCTCTCTAGGTCAATAACAAACCATTAGCGCCATGTGGTTTTTGAAAGGTAAAATGACTAATTTGAGGATTTTAAGGCCCATTTTATATATCTCCCATGTTGATTCCGCATCTAAGATTTATTTCATTTTATATAAACAATCTAATGATTCATTCTGCAAAGTTTAATTAAAATCTGAAATTTTTAGGGTTCGAGAGATTTCCTTGTTAGTCTCAAAAGTTGAAGCAACACTTAAAAATAAAGAAATAGCTCTTGCAGCATTTCTTGATATTGAAGGAGCTTTTAACAATACATCCTTCTTTTCTATAAATAATGCTGCCCCCAGACATGGTACCGATTCATCCTCTTGTAGGTGGATAAATTCTATGTTGAAAAGCAGAACTATTCATACTCCATTTATAAAGATACCTTACGAGTTTTGGTGATCAGAGGATGTCTAAAAGGGGGGGGGGGTCTTTCACCTCTCTTGTGGAGTCTGGTGGTTGATGAGATTATTGAGGGATTGATAAATGAAGGGTTTTCAGGGATTTGAGGATGACCTAGTAATCACCAAAATTCCCTACTGTGATTTCAGTCTTGATGCAGAATGCACTAAGTATCGTTGAAAATTGGTATGATAGTATTAAATTGTCTGTCAATCCCAATAAAACAGTTCTTGTCCCTTTTACAAAGAAAATTAAGAGGATCTTAAAGAACCCATTTTCTATGGGGTCATTCCATTCAACCAAAAAAATATCATAATGACACCTACCATTTCAGATTTTCATGAAACTTTTTTTACTTGTTACTACCACTAAGTTAGGAACCGTGGGATCACTGTGAAATTTTTACATGTCAATCAAAGTGTATACATTTAAGAAAAAAAATGTTGTATAAACATTGCTTTCCTCTAAGATACTAAAATTATATTAGTTTGGTTTATTAACAAATTTTTAAGTGTTCCTATTGCTTTAGGAAGTAAGCATTACGACCTGACACAGAGAAGTTATCAGGCTCCCCCCCCCTTTTTTTTTAATTACACCTCAAAGTGTGATCTAAAGGCTGTGAAAGAAGAACAGTGGCATTTTAACTGCTAATGTATTTATTTTAATTTATGAATTACAACATTCTAGCTAAGCATGACTAATTTAAAACACACAATATGTAGACACTATGCATCATAATAAAATCATTTAATTTATTCTCATTTTCAATCTTATCACTTAGCAGTTGCAATTAGTGCTTATTAGTAAAATTTCAAATGGGTTCCTAACTTAGTGGTAGTAACAAGTAAAAAAGGTTTCATGAAAATCTGAGGTGGTGGGTATCATGTCCTGGTTGAAATGACATAGAATGACCCTATGGCAAGAATATTAAATTATCCAAGAAAGTTAAATAACTGGGTATTATCTTAGATTCTAAACTAACTTGAAATACTCATTTAAATAAAGCTATCAATAATGCATACATTGCCTTTTGGTCATGTAGAAATGCTATTGTTGGGGACTAAAATCTAGTGTAGTCTATTGGATTTACACAATGGTTATTAAACCCATTATACTTTATAAAGGCAAACTGGTAACAACCTGGAACAAATTGAACACTTTACAAAGGTTAGCATATGTGGATATTAATGGGGCAATGAAAACAACCCCTACAGCCACTATGGAGGTCATTCTTGATTTACCCCCTCTTCACTTGGCACTTGAAGCAGAGGCGACCATACAGAGATTGAAAGTTAATAATCTGTGGAAGCCACATTTCTGTAATGTGGGACATGCAGTTATTGCTATGGATACTTCTAAAGATCATTTTTGCAAATGGTTTCTGATAAAATGACACCTAGACTTTCATTTATTAAACTTTTTCGCATTATCATTCCTAGTCAAGAAGAGTGGAATAATGATAAGAAACCCACTGATGTCAATGGAATTATCTGGTTCATAGATGGTTCTAAACAAGGTGGGAGAAGAGGAGCTGGAATTCGAGGAAGGAAATCAAGGAACAACATTAGTATAAGCCTTGGAATCTATTCAAGTATTCCAAGCTGAAATATATGCCATTTTATAATGCGCTTATGAAAATATAGAATGTAACTATAGAAATAGGAACATTTATATATTCACGTATAGCCAGGCAGCTCTTAAAGCACTGAACTCTCCCAATATTAACTCTAAACTATTATGGGAATGTAAAGAAACCCTTAATAGTTTACCCATAACTGGATAAAACTAATATGGGTACCAGGACATAAAGGGATTAAAGGCAATGAGCTAGCTAGACTAGCAAAAAAGGAGGTGAAACCAGCTTTTTTTTTTTTTAGGACTGGAACCAGTTGAAATCAGTTGGAATTTGCTATTTGAGATTGGGTAAAGAATAGACAAAAGATTTACTGGAATAATCTTCCAGGGCAGAAACACTCAAAAGCTCTTCATTGCTGAACCTTTGAATAAAAGTCATGGAACTTATTAATTTAAATAAGAAGCAGACTAGACTACTGACTCTTTATGGCTCCTTTGTGCTGCAGTTGAGAAATTACAAAACTGTACAACATATGATAATATCTTTGTGCTATAATGGAACAAGCAGCTGCTCCTGATGGGTGCAATTACTTGAAAAAAATAACTTAAGTAGCATACAGACTGTTTGAGTTGAATTCAAGGCGAACCTACCTCCTGGCACTTTCTTCCCTTTTCATTCACAACCCTCACTGTGTGTACTTCCATTGTTTCTTTAATTAGTTTATAGCACTGAAGTCCGTTTCTGTCGGATCTCCAAAACTTTTGGGCATCTGAATGTAACAGACCCACCCCAGTGCCATAAACTAATTAAAGAAACAATGTAGGGATAATCTAGTGAGGGTCTTGGTTGAAGGGAAGAAAGTGACATGAAGTAGTCCGCCACAAAACTCAAAAGTGTGGATGCACCTTTAGTATGAAATTTTAAGGAACACCACACCAGACAATGAGTCTGAAGCAAGAGCAATTGTTGAATAACATGTAGTGCATCTGAAGCACATATGCAATAGTTTTGAATCTTGACAGTCCCCTCGAGATAAAAATAGACCATGCACTGTCCACTTTCATTCTGGCCAAAAATGTTAGAGCAATTAACATTCGCTTTCAGGATCATCTCCTTGCAAGTGCTACTGGTAGCTGATCTTGTATGGATAATAGTGGATTATTTCCAAAGAAATTTCCACACAGTGGAATAAGGGACATCCAATTGCCCCATACCCTGTAGTTCCAGCAACATTATCAATGGATTGGTCGACTATAACAGTTGCAACTTCCTCTGCTACAGTCCATCTAACTCAGGAAGGCAGTCCCTTCATGAGTTAGGATTGGGAACACGAAAACATAGAGGTGAAAGGGTATCGGGGAAGTTAGGGTGGGGAGGAAGGATTTCAAGAGTGTTTGCAATAAGAATTTGACCTTGTTATTATTGGCTTTAAGTATTCAATTTCAAAGAGCAGAATTGGTCAAAATATCATTTTTTTTTACCTTTTTTTAATTCCACAGAAATTTAAATAATAATAATATTTTATTTATTTATTTGGTTAATTAATAAAAATAACAAACCAAACAAACTGATAAATGTTCCTATTATTTCAGTTACTGCATGACTCACTAATTCTGCTTTAGTTATATGAGAAGCAATGATAAACATATTCACCATATTGCTATGCAAGATACCATTCACTTTATTTTGCCTTTTACAGTGGGTTTCGGAATCTTAATATTTTATGTCTGTTTCATTCATTCTCAGATGATAATCATTGAAGAAAATTAATTAACCTGTACTTCTTTCAGTAAATCCTCAATTGCTGAATTATTTGTTTAAATAAATATGACACAACAACTCACAATTCATACACTTAGGCTTAAACATCAGTTTAGATCAAGTGAAGATTAGTAAAAGTTCTGTACAATAGATTTCACCTCTCTCTAAGAACTGAGAAAACTGCTCCATAATGAGGAAGATCTTCTGATAAGATCCAAAAATACTGATCTTTTGATAAACACTTACGATAAACCAAGGATTACTGAATCAACCTATGACAGTTAATCTTTAGTTACCCAATTGCCTATGGTAGAAACTAAAAAGGTTGGAGAAGGACAGAAATAGTGTGAAGAAATTAAGAAATACTGATTTTATTAATTTTAAAATTATATATTTTAAGAATAGTTTCTTCACTAGAAAAGCCACACTGATGATAATAGAAAGTCAGAGTTTAAAGAAAAAATAAAGAAAGAGAAATTGGAAAGGGGAAGATCATAAACAATAACTGAGTTTCAGCATAAAGGGGAGATAATAAATTCTGATTCTCCAAACAAATGCCAAAAATATACAAAGGCAGAAAAAAACCAAGAGGTTCAAAAGATAATTGGCAAAAAATGATGCTCAACATCAACTGAAAAGAAAAAGAAAGAAAAATTGGAGGTTTGCCAGAGGTGTGTCCTAATGCTGTATCGAACCAATGACAAGGGCAGAAGGAAATAAGTACAAACTGACTGAGGCACTGGTTTAGCAGATCAAGTACCGTGCCTAGCAGAATTCGTAGAATTTTAGGGAGTATATTTGAATTTGAGGAGGAATGGGAATTTAAGTTTGACAAAAGCAATCCACATCAAAGTAGCAAGGTTAGCAAAGAAAAGTGCATAAGTAGAGTCCAGCAAACAAAGGAAGGGAAAACCTGCATAAACAAAAGCAATTCATGATAGGAATTATAATGCCATAATCTGAACAAGCAAAGAATATGAGCAAAAGGATGCTCATTGGTCAGTCAGCTATTAATGACATTGGATTTTGTCAAAAGACTGCAGACCTTTTTAAAAAGCTTTCATAGACTTTAAAACTAAATCTACAAAGAAGCTGAAAGACATCAGATGCCAGAGATGCAGCTTGGAAACACATTTGTAAAATATTAGCATAAGTAGAAATAATGTCTTTGCACATTAAAAAAAGATAAAGTGAATAGTGGAATAGGAAAAATTGCAGTAAGAGTAAACACCATTATAGTTTCAAGGTGCAAGGGGACAGCTGAGAGAATCAGCAATAAACAATGGGAAAAAGAACAAAAAACACCAGGACAAATATTCAGTTCTAAGGTGAACAAGTGGACAGATGGGAGAAATAGCAGTAAAGAACAGGGTAAAACTAGAATTAAATTATCACCAATAAAAAAAAAAAAAAAATTGTAAAATTTGAATCATCAACAAGACACAATAGATGTAACACTCAGTGCAAAGAAAGCAGCTGATTCAGCCTTACAAGGGTTTTATAAATTGGACTAACATTGGTAATTATTTTTAATATAGGTACACTTTTTTAAAACGAGACTTTTGTGAAGAAATTATAGATAGATGGTGATCAATGGCATTACATTCAAGACTTAAGATACCTATAGGTGATTAATATCAAGAGATATACAACTGATAATGAATTTGTAAAAAGGAATTTTCCCAATGAGAAGTAAAAAGCTATGCTCTTGAGAGCAAGAAGCACTATACTTGGTGTCACCTTAAATCAATATCACTGCTTCTATAAGATCTTATTACATAACAGCTGTTGTCTCAATGTGTTTGGTCTCACTTGCAAAACTTCAAGAAAAATTCATATTTTCTTAAAAAGTTTTTAAAAAATTGTGGGAAAATAAAGAATATTATTGAAACCATGGAATTACATTTTTTAATGCTTAATTTTCTTTTTATTAAAATATATCTTTATTTAATATTTTATTATTACTTAAAATTAAAAAAAAAATGAAAAATATGCCAAATATGGCATTCAGATATATTTTCAAGAAATGCTTAATTTTATTTTTTAAAGCATTTCATTTAATGTCTTATTGCTTATTGAAAATTGTGGGGAATTGTCCATCATTGTTGCTTTTTTCTCAAAAACAAATTTCATTTTTTTCATGCTAATGCTAAAATGGAATTAAAAAAAAAAAAAAAACACTTAATTTCCATTGACATCAGTTAAAAACTTTTTCGAAGCTGATATGTCATTATGGATAAAAACCATGGGCTTTTATTTGAATTTTCTGATTGAGGGAAGTAATCATATCTCAACAGTCTCTCCTTTACTTTCTTACCAAATTAGCTTATGTTTGCTTAGGCTATGTTCAAACTCTCAGAAAAACTACATTGCTTGCTTATGTTGGAACTTCCAGCAAAGCTATGATTGTCAGAAATTCAAAGCAATTTGCAGAACTTCATTCCGTCTTTGATTTTGAAGCCTGGGCAACCTTCATTTTTTTCAGCTGTGATTTAAGTTATAGAATTAAAATAACTGATATTAATACTTAAATTTTATCAAAAATACTTCAAGTTCAATTCATTTATATCAGTTTTATTTCCTGAAAATCAAATAATATCACAGGATTATTATTTTTTTTTTTACTCATTTCTAAAACTACAACTGTAACTGGGGTAAATTGGTCAGTATAAGGGATTTCAATAGTATAGACTTAGAAGTGACGTTTGCTATATTAGGATGAGGAGGGTTTCTGAAACTCCAGGAGGGCTACTTGTAATTGCTAAGCAAGCAGCTTCTATCATCCATGTACTTCCTTGAAAGTGAAGTTCTCCTACAATACATATCTCATAGTAAAACATGATTTGGAAATATGAAGGAATTAAACAAAAAAAAAGGGGGGGGGATGGGGGAAAGGATGCATTTGCATACATATTAACAGTTTAAAGGAAAGTACCATTTGTTTTGTTAGCAGACATTAGTTGCTAAAACAAACCCATATGACTTTTAAATACAGAACACTTTTACAATTAATTTTGAAAAACAGATGTGGCTAACAAAATGACAATCTGATCTACACAGGAGACAATAAGAGACAAAATGAACATTTAAAATTGAACAGAACCAACTCCAAAGAGAAAATTATTTCATGGGAGGCCTCACTGAGGATTTTGGAAAAGAGATGGCCTAATGGTCAAAATCACTGCCTCCAGCTCAGAAAGTAAATGTAGTTAGCAATTTAAAAATGCAAAAAATTATACCATTTTATCAACGAAACAATTGAAAGCATACTGAACAGGATACTCAGATTGGAATTACAAGATGTAAAAAGAAAAGACAAAGAAAAGTAAGTTAATATTATTTTTTTTTTGTTATTGTTTTAGGTATTTATGATAATCAAACTCAAATTAAAATGCAGGAAAAGCATCATTAATGCTTAATCCTACTGATACAATAACAAAACAGATATATAAATAAATAAATAAAAATAAGAGGGGAAAAATTATGTAAGGATCATAAAGACTGCAACTGGGTTGATGGTATATCAATAGGAGTTCTGTGAAGAAAGAGATAAAAAAAAAAAATGATTGTAAGGGACTAAAACAAGTGGTAGTTAAAGAGAGATGATGGCTAGAGAAGCATCTGAAAAGATGAGCTTCAATAAAAAAAAATAAAAAAAAAAATCACTTGGAGACTTGATAATTTAGAAGATTTTTGCAAATAAAGGACATTGTTCAAATGGCCATGGACAGCAGTGATTGGAGGAAATACCAGTGTTGTATCAGGTTGTGAAAAATTCCAAATACAGGTTATTTGAGAAAGTAAACAAAATTATGCTCAAATAATGTTATATAAATTTGACAACAGAAATATAACGTCTCTGGTTAATATTTCTAAGTCTTATATATGACGGAAAATAAAAAATTTGCATATTCAGCTAGAATTCATGTAGATATCCAAATTTTGCATGAGAATTCATAAAAATGCAGTAGGCCTAATCAAAAAACTTAATTCAAAATAACAAACACAAAATATTTGAGTTTATACAATTAATTAGTTCAAGGAAAAAAAATGTGTGAAAAAAGAATACCATTTTAACATGACTTATAAAACTACCTACATTAACAAAAATACATCTAAAAATAATTATAAAAAAGCATTTTGACTGCAATGCTTTAATAACATTCATTGCAGGTTTTACTTTTATATTCTCAAATTTATTTTTTTGACAAATCGCAAAAAAAATTGTAATGATACATGCTAATAATCTTGCTTCAGATTTTTACTATTGTAACACTTTCATACAAAATTTGATTTAATTCATTTACTTGACAAAATAAATTATGACTATAATTACGATGCGAGCAGATGTTTTCCTAGTAAGGCAGCGGGGTTTTTTTTAAATTATATTTTTTCTTTCTTTTGTTTTACTAAAACTCCAATTTACAAAATTAAATTATTAATATACTGAACTTTATAAGTTAAAACGATTGATATCATTTAGGTTTAAATTCTTCAGTGGTGGCAATTACATTCAAAAATATTTGTTTCGTCTATTATATTTACAAAATATAAACTTCCAATTAAAACTGAAAAGATTTTATTGCTAAAAGCTTTTGAGAAATGCATCATTTCTGGAACCATTTTTATAATAAATTTTGTTTTTATATATAAACCTAATAAAAAGCTGAAATCTTGTGAATCTTGAAAAAGATAAAAGTTCAAGAGACATACGTTGGCTTAAATTGCGATATTTTAAAAATTAACAACAGTTCGATATAATTTATGGCAACTTTCGAATAAAACGGAAGGAAATGTTAAAGAACTAAGTTGAAAAGCAATTCGATCTTAAATCATTTAAAAAAAGAAATAAATAAGCCTACTCGTAAATTAAGTGTAATCTCAATTATTAACATTTACCAGTGAAAACAAGCATTAATAAGACGAGACTTTATAGATACAATCTTTCATAATTATAAAAAAAAAGCATTCTAAACTGAGAATCATCAAATTACTTGTAAGTAAATCTTTAACAGACCTGAAAAAGAATCTCTTTTGATTTTTAAATGAAGATTCAAGTTAAGCTTATTCCTTTTATTAATCAGATCTGAAATTTTAACTGACAACAAAACAGAACGAGCAGTAATTTAATTTAAATTATGCAGAACCATCAACGTCTGAAAATGTGCTTAAAGACATCATAAATAAAGCCTGAGAAGATCAACAGATTTTTTTTTTCAAATAAACAAGAAAGAATAAATTAAAAGTATAATAACAATAAACATACTCCACCTTACACCATTTTTCCTTCTTGATTTTGAAGTTCCGATTTTTGTCACCAGATGGCAGCTATTTCCGGTCACCTTTTTGGTCAAGTCGAGAAAACAAACTTTTATTGAAGGTCCGAAAATTTCGACTAATTTAGCGATTGTCACGAAATCAGCAGAAAATAACGAAGTGTTATCTTCAAATCAAACAACCCATAATGCTTTCAGTATTAAAGGACTCTTCCCCATCCACGTGGGCAACATTATTTAAACGAAAACAAGAAACCAGATGGCCTGTGTAAATGCAAGACAGAAGATGGACACAATGATGTAGTACCGGAAAAAAAAACAACTTTTATTCGATAGTTATTAGATGTAGAACTAGAAATTTAAGATGAATTCCGTCAAAATTGGATTTTTAGTTTTGTTGTTAGTTTTAATTTTTAGTGTGGCGGCAAATGCCGACTCCACCCAATCCAACCAAACTTTAACTTCCAAAAGAACTCCTACTGCTAACAACGGGAAAAGTAACGTTTCTGGAAAACATTCCCAAATTACTATAACTACTAAAATTCCATCCATTAATAATAAATCCACAAAAAGTGTTTCAGTAAATAAAACTGGTAAAAATGAATCGGACGAAATTTTATCTCAACATTTCCACTTCAACGCAGGAGCCACATTGCGAGCCTTTTATGTAACCTTGGGCATTTCTTCATTAATAGTTGTTTACTTTTTAATAAGGGCAATCAGGTAAAAATCAGTTGTTCAAATTTCCATTACTAACACAATTCGGTTAACTATTTTTCTCTAACCTTACTCATTCTTTCTTGTTGTTATAAATGTCTTCACTATTCTTTTTATTTCTTTTTTAATTAATTAATTATACCATTAATGAGTTTTGAGGCTCAAATGAAAAGTGCTAATTTAAATTGAATTGATTAAAAAAAAAAAAAGAATGTTGTGGGTTGTGATCCTGTTTTAAACAAAAATATTGCAGATGAATTTAAGGAAATACATTTCAATGTTATTTTCAATTAGCTGCATTTAAAAGTTCGATCAGATCATCATTATTGAGAGAATCCAAATAATGTGTTGTCATTAAAACAGTGTTTAAAAAATGTATAGAAATTTAGGAAAGAAGAACTCTGTGATATACCATAGATGCATATACGTTACTTTTTAAAATTGTATTTTATTTTGCATTTGAAATAAGTTGATAAATTCATTGAAAAAATTAAAGGGTTTATTTTTTGCTTATTTAAAATGCATAAAAACAAATGAACTTTGAGTTTTGGTAGGTTTAATCAAGAGTTCATCTACTGATGACACTCGGGCGAAATTCAGTTTATGGCTTCGAAGCAGTACAAAGTTATTCCATTTGCTTGTATAAATAAATTAATTTATTAGTGATTCGGTGAATAAACTGTAAATTAGATTGCAATCTCATCACTTTGGATAATGCTGTAGCTACATCAAACATCATTAACTGTTCGACTAATCTGAATCACCTGAGAAATTTTGCTGGCAGTGAGGATCTCAGAAACATGAATTCTAATAGATAGAACCAATGGCAGCTGCTATCACTTCTGAACCACTGATAGTTAACAATGGGCTTAGACAAGGGGTTTATTGTTGCCATGGAGAAGATTATCCATGAGGCAAGCATCCAAGCTTCTGAACATAAATCTGCCCAAATACTGATCTATGCTGATGACAATGACATCATTGCTACATTAATCCCAAACTACATTAATTGAATGCTGTTACTGCATTAGATAAAGCAGCCAGCAAAGTAGGATTGAGAATAAATTGAGCAAAACTAAATTAATGTCAGTTAAGCCAAGAAAACAGATAAAAGATTTAACACTTTTAAAAATAGGAAAGTATAGTTTGAAGAAGTGGAAGAATTTAGCTACCTTGGTTCTGAGATAAAAGCTTGGAACAGGATAAATGATGAAATTATTATGGTTATGGCTGTGAAGCTATTTCAGACTACAAAGACTTCTGAAACTGCACTTCATCTCGAGGAGAATTAAAGTTAAATTAACTCTTTATTAAGCAGTGCTAACCAATGAATCAGAATAATGAATGCTCTAAACCAAATGAACAAAAATTGGGCGTGTTTGAGAGAAAGGTGCTGCCTTTTTTTTTTTTTGTTTTTGACATAGGTACATGCAGAAGAAGATATAATGCTGAACTGTATAAGTTTTGTCAGAAGTCTAAGTTTGTATGGACATTAGAATTATAAGACCCTGATAGACTGGCCACTATCAATGTATGAACGAGTCGGACACCAAAATACTCTTGTATCACAAAGTAACTGAAAGATGAAAAGTAGGAAATCCAAGGTCAGGATGTCTAGATAAATAAATTCAGACACAAGAAGGATGGGAATCAGATGTGTTGGAGAAAGCTCAGGTTCTCTTTAAGAGTTGTAAAGATGATGATGGAGACCATTCCGATTGTCCTTTAGGCCATTTGGAAGAGTTAGCCTTATATCATTCAGACACATCTGAATTGCAGCTTTGGTGTTCAGCTGAAATCTTCAGCTTCCAAACAAAGTTAGGAGCTGTGTAATAACCTCTGTCTAAGACCTCAAGCTCGGATCTTACAAGATTTAATGCATTCTTATAAACTTCATTAGTTATTAATTTGATCCCGATTTATTTCTTGACTTTTCATATCCATCATCTGGTAGCAGTTCTACTGCTTTTTGCTTGTTTATGCCATAGTAGTCTCATAAATTAAGATGTCTTTCTTAATTCTCTTAATCAAATGGACAAATATATCAAGCTGATTCATTCTGTGTTCCTAGAGTTCTTCATAAGCTTTTGTCTGGCAATTCAAAAATCATTTAAATGAAAAATAAATATCGTTACTGTTATATCAAAATGCCGCATGTCAAAATTACCAAAAAAATTTTATTGAGAAAAAACACTTTTATTTGTTAGCTACATCTGCTCTCAAATTGTTGTATGTGATCAGGTGATAGAACTCAAGTTACAGATTAAAAACAAAATTCATGTTAAGTTAAAAGAAAAAAAACTAATTGCAAAACATCGTATGTAACAGTGCACTACAAAAAGAATTTTGTTAAAACCAGTACCTACTTACTGCATGATGTGCCAACCAAAGTTTAAAATTATGGTATCAAGTATTTAGGGTTAATACAAAATGAAAACAGAAGCTTTTCTTAGCTACTGAAAAGTGTAGATTTTGACATAATGACATTTTGATATAACAACGACAATATATCAATTACATCTTCTCTCCAATATCATAGGTCATCTTTTGGGCAAATTCGTAAAGAACCATTTCCTATGGTTAGGCCCCTATTCTGTCAGAAATTAAGCAAGTTTGATATTCTGGCAGTGTGTGTATTTCAGTCAATTATTGATAGCTAATGGCTACTTATCATGATGTTAACATATCAAAATAATATTATTAATATCTTTGCTAACAAATTCTGGTGTAATTCTTGTCAATCTATCAGAGCAAAATTTAAAAGGTATAATGATGGAAGCTCTTAAAGATCAAATTAGCTCAGTAACTAATTAATATGGGTCCACTATTTGGTTAATAATGATGTTTCATTTGTTTAAAACCAAGTTTATAGAAATGATATTTTATTTATTTATTTATTTTTTAATTTTAAGCTCCCTGGTTGACCAAACATTATAGGTATTGTTGTAAACCACTAAAGATCTGCATCCATTCATAATTTATTATGAATTATATGAGCTTCATCTAATTTATTTGTTTTCTCAGATTTATTCTTCAGTAAAGAATAGTTTGAAGA
Source organism: Thereuonema tuberculata (assembly GCA_023159025.1). Taxonomy (NCBI): domain Eukaryota; kingdom Metazoa; phylum Arthropoda; class Chilopoda; order Scutigeromorpha; family Scutigeridae; genus Thereuonema; species Thereuonema tuberculata. The sequence goes on from JAFIDM010009631.1 coordinate 205,004,084, forward strand.
TTCATAATTCTTAGTATGTCGACATCCATTTTGACTTATTGAAAATTGCTACTAAACAAAATCTGGGAGTAATCTCATTTTAAGCCAATTCAGACTTACAGATTCTTACATTGGAATCAATCGTTTAATTCCAAAATTATATATTATAAAAACGTTATTCTGTCTGTCATAAGACTTTTTCCAATTTTGTGATCAAACTATAAGAGATAGATTGGTCATGCAAATGGATAAAATGTAGATCTTTTTAAGACAAACAAACTGCTACAAAAATCTTTCGAAAAAATTTTTTGGTTTCCAAGATGTTGCTGTTTAACCCTTCAGACCGGCGAGTTTCTTTTCTGAATATGTCTTTGAACCGGTAATTTTTTTTACTTAGAAAACAAAGAAACAGAAAGAAAAATTTTTAATGGCTAAAATATAGCGCTGAAATTTAAATTCCACCAGTGAATTATAAGCTTAAGTAATTATCTCTCGGTCAGCGGAAAATTACAGAATTTTGTTGAACATTAACGGCGGGGGGCCGCCAATTATCTACCCCTGCAGAGAACGTACCCTGTACGTCAAACCGGCTGTGAGTCAAACCCAGGCGAACGTACACGTGTACGTCTTACCGGCTTGAAGGGTTAAAGGGTCAAATTTTGACTTTTTCTCAATTTAAACAAAAATTATAAAAGTTGGAAGAGAAAATTATATTGAGAAAATGTTGGTATTTGAAAGTTCTATCGAAGGATATATCAGTCATTCACAAATGTTTCTGTGTTTGCAAGATACATGCAAAAATGTGTGTGATGCGAACCCGCAATACACCTGAGTTAAGCGGAGAAGGCCACAATGGGCTGGGAAGTTGTATATTCTCCGATCTCAATATTAATTTGCTAAATAAATATATATATTTTTTAATGCTATATATGCAAGGGTTCTGGAGCGAAGCGACAGTACCCAGCTAGTTACAAATAATTGATTATAAGATATCAATTTCATCATATACATAATCTCTTTGCTCATAGCTTTTTCAGTCTAAAAGTGTAGTATTGTTATTTTGACTTCTTGAATTTCTACAACAGAATACAGTAAAGGGATGAGTAGACGGAAGTTGTGTAAACCCCAACTGCTTATAATCTAATGTTTAGTCTAGGCTGTGATACCTCTTTTCTGTTTATTCCATTACTCATCCTTTCTTCCTACTGCTTTAAATGGTATACTTATGAATTTACTTCACTTGCCTGTTATTATATCTTTATGAACATCTTTATCTTCATCTTTCCTAAGGAATCTTATCTTCATTATTCTTTAAGTCTTCTCATTCTGAGGCATTTCAAATGAAGTGTTTTGAAACTTTTTTTTTTTTCCCCTCTTGCTCTAATTGCATATATATTAGTGTCATGCAGATTTTGGATACCTATGCATTAATCTTAATCTGCATTGAAAATTGTCAACAAGTGTAATCTTAAGACATTGCAGATCATTTGCATTAATGCTCCATAGTCTGCCTTCACTTCTCTCTCTAGTTTCTTCTAGAAAATCTATTATGCTGAAGAAGTCATTGGGTTTAGAGTGGGATAATATTCTAAAATTAATTAAACCTTGGGTAATAAGACAATAATGGTTTGTAAAAAATTTTGAATGTGAAATGTAGCTTTTTCTGAAATTTTATAGAAAAAAAAAAAAAAAGTAAAACATCTTCTGTTTTTGTTTGGTTAGATAAAATGCCTTTTCATTCTAAGCATATACTGCAAGAAAATTATTTGATAGATGAAATAACTTTCAAAGAGTCTGTTTCATAATTTGTGTTTTTATGTTTTAATATTTTATTATTTATGCCTTTATTCCATTTATTTTAGGCTGAGAAGGAGAAGTAAGTCGCGCAAGTATGGCATTATAGCCAAGAAAGAAGACATGGAAATGGCTCCATTGGACCAAGAAGATGAAGAGGAAGATAACACTGTTTTTGATGCTCAAGACTTAAGAAAATGATAATTTTCTGCATCAGAATAGTAATTTCATTCAACTTTCTTTGCTTTTAACTTTGAGTCTAATCTACAAAGACTTAATTGTTGAATGAATCTCAAACAATTGAATCACAATATTCATTTGTTGGACCATTTCATAATTCCTTTCAAGAAATTTTATGATTTTTTTTTCTAACAATTATCAAAAAAGTATCCTATTTTTCTGAAGTTTTAAAGAGCAGAATAATTACATTCCAGTTTTAACTTAAATAATTTATTTTTATTAGATACAAATGTAGTGATATTAGTATTCCTGAAGATAATAAATTTGTGCTGGTAAAACCAAAAAAATAATATAAATACATATACACATGCCATTTTTAAGTATATCTGAAATTATCTAATTTATCATGTTTCTTTTTTTAATGAAAAAATAATTTATCACTTGATATTTTTATGTGTGAAGTCTTATTAAAAATACAATACAAATACTGTAAATTACAATAAATTCTGTATTTTGTGTAAGTATTTACTCAATAAATATAATTAAATTTTTTAATATAGATGAGGGAAAAAAATCAATTTCAAAAGAGTCATAAATTACCCATATATTTACAAATATATATATTTGATTAAACATAGAAATTACTGATTTAATATACTCTGAATAGTCAAAACGTTAGAGACATGGGTGATAAGTTGATACTGGCACCCCCTGAGCATAATGGAACATACCAAAAGCAAACACACTGATAAATAAGTGAAGACTTGGGTTTCCCAGCAGTGTATCGCAAGCAATGAACGTGGGTAAATGTTGCAACCTTTGTGACTTTGATCGTGAATGCATTGGCTGCAAAAGACAGATGGGTCATTCTATTGCCCAAGTGGTAACTACCCTAAGATTTTTGAAGGCAACTGTATCAAGAGTCTACCGTGAGTATTCCATCAACGGATGTACCAGCGAGCAAGTGCCCACAAGCCATCGATGACCAGAGTCGGTGTAGACTTTCAAGGCTCATACAGACTGACACAAGGGCAACATGACACAGTTTACATCCAGTTTCAATGTCAGAGCAGCATCAGCAAGGAAATGGTATGGTGCATACTACATACTTTAGGATATGGGAGCTGATGTCCTACTAGTGTCACTGTTGACAGCTCATCATTAGATATGACAACTCGCCTGGTGCTGGGAACCTCTGCAGAATGATAGTTATGTGGTCTGATGAATCCCGTTATTAGTTATACCTGTGACGGATGGTGCAATATGGAGTGGATAGTATGAGTCCATGATCCTATCCTGCCAGGTTGGCTCTGTTCAAGGTGGTGTTCACTCTGTGATTGTTTGGGGAATCTTCTCATGGGACATATTAGGTCCTTTAAGAACTGGAGAGGTTCTTAAATGCTGCAAGTTACCAGAATGTGCTGACTGATCACTTATACCCTTTCATGGAGTCTTTCAGCAGGATAATGTGCCACCACCATATCAGGCTGCTACCCATCCATGCATGGCTTGAGGGACGCTCATCTTGAATTTTTGGGCCATCCAGTGGCCTGCAAGGTCCCCAGATTTAAACTCTCTCAAATATCTATGGGATGTCGTTGAACGAGACATCAAATTCATGAATCTGGCATCGATGTCTATGACGGAGTTGTAGACAATGGTACAACAGGCATAGCTAGCACTACCTCAGACAACCTTCTATCATCTGATGGAATCGATACCTCAGTGTGTACAGGCCATTATTCATGCTATGGGAGAGCTGAAACGCTAGTAGTTAGATGCATCTAACGTTTTGCCTATTCAATGTACATATGGAGCTGCCAGTATACAATTTGTAAGATACAAATTCCATATAAAACCAACAATAGTTTGTTTTTGACATTGATAAACTGTTTAAATAAAAAGGATGGAAAGAGGATTTGAGGAGAACAGCTTATGTTTGATCAGAATGTCAACTAAATTTAGTCTAAATTGAGCTTTACTCTGAAAAAACTTGTCTTTGCCCAAGCAAAAACATTTTTTTTTTTCCTTGACTTCTACCATCTGATTGAAGTACAGGAAATAAGAAACAAGTCTTTGATAATATTTTCTTGACAATACTTTTTTTTTAGTGCATTGAATTCATGAATTATAAGCATTCGCCATCAAAAGGTAAACACAGAATTCAAACATCACACCTAGAAAACTGTATGAATAAAAATACTGTAGTTGCAGTGGATGAACCAAATGTATGCTACATAAAGTCAAACAGTTCAGACAAATAGATTTACAACTGATATGCAAACAAAGCAGAAAAAAATATGCCTGAACCTAAGTAAGTTAGTTAGGAGTTACTCCATAAATGTGATCTCTCAAAACCTAATGCAGGTTTGGCAGCATTAAATCTTCCCCTTACTAGATTGTACTTCAGAAAAATGCATTGAGGTAAGAGAATAGAAGCTAAGGCATTTCTTAAGATTTCTTGTTCAAGGAGTGACAGATACACAGGCATTATCTTCCATTAGATTGGTTTTTTTTCAACAGAATAAAACTTTACATAGTAATGCATTTGTATTCCGATACATTAAATAATTATCACAATTCCAAGAAAGACAGAGCTGACCAATTAAAAATTCAGTTCAGACCCTTCTCAGTTCTTGTGGCAGTGTGAATTGTGGCTTACCTTTATCAAAAAAAAAAAAATAATAAACATCTTACACAATCCAGATTCATCTGTGAAGACAAATAATTTGGTTGCTTGGGGGTGCCACCTACATGAGACAAGATGTTAGTGAATGAATGAATCTAAAAAGACCCTTTTGCTCTTTTCTTTCTGAGAAACAATTTAGTTGAGTTTTAATGGATATTTAGCCTTAGGACCATGAAGGAAATTTTGTGATAACAGAATTACAAGTGATTGGTTTATGCCTTTAATTCTTAATTCATAAATCAATATATACTTGGTGAAATGGAATTTTTGCACCATATGTTTGTGTGTATATCTTAAATTCTTGTTCTGTTGATGATCAGTAACTTGCTATACAGTATCTGAATTGAGATGTTTAGACCAAAGTAATGTTTGGCAGTTTGTCTGTGCATTTTAGCTACAGTGAGATTAACAGCTCAAATAGCAACTTTTCAACTTTTTGGGCGGTCAGCTGTAATACTATAGCTTCAGTTATTATTTACCCTGTTGAAATCAGATTAGATTGATTAGAATTGAGTAGTTGTTTCAGAGCAGAATCCTGAGAGAGTTATATTTTTAATTAAACTGCTGTATATACAATAATTGGGTCCAGTAGTCCTCAGAGTTGCAGACTGAAGGAGCAGAGGATGGGGGGGGGGTCCCCAAGTTATTTCTGCCCCATGATAGATGGCATCTTTGAGATGTCTCCACAACCAAAAGTCCCAAGATTCAGATCAGGCGAGTCACATATGAAAATGATGATTCTGTCTGGTAAAATGAGCCTGAAGCAACTGCTTGATGGATGTGGCTATGTGAGGTAGGGCACCATCCAGCATAAAAACTTTTGAATCCAGACACTGTCCCTGTTGAAGAATTGGAATTGCTATGTTGGCTAAGAGAGATGCATATATCTGGCCATTAATAGTGCAGATAATGAGACCCGCAGGGTTCAGATGATGAAAGCCGCTGTAAAACCACACAAACAGGGAAATAAAGTGGAATCTGTTACAGGACGTATGGGTTTGTAGTTGAACTAATTATTGTAAATTATTCACATCACCTTTCAGATGGAAGTGAGCTTCACCAATCCACAAAATGTTTCATGGCCAGTCATCCAGTTCAGTCTAAGCAAGAAACTGCAGAGCAAATGTTTTATAATCACCTCGATTAGGATTAAGCAGTTGCTGAATTTTGGTAATCTAACATAGGGTGCTAACACAGAATTTGTTTTACAACTTTGTGAACTGTGAGTACAGGTTGTGTAATGACCGTGCATCACTTTGTGCACTGGTGCTTCCCAGGACATTTGCAATCCTTTCTTCCTGTAATACTATGGCTACTTCCTTCACTGGCTGCTGCATGATGGGCTTCTGTCCTTTGCAGCCTTGACCTGTAAGGAACCTGTCGCTTCAACTTTTTGGATCGTTTTCCATACACCATTTCCAGTCATAGGGCCCGTTTTTAGTCCCTTTAATGTCCTAAACTTTCACATTTCTGTTAAGGCACAGCTGTTACTTTGGTAAATCAGCTTCATTGACATTATGCAGCGAGATGAAGCAGTCCTCAGCTGCTTGCTTTTATAGCAGCAGCTTTTGAATCACTTGTCATTGTGGGTATTAGTCATTTGCATTATCCACCACAGTATTGCAGTGCCATGTATCTTCTAGCAGCCATTGATGTTTACTTTTGTCACAAATAAAATTCCATTGCCGTAGACATCCTCATGCCAAATATGAAGTTCTGCTGATTAGTTCTCCAGTTACAGCCTTTTGAAATGTGAACTTTAATTATGAACATCCTGTAAATCAGTGTGTGAATACCATCATCAACTATTTTGAATCCACTACAGAGAAAGGTCTCCAAACTTTTTCCAGTTCTTTCAGCCTAAACTTTTCTTTTCCAGTCACATCTAACAAACCTTAATTTCATTGATTCGTCTATTTTATTCACTTCTTTGCCTTCTCTCATTCCTTGAAATTCACTTAGAATTTCTGTTGTCTCTGTTTGATTGTTTTGTCTTGCTACATATCCTGTCCACTCCATTTTAGTTTCTTTGTAACAAGTGTAATGTCAGTCAACTGATTTGTTGTCTTGGTCAAAATACGATAATTTTCAACATGTTTCTTTCCATTTTCTTTTTGTAGTATGTAATTTCTGAATATCTTTCCTATAGTCCGTCAAATGAGAGAAAAATGGGTCATTTCCATTTTCAGAGGAAATTGGCAGGCAAAATTCTTTTTTTGCTTGCATGTGTCTAGTTTCTTCTCCTGTAGTTTCCCTCTTCTTCCCTACAGAGCATCGTGCTTCCATTTTATTTTTCAAATTATTCATTTACTTTTTTTTTTTTTTTTTATTCATTTGTGATTATATTAAATGGAATTGTTAATTTTTTACTTAGGATGTTTTAAGAATCCAATGTATTGAAGTTATGAAAAGAACTGTTTATTTTCAAAGACATTTATATTATTTAGGACATTTCTGGAGTTGCTTTTTTTTTTTTGTTTTGAAATTGTAACCAGTCCTATTAATGGTGATATCAATTATCACTCCTTTTTAGTACAGGTGCTGGTGAATTAATTTGCAACTATTATAAAAAGGGGAAGAGAGAAACAGATTTACAACTAAAAAGTTAACTATTTGGTGCCGACGCCTCACAAATTACACTGCAGCGAAATTCCTATGCTTGTTGCATCAGCGATAGCTTTCCAGAGTTTTGTTGTATTTTCTTCACCTGCAGAAGTCTTGAAGTGCATGTACACATTGTTGATAATCTGCTATGCTTGGCTGTGGAAACACCATGGAAAACTTGTTTGTTGACATATATTTTCCGAATCCAATTGAGAATCCATAGCTGACACCATGTTTAACAAGTCTCGCGAGGGAGGACAGGGCTTATGAACTGTGCCAGACACACTATCCGAGTAGTACTTCTCTCTGATTTGGTGGTTCTTCTTTAGTTTGACAGACTATAGTTTAAAGTCCAAATTTTCTGCTTCATAAACAGAGACTAATAATATACAATGATTAAATATTTTTTTTAAGTCTAGTGGCTTTGTGCTTTTCAGTGTTGCATTATTTCTACCAAAGGTGCTTTACAGGAATTTGATTCTACAATAAATTTCCATCATAATTCTTCTACCTTTACTATTGATACACATAACTTTTGATTTCTTCTAATTTACATTATCAACTTCTATATTGTGCTTACTGGTGGATTCATTGAACATAACCTTTGTTTTCTTAATTTTTATCTTGAATCAAACTTTTAAGCTTTCATTAAATAGTTCTTGTATCATCAACTGTTGTGCAAGAATAAAATATAATTTGAAAGCAAAGATGACTGAATAGTCTCCATTAGTAATGTCCTCCCCCCCCCCCCCATCTAACTTCCTGAACTCTTCCTGAAATATTGCTGTAAATATTTTAAGGTGATCTCTCTGTCTGACACCTTTTCCTGTTTTGATTTTATTTGTATCTTTTTGTAAACAAGTTCCTATCACATCCTGATAAATATTTTTGATGAGTCAGCATCATCATTTTCCACAGCACTAATAAGAGTAAACATGTTTACTGAATCGAAGCCTGTTCATAGTAAATCTAATCCCAAAATAGCATCTCATATTCATTGGTTCTCTCAATATCTTTTTTTTTTTGGATGTGAATATCTGAATCCAAATCAAATTCCAATTTCCTCTCCTGAGTAAGAGGAATCCATAGTTTCCTGCAGCTGATTAGAAATAGCTTTTGTAAATAATTTCTATAAAATCGGAAAAGGGTAATAAGTATATAATTTTCAATATCTTCTCATTCTTTTGTTTTAAATAGTAAGTAATCACTGCACTCTTCCAATAATCTTGAACATCTCAAAACATTTAGTAAAAAGATTTACCAGAATTCCCTCCATTTCTTCTTCAGCTTCTTTAGAATATTTGCTGTGCTGTGATTCCATCATATTTCAATTGCTTTTCCTCATTACTTTCTCCATAGATAGTAATGGGATAGTATAGTAATCATGCAAACTACATGAAAATACATTTTTTTAATCAATTTAATTAAATAATGCTATATAAAATTAACATTAATTGTACTAAATTATCCATGGCCCTATTTTAATGGAAATTCACATTGTTCAAACCATACAACAACTTTAGACTTGTTTTTGGGAGTGATGTATGTTGGTTTGTGTGGGTATGTGTGTAGAGGTCTGTTACTGTGGTTGTAATAAAAAAATAAATTGCTGATCTATGACAAAAGAGTTCATATTTCGGAGTTTACTTTTAGTATCTAGATCTGATTAGATTTTGATATATGTAGACTGATTTTATGCACTACTATGTATAAGGATCAAAATACTGACACATACATAAAGAAAAAAAAACAAAACTGATCAACATTTAACTTTCTATTTAAATGTTAAACATTATTATCCACCCCAACTTAATTTTGATGTTTGTAACCCCAGATTATAGGTCACTTCATAATAATGTCCAAATACTATGCCTGTAAATAATAACTAAAAAAGTAAATACATTAAGTAATATCAAATTTCATATTCAAACTATTTCTACACACAAATTATATACATCTGATGAGATACTGATATCCATAAAACCTACATCAAATTTCATATTTACAAGTCTACTTTTCTCATCTAGTTATTTTCAGAGTTTTGTATTTGTAGACCCATATTAAACATCAGTGTAAAATATGGGCCAAAAATATTTTACTCTAAATAACTCGCAGCAATTTACTGATGAACTTCATATTTCAGTCTTGATTAGATATTGATGCTTTTAGTACTATTTTATAAAGCACATTGAAATATGGACAAAATTGTTTCCTAGATTAGATTGTGGTGAAGAATGTAGGTGGCAGAGAAGCCAAGCATCATGTCCTTAGATCTATTATACTATGCCATGGAAAGAAGGACAAATGGAGAAAGAAAGGTAGAAGTAGTGCAGGGGAAATGGGAGAAATCTCGAGAAAAACCTGCCTGGCATGACTCGTCCACCACCATGAAACATACATGAGAACCAAATTCCAGTACTCAGAGGTGAGAAGGTATTCCTTTTTGTTTTTTTGTAATTTGAGAGCAGTTTACAGTAAGGGGATGGATGATTTGTCTTATCTATGTTAATGTTAAAGAGTTACTTTGTTTGTGGTCAAAACTGTCAGACTTAATAATTAAGTCTAATCTAAACATCTGAAAGATTTTCTTGAAACTGTTTATAATTCCTTAGGATGAAGAAAGTCTTACCATGATTTCATTGCTATTTATTTTTTCATGCGTTTGATGCATACTTTCAATATTGCAAAGGACTTTTGTGTTAATTGGAAGAAGATCCTTTAATTCCTTTTTAAGACTTATAAGAACCATTCCCTATCTTCTCGTGGTGTAGCTGTCAGTAACCATGCAAGAATTCCTCAATACAAATGACCAACATTTCCATTTTTTTTTTCTTAATATACATAGAATAAGCTGAACTTTATGAAATAATTATATTTACTAACATGTAACTGAGGATATCAGGAAGTACACCTGTGAATTGGTCAGAAAAACAGTATAGAAAAGAAAAGTCTCAAAGCTGCCAAACATTTTTTACTCAAGACATTCTGACGACTTTTAAAAATGAAGCTAGATTCACTATTTGAAATGGAGACGAAGGTAACAGATGTACTGAAAAATTTTACAGCACTTCATTCAAAAATAGTGAATATTAAAGTGAAAATCATGCAAGAATGTAACAAAGTAAGTGAATTGCAACATTAAAGAAGGAAGTTTAATTTCATCATTGTAAGCGAAAATGCTTACTTTATTTCACATCCACTTCTAAGTCACAAACTGCTTTATGCAAGGGTACTATTATGTTGTGTTCACAAATGTAACAGAAATCAAGTAACTTTGCTATGAACTTCAACACATAGAGGGTTGCATCATTAAACAGAAGCCTGTAATCTCACTGTGTAACTTCACCATAATCATACTTGATGAGGTTTGAAGAATTCTCATTGTTCGTCAGTAGTATGATGAAACATCAAGGATAAATAGTTAGCTAATGGAAAACATGGATTGTTGTAGTGTTCATGGGATGTGAGGAGAGACGGTTCACTTCAGCCTTTAAGTGTTAAACATAACCAGTTCTGATTGTAGGGAGTTTATGTTATGACATTATTTACATCTATGGACACCTTTACATTGTAGACACTTAACGATATCTAAAATTCATAGCAAATGAGCATTAACATGTCATAACATTATGCACACACATTCTTCATCAAGGTACTCTCAGAAAAGATGTCAGCACTTGAGAAGCAGAAGAAGGTTTGTGACGATTTCAGACAAAGAGGAAAGTGAACAGAAGAGTTATGGCTATTCTCTTTCTGAATTTTCAAATACATTCTTTGACAAAAAATTGACACACCATGAAGAAATTATCCAATTGAGACAAAATTTATATGTTTATTGTATATGTAAGAAAACGAATGATTAGAATTTCAGAATAATTGGATGATTTATTGAACAGAAAGAGCAACATAAAGTGAGCAGGTCAGTACTCTGGCCTGAATACAAGCTGTTACCTGACATGGCATTGATTGATACAGTTGACGGATGGATTTCTTGCCAAATGGCTTCCCATTGGCGGTCTAATTTCTCAACATTCTGGGATGATCTGCCCTCTTGCTGCTGAAATCTGCCATTCAGGACTCATTTCTGCCAGCATCATCTAATTGCCGCATCGCTCTGACCCAAATGCCAAGAGATTCATCTGTTTGTCCATCCAGCCTCGTAGTCTGATGGCATGTCCTCTTTCAAACTCTGTCATATGGCCGTAGAGGCCGCTAATTCACCAGCGAGGCCTTGTTACAGTCAAGGTAGGAAAACATAATCAAATTCCACTGGAAGTTTTATTCCTGAAAGCGAGATTCGCTCTTGCTATACACCATCATGATGCTCAGTTCCAATTTGCTGTAGCTCCAGCTATTCATTCATTGGGTGTAAATTTTTGATCGTTTGTATATTCAGTCGAAAGGTTTTTGTCCGTGAAGTTTCATTACTGTCGATTTTTTTGTCAAAGAGTGTATTACAGGAAACAAATTCAAAAATAATTTATAACATCCAAAGCAGGCTCAGAATGAACTTAATCATAAACAAAATTATTTCTTATAAAGCTGGAAATAATAATTAAAAGATAAAGATTGTGATTTATTATAATTTAATTAAATCATTTAAACAATCATGAGCTAATCTTGCTAATTCTTAAAAGAATTTCTTTGTTCATCAAATTGATGTTGTATAGATGTCTTGCTAGGACTTTCAATATTATTCACACTGGTCAAATCATATTGTAAAACCCATGTACATAAAAAATACTGCTAACAATAATATTATCAACAAACAAAAAAAATCAAATTATTAATTTACTATTCATTCTTTCATCTAATCATTAATATATCTGGACAAACAGAATAGATTTGGCATTAGCAAATGTAAGTAATTACAGAATAAAAAAATCAACCAAAAAATAAATATAAAATAGAACTAAATCAAATTTTTATGTAATTTAATAAAAAAATAAAGTATGATGGAAACTGAAAAAAATGCAGGTCTTCTGAAGAAAAAAAATATTAAATTAGAAGATCAGAACATATTCAAGTTATATAAAAAAAATATCTTAAAAAGAACATTAAAAAAAAAAACAATGCAAATTATAAATATA
>JAFIDM010009631.1:205016819-205028391 GCA_023159025.1 Thereuonema tuberculata
GCATGTGCTTGAAATCATCCCTGCTGGATATTGCAATCTCAATATCAACAAGTGCAATTTACATGTTCAAGTTTTGCATTTTTAAAAGGATTTTTTTCCCCTCACTTTTTAACTCGTCAATAAGTTGAATGTTTTATGTCTTAATCTAATTTTACTGCTGCTGATGGGAAATAATCTTGAAAAAGCATTATTCAATAAATAAAGACAGATACAATCAGTAATTAAAAAGTAGGACATTTAATTATTTTATTATTGCCCTGTGTATTTTTTTATTACAATTTTATTATTATACTATGTAATGAAATAAATTGTAAATTCTCATTCATATGTTGGTTAGATGATGTAGTTTAACTTCCTTTTTATAACCCCTTTCCTTGTGTTGTACATTTATTTTTAATTTCTCCTATATTCTTTTCTATATTTCTCCTATATTCTTTTTCTATATTTGTTTTTTGGTTAGTTAGTGAATAAATTAAAAATTAAGCTTATTTTGAAATAATATTAAGTATAATGAATTTTTTTTTTTTAATATTCAATATTATAAAGAATTTTTGTTAATTAATGTAACAGAAATAGTTATTAATTTTTTAAAAATCAAAATTGATTTACATAGCAATTTATTATATCAAGTAACTGGCAAGTTACCTGGTGTTATCTAGAAATAAATATAAGTATGTGCACTCATTGCCAAAAACAATTAGTGCACCCAGAAGCAGCAATCGAAATAGAATGACACCTAGTGTAGGCAATGAGAATGATGATGCAACTAATTGATTACAATATTAGAGCAAATGGGCCATTTATTCGAGCAAAACACTACAGGTCAGTAGTCCCTTTATTTTTACATCATACCGCCTTTAGCATGTTACATGTGGCTGTACAGCTTTGTTTGGAGTCGTAGAGACATCTAATGCTATCCTGCAGGAAGATCCTCCCATAGCTGTTGCAACTGCCACTACAGATTGTTCATACCATCATTGAAGGCTGAAATTGCCTTCCAATACATGTTCAGTTGACCACAAGTCTCGAAATCAGATGTGCCAAGGAAGGATGTCGACAGCAGGAATCCCGTATTGTATGTGGGTGGGCATTATCTTTGTTGGAAAATGGACTTCTCTGACCGCTCCATGAAGGGAAGCACATGAGGCTTTAGAATTTCCAGAGCATACCACTGCGATGTCAATGTTCCTCTGATTACTACCAGTGGAGACCAAGAATCGTAGAAGACACTACACCATGATGCCATCAGTCCTGGTGGTATGTCACTTAATGATGTAGTCTGGATTTGTGTACTGCCAACACCTCATAAATCCCCAAGCCTTTGCACCCGTCACCAGAAGTACTCTTGACTTCAAAGGCTTTGGACTGAAGCAACACCTCCTAAATCCCCTTATTTTAGGGAATTTAATAGGTGTTGGCTGAAGCTAGTCTCCATTTCATTCTCAGATATTTGACTAGAACTTCTGCCACATGTTTCTTCGATTGTGCCTTTTATTTAAAAAAAAGATGCCTCAAAAGTGTAGCATTCCATTTTGTAGAGGTAATTATGATAATGGTCCTAAAGTTTTAGTCTTTGGATTTCCACGTGAAGCTATTTTAAAAGAAAAATGATTGAGAGCAATTCCAAGGAAAGACTTCGAACCTACTAAGAATTCCAAGTTAAGTTAACCCTAAACTGACTGTTATATCTTTACATTTAATTTTGTATTTGCTGTAATTTAATGAAATAGAAGGCAATCTTACTTAATTTTTAATGTAAATGATGAGCATTTTTATAGCCACGAACTAATTTTATTGCAAAATCCATGTCAAAAAATTAATTTTATAATGGTGTTATAATTATCAATTATGTAGACATTATACCTTAAATACCATAGCAATACATACAGTTTTGCATCTTATTAAAAAAGCTTTATTTTGGTAATGAATATATTAGTTATTGCTTATAAAAGTAATTTAAATTTAGAGGGAATTGCTGTTTAAATATTAACTTGTGTAATATTAAATATTTTAATTCTGTTTTTCAATATCTATTTATGATTCTTATGGCCGAGTGCATCAAACTTCGATTAACTTTGATGGCTGCATTGTGGACGTAGCCACAAAAGTTAGTGGGGGGTGCTGTTCCAGAAAAATTTTAGCCTTTGTTTTAAAATTGTGTGAAAGGAAACAAAAATGTATAAAAAGAAATTTATCAAGTTTCTGAATAAATTTTCTTTTTATACATGTTTGTTTCCTTTCACACAATTTTAAAACAAAGGCTAAAATTTTTCTTGGGCATCACCCCCCACTAATTTTAGCTACGTCCACAATGCAGCCATCAAAGTTAATTGAAGCTTGGTGCACTCGGCCATTAGTATTATAGACTAATATTCCTCAAGGGAAAGCAAACCTTAGATTTACTTTATCGGGTTATACATTTAAATATTTGTTTTTAATCAGAAACATACCTTAGAAATGAATAAGAAAAACATCAAAGGTTTTTCTCTTTTTTTTCTTTAAAGACCTATTATTGCTTGTTTGATAATTCACACACATTTAAAAGCCATCTTTTCTTTTTTTTTTTTGTTAATCAAAAAGATTAAACTATTGCAATATTAACACATCTTAAATGGAAACTAAAATATGTATGATACACCAATAAAGCAAATATGTTTAGCCAGAATTTATTAAAATACAAGGAAAAACAAAGAGCTTATTTAAATTCTGCAAATATAACCTGTAAAGTATAAAGGAAGGATCGGAAATGTAAGGAATTAATCGAGGAACAGAAAGGTTTTTAATTCAATTTTAGCAGCGTAGTATTATATTTTTTATAATATGCTTTTGATCTAAAGACTGATTTTGTATTATCTTTGCTCTAATGGTTGTCATTTGAAATGCATAATACAATTAAATTTCAAATATAAATAAATGTGTGACTGTTCTTCAGATTAGTTCATAAGCTTTTATTAATAGTAAAAAGAATATTTTTTTGGCTCATAAATAAAAAAGAAAAAAAATTATATCAGTTTTCGACTTGAATTGTTAAGTTTAATGACCTGAGATTTATTATTGCTTGAAATTCTTTTTGAAGGTATGTGAATTGCACTTCCATGAGGAAGATTTTCGTATTATTTCTGAATACTTTGATGAAACCACTGGCAGACAACTTGTTGTCAAGTTAACACGACCTCAGCTGAAGGAAAATACAGTACCATCAGTGTTTCCTGAATGCCCAAAATACTTGTCCTCATCAAAAACAACCCGGGAAGAACCATCCAGAATAAGATAAAAGAGAGAATGCCCATTTGGAAATTGCTATCTCAGAAAGGATATCAACAGAAAGTTTGTTTTAAATCTTTAGATAAACTCCTAGAAACTTTAAAGAATTACCAGATTTTTTAATTTACCAGTTTTTCATTGAGGTACCAGATTTTTTTCATAAATTGTGAATAATAAAGAAAATGTTTTATTTCTTAACATTGTTATGGAACCTTCTCATTCCATTGTTTATTCTGTTGTAATAGACCACAAACTTGCAGAATAGACACAAACTTAAACTTTGGTTAAAGTGTATTGCCAAAATATGTTAACTAAAGTAAATTCTCACAATCTTCCTGTTAGGATTGATGATGTGAATGTGTTATGTTCCATTCTAAATGTATTTGAAGAAAGAACCAAGCAATTTGAAACATTGTTACAATTAAGTCAAAGTATATTAAGTAATCTGGAAGAAATTATTCCAGAAAATAAAAGAGAGGTGATCCATTTTGTATTAGAGCAATTATCACTATTGACCTGTCATAAAAATAATAATAGATACAGCTCAGAATTTTTAATATTATCTTGTCTAATGTTCTCCATCTCTCCACATTCATACAATTTTTTAAGAAATAGTGGTTATGTAGTTTTACCACATCCCTTCACCTTACATAGACTTTGTTCCAATTACAATGTTGACCCTAAAATGGAAAAGTCTGAAAAAAACTTTTAAATTTAAGATACATTAAACAAAAAAGTGAATTTTTAGGACCACAAGAAAGAAATGTCACATTGATGGTAGATGAGATTTATCTCAAACCATTTTTAGATTATAAAGGTGGAACAATCTTAGGCATGGCTTATAACTGTGAAAAAGCAGCAAATTCTGCAGAAGTTTTTATGATCCAGAGTGTTCTGAGTCGATAGAAAGATGTTGTCCATATTCTCTCTGTGAAAACATTAACTGCAGAATCTCTTCATGAATGTATTAAGAAAGTCATCAAAGGTAGGTTTTCGTGTAATATCTGTACTAACTGATAATAATGCAATCAACAGGCATGCTATTCTTTTTTTGCAAATCCACCAAAAATAAGTATTGTGTATCAACACCCTGTAAATACCAATAGACCATTATTTTTCATTATTGATAGTGTTCATTTACTTAAATGTGTAAGAAATAACTGGTTGAACCAGAGAAAGGTAGGTCAGTGCATGTATTATCCTGAGTTTTTGAAACTTCAGAGGAATCTCAGTCTTCATGTAAATTAAAACCAGCATCATTCTTAACTTTAAGAAAGCTTCGTAAAATGGAATGTGACAGCCTTGCAAATTATGGTCACACATTAACTACTAAATCATTATATCCAAATAATCTGGAGTGACAAAATGTTAAATTAGTTCTACAGGTTTTCAATTTGCAGGTTTTTGAAGCTCTTTGCATTGCTGGACCTATTAACAATCTTGATAATTTTGAACAAACAGCTGAGTACATACATATTATAAGTACATGGTGGAATGTAGTTAATGTGAAAACTATATTTAAGGGATAGCATAAGCTTAATGCATTTCAAGAACCATTAACCAACACTGCTGATGATGGAAAAGTTCAATTTTTAAATAACTTTTTAAACTGGCTAGATAAATGAGAAGCGTATTGCTCTGATACTGGCTGTTACACAAAGGATACATACAAGGCCCTAAAACATACAACACATGCCCTATTAGAACCCTCACAATATTGTATTGAAGAATTAAATTTTAAATATATATTAACTGGAAAATTTCAAACTGACGCTCTTGAAGATCGTTTTGGTCGATTAGGCAGTTGGCTGGAGCTCAGTATAATGTATCCCTAACTCAAGTCTATGAAGTAGAGAAGAAATTAAGAATTCAATCTGTTCTCCCATTATCTTTAAGCTCTCGTGTTCATGGTCAAATTAATGTAGATAGGTTTGATAATGTAGATAGTATTAATTTCGTAAGCACTGAAGAAAAAGAACAGTCATTTGATTTTAAAATTTCTGAAGTCAAACTGATTTGGCAAAATTTAAAGATTTCCTAACTATTCTAACTTACGTTGGTGGTTATTGTGTACATTCAGTATTGAAAAAGATAAACTGTGCAGATTGTAGAAATAACTTGCTACTGGATGTCCCAATGGAATTAAAGGATTCTTATGAATTGATTAGGACTCTTGATCGTGGAGGACTAAAATACCTTTGCGAAGATGTTGTGACCATTATTATTATAATTATATTGTAATATCAAAACTGTTGTCATATGAATTTGATAATAACTTCTTAAGATGTGCTAATCAGAGAGCTGTTGCTTCTAAGATCACCACCAAACTTCTAATTTCTGAAGAAATGCTTTTGTCGGTTGAGAACTGTCAAAACAACCATTCATCAGATTTCCTTCTGAAATCAATAGCGAATGTCAGTACAAACATATTACTGAAAAATTATTGTAAGAAAAATAACAATAAATTAATTTTAGAAGCTCAATTAAAGAAAAAAAGGAAAATTCAAATGTTGACAAGTGAAAAAAGGTAAACTTTCAAATTTTCATTAGAAAATTTTGTAAATCTTTTGAAATTAAATAATGGCTCAAAGAAATTTCAGGGAATTCTTGTTTTTTTTTTATGTATGGAAAAGTACAACATTGTTTTCTTTCCCAAGATTTAATAGATCATGTAGACTAAACTAATCCTAATTGTGCAGTGTTTCTATTTTTTTTTTAATTGATTTGTATATTATACTTTTTATTAGATTGATCTGTCTGTCCTTTTTAAGTGTTGTTATTATTATTATTTTCTGTTGAATTTTCTGTATTATTTCATTTGATAGATAACTTAAATAGTGCTTAGCATATATCTTCTGATGATTTTTATTTATTTTAAATACTTTTCAATACAACATAGCTCTAAATTTATATTGAAAACAAATTTTATATAAAGCTTTTTAAATAAAAAAAAAAATATTGAAAACAAAATTTGCATTTTTCTTTATTCTAATTCTATTTTAAAGGATGAATGTTAAATTACGAATGTTTAATCTATTTTAACTTAAAAAAATTTAATTCTAAAGAGTTGAAAATAAGAAAGTAAAATAAATAGTAAAGTAATATTATTTCACTCTCATTACTTCAGGATGTTATACTTGTGTAGAGGATAAGTGGATTTACTTTAAAAAAAAATATTGATAAATATTATATAAAATGTTAAAAAAACAAAACACATTGGCTGTTAAAGTTAACAATGTAGCCCTTTCAGTCCTTTTTTTTTTTTTTTTCTTCTTAAGAACTTTTATTTTATGTGGTTTCATTGTATTTAAGTAGTAATAAAGAAGTTTCAACAGAATTAAAAAATAAAAAAAAATTCCATTTATTCCAGAAATATGACTATTGCTTCAAAGCTACAACAGGACTAAATCGATGTTAAAAACACATTAAATGAATTTTCAATGCACATTTTGATTAGTAGTGATTCAGGTTTTATTATTACGTGAAAATAATATAAAAAGATTAAATAATTTATTTAATATAAAAAAATCAGTTAGTTGAAAAAAAATGGAAAAATTCATCCCGCTGGTTATTATCGTCGTCTTTAATTAATATCATAATAACGAATGAAATTCAACAAATCTACTATCATTTGTGAAGAATGTACGAAGCTAAAAGATATTTCTTTAAAACTATATCTGTGTTTTTAGGTGAAATTTTTAAAATAATACAAAAATCGAAGGAGAAATCATGTTGCTTCAAAGCAACACAGAGGCTGAAAGGGTAACGAGTCAGCCAACTACTCATGATGTTATAAAACCGTGCTAAGGCTCGGGGATGTAGGAGGTGTTGGTACTTCAGTGCTCCACCATACTTGAGTACGGTGGTGATCGTGTCCAGGTAAAACCTGGTTTTGTCATTAAATACAATTCTTTGCCAATCCAGAGCCGTCCATGCCACCCACTCACTACACCACTACAAACGCAGTTGCTGATGGTGTGGGTGTTAATGGCAGACAGCATAAGGGACGTCGAGAATGCAAGTCACCTTGTAATCATTCTGGTAGGCACAGGTTTCTAGTGATGCCACTATATATATATCTGGATGATGGACTGGGCCATCCTTGGATCAGTTTGCACCTTTCAGACGATGACAGGATCCTCTCTTCTGGTAGTCTGCCTAGGTCTCTTGTGCATTTAATGTTCCTCGAGTCTCCACTGCTCCCAACACCATCTCACAGTACAGTTGGAACAGTCCAGGTGGCCGACCAGCCTGCCTCCCGTAGTTCAAAGATACAACCTCTCTCAAACTCTAGTCAGTTGTTCAAAACTGTATCGAATGCATTGTTGAAGCATGCTGAGGACTCAAAGAGACCTGCACTCTGCAACCACACTAATTATAAAGCAAACAGTGGTCATATGACAGCTGTTCACATGATCACAGCCATAGCAATACTAATGCCTGTGGTAACAATCTCAACCCAACTGTAATCAGTAGCACAATTACCTATGATGGTGCTGTTTACTGAGTTTTGTCATTCCTGGATTATTTGTTCTGGATGCACTAATTTTTTTGGCAATGAGTGTATATACGTAATGCCTTCAAATGAATAACATTATGTCTACCAATACATGAAATTATGATAAAATGATAATGGAAGCCTTTTGAAGCTGAGACCCTGAGACAGCTGTTTCGAACTTATTAGGCTCTCTTCAGCCAGGGCTATCCAGCAAACAAATACTCAAAAGTTGTATGAGGGGAAAAGATTAAGATGTTCTATTAAGAATACATGAAAGTGAAACTAAAAAAGTCAAGAGAGATCATTTTTATTGAAATTCTGATTTTTTTTTTTTTTTTCCAATGACTGGACTCCTGGCATTTACACCTTTGGCTTCAACACGGGGCAGAAACTACGAACTATTTAGACAAAGAATCGTTGCCTCGAATACACAATAGAATGGGCAGTTCACATTAAATCCTAAAAACAGATGAAACATAGAAGATGATCACATACATGCTGGTGTCAGAATTCAAACCCAGGTTCAGATGTTTCAGCCAATATAATTGTTGGTTAAAGAAATAAAGCTTAACTTACAGATGAAGATGATAAAGAACAGGGGAATTACCCATCATGCACATAATGAAAACAAAACAAATTCATGCCAAGAGCTTATCAACAAAGTGGATTTAAGAGACTGTCGTTTCATTATCTTTATGATTCTTCTGCCAAACTTGCCACTTTGATGACATGCTTTGAAGGCATGAAGAATATGTGGAACCCATACTTGCTTCCGACTGTGAATTCCAACTCAAACAAATAAGAAAAGAAAATTACCTGTTGCTTAAAAGGATTTAATAGTGTGACCCTCAACTTTCGGATACAAGTGGCAAAATTTCTTTTCTTGTTTGAGTTAATAATTGTTGATAATTTATTGAAACCTAATAAGTATTAAAACTGAAATGCTTCTTTATATACAGCATTATTTGCTCTTCCATCTGGCAAAGAAATTGGGAGATGTGGTTCCTTTCCACTCATGAACAGAATACCAAATTTCAAGTTTATATGTAATACCAGTTTACATATAATAAGACTTCACCAGACATTTTGATATATCAGGTGGCCGTAATTAAACAGGTGGTGTTTGGAGCACGATAAGCAAAAAACTGTTGGGCCAAAAACGGCCAAATTTGGTGTATATACTATTCAGACCATGGGATTACAATTTTACAGATAAAATTTTTTAGTTCTGAATGGTGCCACCAGGGGGGGGGGGGACTGGTGCTGTATGGTGAGCTAATCAGATGTAGGAAAGAAAACAAAAGCGTACAGTTGACAGTAGGTTTTATTGTTAGTCAGTTACACACATAGTTCAATATGTTGTCCTTGCACATTGTTGTAGGTTTTATTGTTAGTCAGTTACACACGCAGTTCAATATGTTGTCCTTGCACATTGTCCAAAATATGCATTCTATGGATCTTACATTCTACTGCGGACCGTTCTTCTTTTAATACTTCTCACTTGAAGCAGTATTCGGTCCTTCAATGTTGCCAAACTATGAATGTGTGCTTGGTAAACCAAGGCTTTCAAGTAACGCCACAACCAAAAGTCTCATGGCAGGAGATCAGGTGAACGTGCGGGCCACGTCAGCGGGAATGCTCGAATAATTATGCAGTTGTCAGTGAAATGCCGACGTAGGACTTGCTGCAGTATCAATCCTATGTGAGAGGGCACTCCATCCTACATGAACACAG
Organism: Thereuonema tuberculata; assembly: GCA_023159025.1. Taxonomy (NCBI): domain Eukaryota; kingdom Metazoa; phylum Arthropoda; class Chilopoda; order Scutigeromorpha; family Scutigeridae; genus Thereuonema; species Thereuonema tuberculata. The sequence goes on from JAFIDM010009631.1 coordinate 205,026,316, forward strand.
TCGTGTCAAGACATCCATGCAGTTGAAGTTCTGGAATAACAAAATTTCGTAGCATCTGTTGATATCGCACTGCAGTGACAGTGGATCCTGTTGATTGCAGTTTTTCGAAAAAGTATGGACCAAGGAGGCAGTAAAACCCCACCACACTGTGACCTTCAGTGGATGCAATGAGGGTTCTCAGTAGCCCAAACCCGACAGTTGTGTGTATTGATAGTGCCGCCGAGATAAAAAATGTGCCTCATCAATCCATAGAATATTCCAAGGCCATGCATCATCCACTTCCATCCAAGTTAGGAACAGGTAAGAGAAATGCAGGGTCGTTTCCACATCCCCTTGAACCAGTTGTTGGACTTGGCCAATCCTGTAAGGGTAAAACTTCAGCACTTTGCTCATGCATTTCCATACAGTTGAATATGGCATATCCAGTTGCCTGGATACAGCTTGAGCACAGCTAGATCCATGTGCAGCATTCGCTTCCACTACAGGACGCTGCAACAGTTCCAACTTCGCCATTTGATACCAGTTTGCATCTGCATCTTGGTTGCACTTGTAAAGATCCAGTATTTTCAAAACGTGAGATCATGTTTCACAAATTGATAATAGTTATGGGACCTTTCCATAGGCCCTTCGATGTTCAGAATAACTGTCATGCAATGAACACAGTACTGTTATTTTGGTAATAAAACTTTAAGAACAATGCACGATCACGTAAACACAGCATTGAGTATAGTAACTTTCACAGCACTGTCAAGCAGGTCTTACTGACCGATGCCACTCATGGTGGTGCTTATATCCATGTAGCTGATGACGTATGTTGTCTGTCACTTGATGGCTGTCAGTGTACAGCGCCAGTTTCCCCGCCTGGTGGTGACATTTGGAACATAATTTTTTTTTGCGAAATTGTAATCCATGGTCTGAATAGTATATATACAAAATTTGGGCGTGTTTGGCAAAGCAGTTTTTTGCCTATTGAGCTCCAAACACTTGTTTCATTATGGCCACCCGATAGTGTAATCTAATACCACCAACCCTTTCCCAACTAATATAGCCTAAAACCTTTCTGGGAATGAGGAAACTCATTGAGTGGAATGTGCTGGCATAGCAAATTTCAATTCAATTGAATGAAAGATGTAGGAGTCCACAGCAAACATCTGGATAAATAGAGATGTGTTAGTATATATAGGAAGATAAGTATAAGGAGAGCTTTGTCTAAAGAATAATTACTTAGTAATGTTAATGTTTATTATTTTGAAGTAATAATAATATTAATTTTCTATTGTGAAATTATTAATTTTGCTATTTATGAACTATTTCTGCAATTTATATGCTGTTCAAAAATTTCTGATACAATTAATGAGTGCTTTGTTTTCACTTATAGTAGTTCATTGTTAAAACAGGATATCACAACTAAAAAAAACAAAAACAGATTTTTATTTTCTTTTCAAATTTATTTTATAAAAAGAGTACATTCTACGAATTAATTCATCAGTCAAAACCAGTGCTTCTCAATCTTTTTTGCTTCACGGCACACTAAACTTGTGTCTAATACCGTACGGCACTCCAAACTTTTTCGTTGTTTTACTATATGTATGAATGAATACTTGGAGAAAAAAAAAAAAAAAAACCCTAGTAAAGTTTTCACATGAACAACCGCCCAAATTTCTCATTGAATTATAAACAAGGTAGGGATAGTGATTAGTAAACCAATCACAGTGATTCGCAACGGCTTCTGAGTCACCTTTAGAATAGACTGCGCCGGGGTGGTTTAGAAAATGCTCACGCGAGAATGTCCCCATGCTATCTTACCCACCCCTATTTATATGGAATAATCGTCATTCTTAACTCAAACTTTGTTATTACACTGAATTCCTAATAATGATTAAAAAAAAAACAAACAACAACTTAAGTTGATGAGGGGATCGAACCCACGACCTTCGCGTTATTAGCACGACGCTCTAATCAACCGAGCTAACAGGCCACCTACAACTGAGCTAACAGAAGCCGTTGCGAAGCATTGTGGGATGTGTTCACAGACAGACAAACCGGGGATATAAAGCGTCTTTCAAAAGCCTAAAA
>JAFIDM010009631.1:205031724-205077996 GCA_023159025.1 Thereuonema tuberculata
AAAAAAAAAAAAAAAAAGACGGGGATGCTTTACAGACATAGAACAAAATAATAAACACGTTACAGATTCTTTAGTTTTTGCTTTATTTTATTATTTGGAATTTCTCTGTACTTGACATAAACCGGTCCATTATTTTGTCCCCTAGTAAAAGTGAAATTTTTCTATTAATAAAATAAAAAAAAGAATGTTTCAGTATTATTTGTAATCAATTTTTATAAGCTGAGCTTTTAGCGAATTTGTTTTGCATGAAATTTACTTCCAATTAAAATAGCAATAGTTCTGTTTGTTTTTGCTTTATTATTATCATTGTATGATAGGAGCATAACATCCTACCAACAGAATAAGGTTAAGGACATTACAACCTCCAACACGTTCTTTGCCTTTAGTAACAGGTCGCGACATCTGGTTGCAAAACCTCAATGGTAGTTTTCCCGAAATGTTTCCTCTTAACAAATTTTAACTGTCGCTATTAAATAAATGTTGTATACAGATTTTCCAATGGCTTCTTTAAGAAACAAAAATAAAACTATGCACGGGCATCAGTGGATCCTGTTTTCATAGTAAATAAATAAACATGCAAATTTTGGATGACACCGTGTTGCGTTTATTTCATGTCAACCAATCACAGGAAAGTGTTGTTTACAATTTTGTGAGCACATCTCGTTAGGCTTACATTAAGTTTACTTGCTGCCTACATAAAGTAGTTTTTCTTACTTTTTTGCTGCCTGATTTGACAAGAGTGCTGCGTATTATTTCCAAGCGTAACTGTAGATCGTTTGCGACTGGTTTTGTTCGGTAGATATTGAGTAGTGATTTGACACGTTCACCTCCAATGTAGTTGTTGGCGCCATCGTGGTCGACATACCTTCGGGAAAATTACAAAATGGCATGGATTTACGTAAATATTTTTATAGTGACATAACAAAACCCCCTAAAATAAAATCAATGCAGTGTTCGTGCTTTCTTGATGTAATATTTACAGAATGACTTGAAGCTGATGACAGAACAATCTGCTTTTAATGTATGAACTCTTGAAGATGAACAATTCAACTGTGTCCAATTTCCAGATATTGGCTAAGATAGTTCCAACTTCATTAACAAATGTGAAATGCCTGGAGTTAATCTTAGTTCTGTTTTGAGGTTATACAGGACATCAATGAGAACTTTCCTCGGACAACAGATAAAGAACTAAGGCAATTCGAGTGACGACTGATGATACCCGATTAAGTGTTTCTCGTCAGTCATGATCCATCACCCTTTTGCCTTAGGTTTGGATTGCGTGTGTTTGTTGGTCTATTTTCTATTTTGTGAATCTAACTGTGTAGAAGTCCTTCCAGATTTCGATGTGGGTTAGGTTCCAGCTGCTTAAAATGATAGGTCCATTTTGCAAGTGTAAAATTAAAAAAAGAAGACGCTGGATGTCCGCTTCGGAAATATACTTTCATTTGGTTTTAACAAGTTACTTTATAAATAAAAGCTTTGCCACCTACTATTTTAGTTAAATAGAACGATGAGTTTTTTAGGGCTGTTGTATTACGTCTTTTTATACTACATGATGATGTTCATGCCATTAACGATCAGCGATCAAAGCCGTAGTCCTGGAATGAGAGTAACAGACATTGCTGTTAGAAATGAAGAAGAAAGTAAGTGATATCCTTAAGTTTTTACACTAATATATGTATATATGCATTTTGTTTTGTATTCAGTTTCATCATTATAACTGCGCAAAAAAAAAAAGTTCTAAACATTATAAATAAGCCATTTTTTTTTTCAGTTTTATGAATTAGTGTAAATTTGTCTAGGCCTATGTTAATTCAGCAATTGTTCCATTTCGTAGATAAATGAATGAAAAAGTAAGTAACTTAATAAATAAGCTATTCCAGAAAAGTAGATTTCAGAGATTACTTAAGAAGCATTATTACAGTGAGTATGAACTGGAAGAAAAACTAAAAGTTTACCTTTGCGCACTTTCTTTAAAATGAAAATAAATTTTAGGACACTTTTACAAATACTGAAGTTTTTATGGAAGGAACTGTTGTAGCATATTCAAAGAAAAAGCAGCACTTTGTTGCTTAGTTGGGATTATTTTAATTTTCGTTCCATCAAGCTGAAGAATGAGCAAATGAGAGCTGAAGAAATTTTAATAGTTGATGATATGATCACTGATATATCTGTAGTAAAGTAAAATTATCTCAAAGTAGATGTTTTAGAAATCTCCTGTAATGTCCTTTGTGTTGTGATCCCAACTTTCCCAGTTCTTGTCAATAAAACTGCAATCTTATTTAGTTTATTATTAAAATCTTGCAGAAATTCATTGTTGTCTTGAATAGTCATTTACATTCTGGAAGTAACCAGACAACCAAAATAATTGATATTAATTTTTTAGGTTTGTTACTATTTTGATAGTTTTTAATTTAAAAATATTTACTCAGTTTGAAATTTGTAGATTTTAAGATAAATTATACCAAGATAAATCAGATTGTAATTTCTGTGGTTTGACAATGTATATCTTTATATTTTCTTTCCAAATATATTTACAATTCTCAAGATAGAAAAAAAAAAAAGTCTGTTTTTGCATCTTAATTTCCACAATGTCAGCTTTTACTAAATGTTATTTACTGTAAAAGTGGATCATTTTGAGAATAACAATAATGTTTTTGATTTTCATTCAGTTGTATGGAATCCATTTATCAAGCTTTGTTTAGTGTGCCGGGGAATACTGGCATACCATGAGGATGTCTTTGGTATGCTCTAGGGCCATTCCATGACACCCACCATCTCAGATTTTCATGAAACTTCTTTTACTTGTTAACGCCGCCAAGTTCTTAACCCATGTAAAATTTTTCCTCCCTAGGCCACATGCTTTCTGAGATAAAGAAAGGTATAGTTTTGAAAAATTACAAAATACTATTTCCGAGACCTTGAGTGCAGTATTTAAGTTCATAGCTCTGTGTACAATCAATATATCACTGTCAAATTTTTACCACATGTCAATCAAAGTGTATAGATTTAAGAAATACATGTTTATAAACATTGCATTCCTCTAAGAGACACTAAAATTAAATTAGTTTTGTTTATTAAATTTTGAAGTGTAAAACCATTGCTTTAGTAAATGAGCATTATGGCCTGAGGCAGATGAATTATCAGCCCCCCCCCCCTTTTTTTATTATATTGCAAAGTATGATCTAAAAGGCTGGGATTTTAACTGATAATATATTTATTTTGATTTATAAATTACAATATTCTAGCTAAGTGCAGCTAATTTAAAACACAATATATACTAATACATATATACATAATGTACATTATACATCATAGTATACATTATATATCGTAATAGATTTGTATCTTCATAGAAAAATTTAAATAACACTGTTTTAGAGCAGTAAATACAACTGCTAAGTGATAAGCTTGAAAAAGTGAATAAATTAAATGCTTGAATAATTAATATAATCTTAATCTGTTGAGTGAAGGTGCTACATGTTGTTTTAATATGTTAAATATTTTGTTTGACAGTGTTTAAAATCAGTTTACTGTTCAAAGGTTTTAAAAAAGGTTATTTTAGTATCTTACTTTAAAATATTAGTTTAAAAAAATGTTCCAAACTGAATAGCTTATTGAAAAGCATAGTAAAGGAAAAGAAAGTGGAACTGAGTGTCATAAGAACTACTACCTACAGATCGTGAATCCGATAAATATTGAGAAAATAATGCATTAGAAAAAGAACTTTTGCAAGGAGTGGGTAAGTTTTGAACTTCTATTTAATATTTGTGAACATCATAAAACCTACTACCTGAAGAAGCACGAAACTTACCAGACAAGTTGTTTTGAACCATTTAATTTTAGATATCCTGGATATACAGGGGGTGGACAAAATAATATGAATAACTTTGAAACAACACAAAATCTTTATTAGTAGGGTGTTGGCGCACCCTTCGCCTGAATTACAGCTTGTATGTGGGATAGACAAGTACAGGTCATGCACAATGTTCAAGAGAATTTGCAGCCATTCCTCGTGCTGAGTGGTCTCTAGTTCAGATAGTGTGAAGAGAGGTAGAAACCTAGCATACACTTTGGCCTCCAAAATACCCCACAAAGGTTCGATTATGTTAAGATCAGAAGACTGACGAGGCCAGATGAGATGTGCCACTTCATATTCGAGTTCATCGAACCATGCTTGGACACATCGAGCAGTGTGAATGGGGGCGTTATCATCTTGGAAGAGAGAAAGCTCTGGGATTTATAACTACTGTATATATTACATTAGCAGATAAACTATCATTTGAGATTTGATGTAATTGACAAATATTCTGTGGTGATATGGAATAGCGAATTTAATGTAAATTTTTATTTCACGGATGCCATTTCTGCCATCTTTGTTTGCTTGCTGATGCAATCGTGGTGCAGACTTTCCGCTGTCAAGAGTTTCGCGCCAGTATGAACAAACGATTGCTATTGTCCGATGCTTCATGATGCAATGTAGTCTATATATATTGAGGCTCGGTAATATCAACAAGAGAGTTCTCACGGTGGCATGGTTTGGTGAAGTACTTGTTCAGTCAAGCCAACCGTAGAGGAAGAAGGATCGTAAGCGAAAGCCAGGCATAGTATCCTTTGACTTTGTGGTTGGAATCTGCCGTAAACGAAAGAACCCGTTGGACGATAAACCACAAAGGAAAAGGAATTTGATTCCCTAAGAAGAGAAGGCGATGGTTTCCTGCAACTTCGTGGTTCCTACAGGCGAGAGAGAGACTACGGATCTTTCAACCCCAGTGGAGAGTCGTGACCCCAGTAAACCTCATTAACCAGTCAACGAGCAATAGATGCTCCCATTGTCACATTTATGGTGACAAGGATGGTTTCCTCCAGTTACCCTGTTTTTGAAATGATGTGTGTAAAGAACACTCCGCATCAAAATCTTCTGAACTGTAAGTACTGTCTACTTTCACCTACCTGGGAAGCCAACCTATCTTCACATGACTTTGATGAGAACTTAATGCATCTATTCATCCTTGCTTAGCTATGCAAGCATAGGAAGAGATAGTTAGATAGAGACTATCTTATCAGGACATTTCATTACATTGTTATTTTATTAATATTTATTCTAGTATATTATATATCTTGTGATTAGCTAAATATATCATATTTACCCAATTGAAAGCCAAGTTTCACTAACATATTTTTATTTTTGTTATTGACTTGTATTTATTTAATATCCTATGTATTAATGTATTTTGTGATAGCTCTTTAATGCTTTACACAGGCGAAGATTTGTCATGCATAAATATTGTATTCCTTATTATTAGTAAAGGTTGGCCAGCCTAAGGGTTGAGCATATCACTCGAATAGTGTATCCATTATCTATTAATGCGCATTATAATGTGTTAATCCAAATTTTGCTTATTATCTTATTGGTGTTAGCTACATTGTCTGAGTTTCTTAGTCACTCATAATTTTATGAACAGGATTTTATAACCTGTTTCTCATGATTACATTCGAGTGACAGCTTTATATTTGTGAAGCTCTATATTTGATATTTTCTTAACCCATATGCTTATGATACCCTTCATTCTCATCTTTTAGTAGTGACATTCTTTGATAACTATTTATTTATGTGCAAGCTACAATAGTATGGGTGGATAAAAAGTACAGAATTTATTTCTACTAATTATTTTAAATCAATTCATGTGTTGAGTCTTTCTTTATGGCACTGGGGTTTAACTCTTTAGGCCCAGCAAGTTCAATCCACGCTCTCAGGCAAGTCAGTGATTGCATCCACTTATTTCCAGCATGAGGTATTCCACTGTCACATGCAGGACAGTGATACACACTTTTTTTTATCAACCTTATTTATTTCTCTCACCACTAATTCAATATGAAATTGGTGAAATTCAATGTGAAATTATTAAATTTCACACTTTGCTTGATTTTTTGTAAGCATTAGATTTTTTGTTGCCTGTCTATATTCTGAGTGACAGCAAGTTGAAACAGCCGTCATGTGCAGGATGGAGCAGAAATAGCAATTTTCATTTTTTATTGCATTATTGAAAAAAATTGCCAATTGAACAATTAATTTGTGATGATTTTTTTTTTTTTCTGAATCCCTGATCTTTTGAGTGTGTTATGTACCATACATTTTAAGTTTATCTCACCAATGAGCTCCAGAAATTTTTTTGTATGTTACGTGCGGGACTGTATGCATTTTTTACAGGCTAATGTAAAATCTAGTTTGTTCAACGAGCTGAAAAGGAGCTACTATTAAAAATTTAACCAGGCATGCCTGTGTGTATTCACCAAGAAATTTCACATGTTTAAGTTCATGTTTATTAGAATTTTCTAAAGGTCACACTTAAAGCTGGAAGTCAGGATGATATTTTAAAAGAATGCAAGATTAAGTAATGTTTGTGATTTTACTTGAAGCTGTTCAAAGTCTTGAGATGAAACAGTTTCACATACAACAGTGATAAGGATTCTTTCTAATCCTTTTTGAAATCTTATTGTAGATAAAATTAAGAGTTAAAACTTAAGAAATGGAAATTTCTCCTTCTGTTTCAGGTTCTTCTAAAAATGCTCAACTTAAGCTGTTTAAGACCTCATAACTACAAAAATCTTTATGACTGTTCATAAGTTTGTATAATTGCACAATTATTACTAATTCAATGACTGTACAAAACAAAGTGATCGCTTCTCATCCTTGATAGCTAGCCAGGGTTAATGGTAGCAGCTGAAGATTTAATTAGATGTCATCACTGAAAATAAAATTATTTCCCCTGCTGTTCACAACTTGCGGCACAGAGATCTTTTTGACGATTTCGTTGCTTCTGTACACTATGCAGTAAGGCGACACTGGCCATTTGTAGAGTCCTGTTCCAGCACCAGCCTCATGCATTACAGAGACTAGTATCTTGTCCATGCCGTCAAGCTTTTGCACTTCCCCTGGATACTTCTTTCCCTCAAAACGCACCACTACCCAGTCCCCAACAATCAGATTCATTGGAGCATAAGTCTTTTCCATAGTGCCGTCACTAGCAGCTTCATGGAAATGGTACACATCATTAACCAATGCGTTGATAATGCAATGAACACCATCCTTATCTTGTTTGATTACATGAAACTGTTTAATACCAGATATGGAAGGAACACAAAACCAGGGTTTCTTTTCCTTGACTTTCGTTGTGATCAACTCTTGTTCGACATAGAAGATCCGAGTGCTTTTGAAGCAACCTTGAAGAAGTCCTTGGCAGACTGCACAATTTTTGGTCCCTCTCCTTGACCCATACTCTTCTGTCGTACAAGCCTTTTGACATTACATCCAACCCCATCAACAACTCCCTCTCCATGTGATGTTGCAAAGTACTCCCAAGTGAACTTTCTGTGATATTTACTAGACAACAGCTCCAGAACTTTTACCATATTTCCGCTTTTAAATTCAGAACTTTGCCCATCACTCCAAATAACCTCCTCCTTTGTTAGTCCCAGTTTCTGAATTTATGATTTTGTCATAAAGAACATTTAAGAATACAAAATTAGTGTCTTTGTCTTTGCATCAAAAGAGATGAGGTAAGTTTTGCACTCTCCTTTAAAGAACATTGCAGCGGTGAAAAGAAGTGCACTGCTTCTTGTCCACAGAGCACTTTGTATTTCTTTCTTGTACTCGCATCTGAATGACTTGGCAAAGTCAACTTGGAGAACTTGCTTCTCATTTTGCACATTTTTGTCCTTTTCAAAATCAGCAAGCTGAATTCTTTTTAAGTTAACATGGCACATCATTTCTGGAAGGGCATAGACAACCATCTCAAAAAAGTCTCCAACATAGTTTTCCTTTGTTAAAAGCTAAAGCTTTTCATCTGTTTTTACCCACCCTTTCCAAACAACCTCTTTCTCTGGTTGCCTTGTAGCCAGTAACCTCTATCCATTTTGACACTTTACATTTGTTCAGCCAACACTTGGAATTGAGTGATGTATCACACAAATGTGTCTCCCAACATTCATTTGAGATTTGATAATGTAGACCTTTCAGCTTCAGAATAAAATTCTCGTGAATTCTACACTTACACTGCTCTGAAGGGGTTGATTTAAGGAGTAGCACATTCTTTGGTCTCAGACTACAGAACTTTGAAAATCCAATTTCAAAGTCAGGATCTTCCTCCTTGAAAATGACATAGGCCTCTTTCAAAAACATGGTTAGATAAAGTTTTTGCAAGGTTTTCTTTTTCCCACCCTCCCACACACACATGCTGTCTCATTCGAGGACAAGTTTATACAATGTCTGGACGGAAGAAAAAAATTATCACATCAGAATAATCCTTTCCACCTGGTAAAAGACTATTCTCCATTTTATTCACTACAGTGACACCAATCTTTTTCGCTAGTCCTTTCACAACTGCTGTTCGTTTCCGTAGTGATTTTGGCAGTGCCCTAAGGGTTTTGCAACTTGTTTTGCCATAAATCTTTGAGCATTGTTAAGGCGACACAATAGGATCTGAGCTGGTTTGTGAATTATCTGCAACTTTTTTCTTTGCCTTTGCCGTCTCTTCTGATCCTGTTCCTTTCTTCTTGAAGTTCTACTTCTGCCATATGTTACTTCTTACGCGTTTCAGCTCATTTATTCTTTTATTCTATTCCTCTGAAAGTCAGGATTCTTTTCTTTCAGCCTTTCCTCCATTTTTCTCATCGTAGCTGCACTGGTCAACTTGAGGGCTGTCGTGGGTTGATCAGCCATTCCCCTCTTCTGAAAATAAAAAGAGGAAAAGTTGAAATCTTTCTTTTTAGATTAATTTGGAATTAAATTAACTAACATATTCCCTCTCCCTAGGGTTGCCACCTCTCCGGGTTTGACCCGGAGACTCCGGGTTTCAGTGAGTTATCTCCGGGCTCCGGGATTAATTATTATTTCTCCGGGTTGTGTAAGTAAAATTGAATATGTACATATAAATAATAAAAATATAAATAAATTTATAAAACAAAAGTCAAATTTATTATAGTTAGAACACGGGTAGAGTGTTGAAAAGTAAAAATTCAGGTATTTCCGACGTTGCAGAACATTGTTTAAAATTAGGGCACGTCATGGATCCAAATGTTAAAATTATGTTTAAAGAAAGATTTAAAATTAAGGAAAATCCTAGAAAGCGGTATTATTAAAATCGCTAAACTACTACTATGTAATCATTAGAATTGTATTTAATTTGTAGGAATGTGAGTTTTGAATTTGTTAATTTAAATAAATGAAAAAAATTGCATATGTGTGTGTGTTTCTTTGGGGGGGGGGTTAGTCATCGTCTCCGGGCGAGACTTAGTTCTGAGGTGGTAACCCTACCTCTCCCACTCATACACTATTACACCATACTGGTATCATAGCTCAGAAGCAGGAATGGTATGAATAAATTTGATATGATTAGCAAATCTTGTAAAAATGAACAATTTGGGCTAAAACTGAAATCCCCCCCCCCCCTCCTCACACACATTTAGGTGTTATATTGGCTAACTAAACTCTTACATCAAAAGCATACTGCAAAGAATAAATCATTAAACTAAGCTGATAAACTTTTGTAAAGCTGAAATTGATAGTATCAAAAATTTAGGCTAGATGTAAATCTTGTCAAGCTGTCATTTAAGCTATTGTAGGCTAGTCTTAAGACCTTCAAATAATCAATGATGAAGTATTCTATCTGATTAACTATATAGATATTAACTCCCATTATATTTCATTATACCCTTTATATTAATTAATCTGTCTCACATGTGACATCACTTGCTGGACAGAAATAAAAATGCTATAAAAATTTTTGCAAGAGAGAATTTTTTCAATTTTTGTAAAAGCAATACTCTTAAAGGTGTGTTTGGAAAGTGGACAAAAAAATAACCTAATCTAACTGTTTTCACATAGTGTAAAAAATAGTATAATTTTTGCACCGTGTGGAACAGCGAAGTTTCAAAACTTTTATAGAATATTTCATAGTACTATGACATTGCTTTCCCTTTGAAATATTAAAAAAAAGGACAATCATTATTTACATTTTACACTGCTGGAAGACTAAACTGATGTCAATGGTTTTCACATCCAAATGGCAGCTTCAAAAATAGTACTGTTACAGGCACATGGCACTCAGCTGCTGGCAGCCATATTTAATATAGTGTTGCAATGTGTAAACTTAAAAATTATGTCAATTCTTTACAGGTATGACAAAAATTAGGTCTTAAGTGTCGTGTGATGGGGTTTTTATTTAGAAAAAAAAAATATTTTAAAAATTCATATTAGTTCCTGGTTTTTGTGGAATAGCCCGTGACTCGTAACTCGTGACAAAGTCATCGAAGATTTCCATGTCAGTGCATGTGCTGTCCGTAAAGCAAGAGCCCTTCTCAAAGACAAATGATTAATGGCTTTACCTAAGCCAAGGAAAGGGAAAACACTTTAAGTGAAAAATACAGTTGAACTGGTGAAGAATTTTTATCAAGATGACAAGTATTCTCAAATCATGCCAATCAAAAGGATAAAATCAAAAATGTACATATACAAAAAAGATTATTACTTGCTAATTTGAATGAATTGTATTCTGCTTTTAAATTTGAGTATCCCAACATTAAAATTGGCATCTAAATTCTGTATGCCATATCTTGAATGGTGTGTACTAGCAGGATCTTCTGGAACGCATACTGTATGCATCTGTGCTATTCACCAAAATGTAACACTTCCTACTTCATGCTTGTTTTATAGAAGAGATGCTCAAGGACCTGAATGATCACTTACTCTGTTCTGAAGTTAACAGAGACTGCATGCTGAGACACTGCCCATCAAGTCAAAATTTGAAAAGCTTTCTACTTGGAAAATTTGAAGAGGAGAACCATGAAGACGAAGTTTCATATATTTCTTTGATGTCAGTAGAGAGAACACAGCAGGTGAAATTTACAGTGACATTGGGTGAATAATTAACTACAATAATGGAGAGACTGGAAATACTTGTGCCCCATTCTTTTATAAGTAAATCTCAAGCAAACTTCCTAAAGGTAATGAAAGCAAACCTTTAAATGCAGTAATTGTTCTCCTAGACTTCAGTGAAAACTACTCATATGTTATTCAAGATGAAGCACGAAGGTATCACTGGGCATATGACAGTTGTTCATACAATCAGTGGTAATTTACACACATGTTAAGCCATCTAAAGACCTAATTGTCTCAGGTTTGTGCATCTTATCTGACGATTTGGAGCATGATGTAGTTTTTGTATACAAAGCACTAAAAATAATCACATACTATATAAAGGAAAAATTTCCAGTTGGAAAAAATGTACATTATTTCAGTGACGGATGTGCTGCACAGTACAAGAACTGCAAAAACTTTACTAACCTTTGCCACCACAACCAAGACTTTAATGGCATCATGGACATTTTTTTGCAACCAATCATGGAAAATCTCCTGGGGCAGCATTGGTGGAACAGTGAAGTGTATGGTTACCAGAGCAAGCCTTCAGATGTGTCCTGGTGATGTAATTGACTCAGCCAAAAAAGTCCTTAATTTCTGTAAGGCAAGAGTTGAAAACATAAAATTCTGGATGATAAAAAAAAAAAAAAAAGAACTAGAAGCCGGATTCTCCAAAGCAAAACAGTTCCTGGTACATGTAGCTTCCACCATTTCATTCCCATGTCTAAAGATTCCATCGGAACAAAAAGAATCAGTTCTGATGAGAGTCAAGATGTAAAGATCTGTATAAACTCATACATTGCACTGGTTTTTTGGATTAGTACTTTCAAAACAAATAGAGGAGGATTATGTAAAAGTGAAATTCATGCACCCTTATAGCACTGCACCATTATTTCACGCGCCTCCCCAGAAAGCAGAAATCTGCTATGTTCCTGTATGTAGCATAGTTTCTTGTGCCAGTACTCCCATCGCAAAGGTATGGGAAAGTATGTACTACTTCCCTAAAAAGGAGACTTGATTTTGTACAACTCCAGTAACCATACTCTTCAATAAGACAACATCGCAGATGTAAAGTAAGATTTGATTAAATTATTTTAGCATTTAAAGTATTTACTTTTCAATCTTATAACTTAAGAGTTGTATTGAGTTGTATTTAGTGCTCTAGAATAGCATTTTTAAAATTTTTCTATGAAGGTACAAATGAGGAGCTTAGTTTCAAAACCCGCCATCTCCAAAAATTGCAAATTCCGAGCCAATGGAGTTTTTGCTAAGTTCAAATCAAAACTTTCCGTTTGCATACAGTTTTACTTCAAGAACCGCCATAACAATGTATTGCGAGACGATTTCGATACAAGTGCTGTTTCAAACCCCGCCATGTCCAATGCGAATGCATTATCAAACCTCGTCATATCCCAAACTTAATTTTGGAGATGGCGGGTTTTGAAACTAAGCTCTTCAAATCTATTATGATGTATAGTGTCTACATAAAATGTGCTTTAAATTAGCTCTACTTAGCTAGAATATTGTAATTTATAAATTAAAATAAATATATTATCCTGATAACTTCTCTGCTTCAGGTCATAATGCTCACTTCCTAAAGCAATAGTTTTACACTTCAAAATTTGTTGATAAACAAAACTAATTTAATTTTAGTGTCTCAGAAAAAAGCAATGTTTATACAACATTTTTTTCTTAAATCTTTACACTTTGATTGACATGTGGTTAAAAATTTTACAGTAATATGTTGATTATACACTGAGCAATGAATTTTTTCCTTAAATATTGCACTCTTTACTCAGACCCTCAAAAACAGCATTTATGTGCAATTTTTCAAAACTGTACCATTTTTTATCTCACAAAGTATGTGGCCTAGGGAGGAAATCTTTTAAATGAGTTACTAACTTTGTGGTAGTAAGTAAAAAACGTTTCATGTAAATCTGAGGTGGTGGGTGGGTGTCTTGACCTGAGTGAATTGGCATGGAATGACCCTATGATGAGATGAAATATCAAATAAAAGCTAACTATTTGATACTATTAGGTTAAATAACTTTAGGTTCTTGCAAACTACATGCTGTATATTAAACATTTTTTTAGTCTTTGAGGGACACCAAAAAGGCACTGAAAGGCACTAAGGAATTTAATTATAAATAAGGAACATCATAAGTTCAATGAAAAGCAAAATTTAACGTCCATAATAATTCATAAATCAAGCAAAAATCACAACTGGACAGTAAATATGCCTTCGCACACTGAGCCAACATCAATGGAAATCCTGAACAGCTGTTTCATCCTTCCGTGCCTTTCAGTGAAAGGACAAGGGATTAATACTATGGATTCCACAGGATTGTTTTTTATATCGGCGGCCCATTCCCAGAATCAAGAATGCTTTTCCCTTAGCTTTTGCACAGACAGAGCGAAACATCATGGGTAAATTCTGCTGATAATTCCTAATAAGGATGAAACAGCTGTTCATGATTCCCATTGATGTTGGCTCAGTGTGCAAATTCATATTTACTGTCCAGTTGTGATTTTTTTCTTGATTTATGAATTATTATGGACATTAAATTTTGCTTTTCATTGAACTTATGATGTTTCCTTTTTGTAATTAAATTCCTTAGTGCCTTTCACTAAGGACAAGGGATTAATACTATTGATTTCATAGAATTATTTTTTATTTGATTGTTTTTTATCTCGGCAGCCCATTCCCGGGATAAAGAATGCTTTTCCCTTAGATTTTGCACAGACTGAGCAAACATCAAGGGTAAATTCTGCTGATGATTCCTAATAAGGATGAAACAGCTGTTCAGAATTCCCGTTGATGTTGGCTCAGTGTGCAAATTCATATTTACTGTCCAGTTGTGATATTTTCTTGATTTATGAATTATTATGGATGTTAAATTTTGCTTTTCATTGCACTTATGATATTTCTTATTATAATTAAATTCCTTAGTGCCTTTCAGTGAAAGGACAAGGGATTAATATTAATCCTGGATTTCACAGGATTATTTTTTATTTGATTGTTTTTTATCTCGGCGGCCCATTCCCGGGATTGAGAATGCTTTTCCCTTAGATTTCGCACAGACTGAGCCAAACATCAAGGGTCAATTCTGCTGATAATTCCTAATAAGGTTGAAATAGCTCTTCAGGATTCCTGTTGATGTTGGCTCAGTATGCGAAGGCATATTTACTGCCCAGTTGTGATTTTATCTTGATTTATGAATTATCATGGACGTTAATTTTTGCTTTTCATTGAACTTATGATGTTTCTTATTTATAATTAAATTCCTTAGTGCCTTTCAGTGAAAGGACAAGGGATTAATACTGTGGATTTCACAGGATTATTTTTTATTTGCTTGTTTTTTATCTCAGCGTCCCATTCCCGGGATTGAGAATGCTTTCCCCTTAGATTTTGCACAGACTGAGCCAAACATCAAGGGTAAATTCTGCTGATTATTCCTAATAAGAGTGATCAGGATTCCCGTTGATGTTGGCTCAATGTGCGAAGGCATATTTACTGTCCAGTTGTGAGTTTTTCTTGATTTATGTTTTTTGAATTTTATTTTGAATTTTCAGATATTGAATTAATACAAATTTTGGTGACTAATAACACTTTTCAGATGTATTGCTGATCTTAAAGTTGAGTTTATAGTTGTAATATTTAGAAAGTATAGCAAATAATTAAAGTAATTTTTTAGTATTCATGTTTTAGTGCAAGTTAATACCCTAGTTATTTTTTAAATTTAATATTTCTGTATTTCTTACTGTAATTTTGTTTAATTTTTCAGTTTGTGGTGATATTGATATCAGAAACAATGTGAATCTGTTCTCCAGATTGGAAAATTGCAGTGTTATTGAAGGATTTCTGCAAATTATTCTTATTGATAAAGGTGAACCAAGAGATTATGAAAATTTGACTTTTCCAAAATTACGTGAAATAACAGGCTATTTTCTTATGTATAGGGTAAAAGGTCTGAACACTTTAAGACACATTTTCCCCAATTTGGCTGTGATTAGAGGTGCCAAATTATTTCATAACTATGCTTTTGTTGTTTATGAAATGCTATCATTGCAAGAAATTGGACTTGATTCACTTACAGACATTCTTCGTGGATCTGTTAGAATTGAGAAGAACCACTTACTCTGTTATGTGAACACAATTAATTGGGATTTGATTGCCAAGAATGGAAAAGGTGGTCATTTTATTAAATCAAATAAAGGTGCCAATGAATGCCCTAATGACTGCCCTCGAAGTAAATGTCAAGAAGAGGAGTATATCAAACGCTGCTGGAATCGATATGGATGCCAGAAAAGTAAGTAATCAATTGCTCCTACATTAATTTATAAATTATTTGTTTTAATTTTTTTATTTATTATGTTTTTCAGGCCTCTGTATTCTCTGTGGACAATTTAATAGCTTCAGGCACAGATAACTGCTGTATAGTGAATGATCAGAAACTGTTACCCACTTAACATAAAGAATTGAAAAGAACTACTTTCTCCCCTTATTTCTCTCCAAAGCTATCATAGGCTACATCAGAGTAAGAAATACTTAAGAATGACGAGCAAACATGGAGACCAGTATCTACATGGCAGATTTTTGGTCTCCCACATGACATAAAAGTAATATACAATAAATAAATAAATAAATAAAAATCAAAAGAAGAAAGAAAAAAAATAAATAAAATAAAATAATAAATCTTTAATAACCACAAATATAAAATGCAGAAGGAAAAATTCCTGAGCTACCCTCTATGAGGAGTATGAAACAGTCGGCAGGGACCCACCCCGAACAGCCCCATGGACCACCAAAGGCCCTATCCATGAGGTACAGTTCGGGCCCCACCCTCCTCATTGACCCACCAAAGAAGGCAGCCCAAAATAAATCAAAAATCACTTTTAATAATAAAAAGTAATTGCACATTTCAGTTACACATTGAACATAGAAAATAAAAAAATAAATGAATACAGCCCTCGACGGCCACTACCAAGCACTAAACCAATCTCGTGAAAAAATATCAAATACAAAAAAAACCTAGAATTAACAATGTAAAAATTAATAAATACTTATCATATAATAATAAGCCAATAATTAATAAAAACATGAAAAAATACAAAAAGTAAGATAAAAATAAAGATATTTACATTAAAAAATAGAGAAAGTAAGAGATCAAGTTCGATTATTAAAGATGCATATTTTGAACAAATGTAGAATAAAAATTTAGGATACCCGTGACACATGCATCAGGACATGGGTGTATTCTTGGAATAGAAATGATTTAAACCTGTTTCTAATTATAATATGCTTAGGATCTCGGCAAAACCATAAGACATGGTCGGGATCCTCATCTTCGTTTAAATCACACAATCGCACTTGGCCTCATCCCTCAATCCAAATATAAAAAGATAACTTTTATAATCACCATGACTGGTGAGAAATTGATTAAAAACAAAGTTAGCAAAGAGAGAACATTCGCTAACCTTGTTAACGAGTCTAAAGAGTGGCCGTCCTTTTACTGTGATTTCCCAATGATTTTGCCACATAGCTGTCTGCTGTTTAATTTTAATAAATTGAGAAAAACTTGAAGGCAGAGGACAAGTATACATAAAATTTTCCAAGGAAGCGACCTGCTTGGCCTCTCTGCCAGTGTCTTCATTGCCCTTAATTCCCACATGTGCCTTGACCCAAAATAGATATATCTTAACATTATTATTTGTTAAATTATTGATGACATTAAATGCGTCACTTGCCATACTATTAAGATAGGAGTATTTTGCCACTGCCATCAAAGTGGCTTGAGAATCAGATATAATGGCAATATTGTAAGAAATATTACTCCAAAGATCAAGGCACGTGGAAAGAGCATAAAGGATCGCCCCAAGTTCCGCCTGAAATACAGAATAATCATCAGGAAGAAGTTCCCTACAGATGTCAATAGTGTAATTAAAGGCGTTCTTAAAAACAACAGAGAACCCAACACTGCCCCCAACTTTGGAACCATCTGTGTAAATTTTTATATCCATGAAGCTATCATTATCCACCCATTTATTAAATTTACAAGAAATCATATCAATGGGATGGATCCACAATAAGGGTGAAACCCTTTGACAATAATCTAAACTCTTAATTCTATTGTAGTGCTCATAGATATTTATTGCCTGGATCCACATGGGAACTAAATCACACAAGACATAAAGAGCATCCGTAGACACCGTCCTGTATGTGGGTGCTATAGCTAACAGAAAAGGGCTGGCTAAAGAATCAAGAATATTTCTATTCTTAATAAGGCTAACAGTATTTCCCCATACTTCAGCGGCATAGAGAATCTTGGATTAAATTATTACATTAAAAAGCTTTTTTCTGATCTTGAAGCTATGTCCCCATGCCGTGGGGCAACAGAAACTAATCTATGGACATTCGCTGCTATTTTTTTTTTTTTGAAATACTCAAGATGATCTTTCCATGTTAAGTTATAATTGAGTATTATTAGCCCAAGATATCTCATGTTATTTGTGAATTTAATTTTCTCATTTTTAATTCTAATATTAAGTTTTTTAATATCTTTCCCTACACGACGTTCTTTTTTTTTGAAAATAAAATTGCAGCATTTTTAATTCCAATAATAGTTAATTTATTATCCAATGCCCAAGATATTACAATAGGCCGAAAGGAGTCCCAAATTCTCTATTATTCTAATTGAAGGTGCTGTGACCAAAGTAATAGTGTCATCGGCAAAGGCTTGAATATCTAAGGCACCTTCTGGGTCCACCTCATTTTCCCATTTGCGAAAACGATTGAAAAGATCTTCCAAAATCAAAAGCCACAGGGTAGGACCCAGATTACTACCCTGTGAACATCCTTTGGAAACAGAACGAGTAGCAGAACCTAAATTAACTGTCCTATCTTTCAAAAATGAATGAATTAAATAGTATAAATTATTTGGACATTTAGAATTTCTTAGTATATTTAGCAACATCGGATTCCAAGCATTGTTAAAAATGCATTGGATATATCGACAAACTGCAGCAATGTGATGGCCCCAAGAGCGATGAAAAAGGACAAAAGAATGCATAGAATCAATAGCCATCACAGTGCTTCGGCCTCTGCGAAATCCAAATTGATTATCAGAAAAATAATTAAACTTTTCAAAATAATAATAGATTCTATTATTGATAAATTTATCAAGCACTTTGCCGATGACCAGAAGAATACAAACTATAACGACCATCATCTTTCGGAATAAGAACTACCCTGGCCTGTTTCTGTCTTTTTGGGAAGACACCTCTTCCAAGACACTTATTAATGAAAGAAACCCAGATTTCTCCTACGGCCTGAAGAGTAAGAAATACTAGAAATTCTGATTGAATAATGTGATTGGTCACGGAAATGCCTTTACTTTTTCTGCAGTTGCATGAAATAATATATCTCCATTCCTACTGCAGAATTACTTTAAATGTAATATTATTTTTTTCCTACAAAGTGATTAAGTTTTCAGATCTTTTTGTGACTTTTTATTTCACCCAAAAAGCGTCAGAAGAATTTCCATCAAAAAACAAAACAAAGATGAGTTTAATTTTTTATGATAATAATGGCACAATTTAAGGAAAATCACCAAGAATGAATCAAATTAAAAGTCTTTAATGGTAGCGAATTTCGTGAAAGTAGGAAATTAGAAAATGGGAATCTTGAACTTCGGCAGATTAGAATGGTATGAAAATTAAGAACAAGGAGCATCTACAGAAATGTTATCAAAGGTTAGCAGGCTTATAGATGTTTATTTAAAGAAATCAATGGAGCATGATCTTATGAACTCATCGAAGACTTGCCCAGATTGATCTTTTTGTGAAAATACTTTTTTCCACAAGTAATGTGTCAAATGCTTCAAAAAGATAGTAGTCAATTGGATCCAAGTATAGTGAGGAGGTTGTTCAAAAACCTTGTATGTAATATACTTGGTCTCTTGCACTATAATTTGGACTAGCATTATCATAAAGCAGCAGGATGTTCTGTGCTCCTTCAACAGTAGCTTGTTTGGGTACCATCTCCTAATCTGAGAAATACAGAATAGAAGTGACCATCTGACCCAGTTTGAGGAAGGTATCATTGTCTTCGAAGATTAATGGTGGCCTAATGTTGTCTTGGTTTTGAGAACTGAATTGCAACCTTAGGACTCTACGAATCAGCAGAATAATGTAGTTTTCGATATGCTCCATTTCCAAGAAGCATTGATGTTTTAGTAAATTTATTTTTATTACTGTACAGTTTTCACTATTAAAGGCAAATGACATCTATACTGCTACTCTTCATCATGCTAATAACTTAAAGCATTACTGCTATGATAAACAACTTATATTCCTTACTCTGAGAATATTCTAAACTGTGCTGAGTGTTCACATTTTGTGCAGGGAGGGAATGTTATGGTTTACATATCATATGATACAACTTAATAATTAATTCACATAAGGAGATTAACTTCTGTATACACTCAAAA
Organism: Thereuonema tuberculata; assembly: GCA_023159025.1. Taxonomy (NCBI): domain Eukaryota; kingdom Metazoa; phylum Arthropoda; class Chilopoda; order Scutigeromorpha; family Scutigeridae; genus Thereuonema; species Thereuonema tuberculata. The sequence continues at coordinate 205,051,132 of JAFIDM010009631.1, forward strand.
TTTGAGGCCTATTAATTATTAGATTACCTTAACTTATTTAATTGTAAGATTGTCACAGCATTGCAATGATTTATAGTGGTTGCCAGATAGAACCATCTCCATAGTTCTTTTATCATTGAAAAAGTCCTGTTAAAATTATCAGGTTAGATTGTTTTATTTACTTTTCATTTCTACAACAATTTTCTTTTTCAGAAATAGTGTGGCATTTCTGTGAGAAGATTATTCTGATTGGAGAATATCACAATTACTATGTTGAGCCCCATTTATGTAACTCAATCTCTCTTAATATTTGCAAACGATGGGTTTTTATCAGTGCAACTTCACTATTGTCAGCCACTGAAGATGTGATGTTGATTCATTTCCCCTTACAATCACTGCTTTTTTTTTTTTTTTTTTTTTTTTCCGTCTGCTTTTGATCTTATGATTCTGAATTTGCTTTATTGTTTATGGTAGTCAGCCTTCAACCAAACAGTTCTCTGACAGGCAACATTCTGATAACAATGTTGCAACCAGGATATTGTAATTCTCCTGGTTATTTTAAAGTGCCACCATTATGTATCTTATATTTTCCGCATTCTCCAAGTTTTGGTGACTCAACTTACTTGTTCCAGCAGTAATCCTATCTCTTTTTCTGACAACCCTCTACACCACAATCTTCTATGTTCTCTGTATTTCCACAGTTTGAAAATCTTTGTATATTTCCTGCCATTTTAACTCAACCTGTCCCAGCTATAATATTGTAATACATTTACAACCAATTATTACTCATACACGACCAACATCAGCATCAAAAATATGTTACCTCGCCTTTATAAGCTGCAGTCCCCGAATCCTAAGTTATATTTTCCAAATGTTCAATTATACACAACACTATCTATCAGTTCCTGGATTTTCAAGGGAGTTTGCTCTCTCAGATTGCTTTCTGGGTCTCTACAGTCTTTTCAATAGGGTTTCATTGCATTTGTTAGTGATGCTTATTAATTGTGAAAGTTGTGAATAATGTATTTGCCTAACTCCAAGTGTTCTTGATAATTGAAAAAGACTGATTTTTTTACTGACACAGAGTTTCATCTTTTCTTTTGTCTGTGAAATCTTGAACTTTCAGCATGGGAAACTTAGTTTTCATTGGCATAATTCCAATCTAATGTAAACAAAATTTACCATCTTTTAGTAACATCTGTCTGTTTTCTGGTGAAAATGTGATTTTGGTTTAATAGTTTTTTTTTTTTGCTGCTTCCCGATTCTAGCAAGTCATGTATCCAATCACCAGTTGCATATGTTATGGCAGGATGTCCTGCAAATGCAATTCTAGACATAGTGTACCTCCACGCTCTTCAATCCTTCTTACTGCTCTGCTTTTCATTGTCAATGCCCAGATCTGTCCACCCTGTAAGAATATCATTCCCAGCATGTCTGGCAATGTCTGGCATGTCTCTTGTTTGCCGTGTCGTAGGTTCAGATTGTTGGCCAAGTAAATGGATACGTGGGTGACTTATTCACTGCCTATTTAATCATCCACTGCCACAACTCTGCACATTTACCAACCACTTGGTATATATTCAACAAATTTTGGATAAAAAAGCTATTCTTGCATTTTATCCACTCACAAATTTTATCAATTTTTTGTTCTCATTCAAGAGAAGCCTAGCGTTCTCCGCTAGTTTCTGTGCCATGTTTCTTCTATTCACACTGGGTTTTACCTGTCTTTTTTAGTTCCATCACTTCTTTGTCTTGAGTGTGCTTGGCAGTTTGTATGGCTCATATTAAATCCTGAAGTTGATTTTACCATTGTTTGTTGCAGTGCTGGTGTCACGATTCCTCATACCTTTTTGTCCTCATCCTGTTTAAGCTTTTGCTATCAGCTGAGTCTGACATTGGCTTTTACTTGAAGACAGCCAAATCTCTAAATAACTCTTGGTTGATCTATCTTCACTAAAGATGTTTCAGAATAGAGATTCTGCTCTATTGGCTGCTCAGCATCTCTGGTTATTTGCACACCATGCTGACCTTCTGTCTATACTGTCTGGTTCTTTTCAAGCCATATCCACTTCTCCTTTTAAACCTACTAATAATCTTCTCTGCATTCCCCCATCTTCAGAGCATTATTCATCTTTTGTGAATGATTACGAATGAAACAAGCCTGCTTTTAATTAATAAATAATAATTCATTTGCACAATTTCCGTCTTTCTCACCTTTCTCTATCCTCTAAAATTAAAAGGAAGGTGGTTCCATCTGGCAACATTGTGCTGTATACTCATAACATAATATCACAATGACTTATTTGTTTCATATTAAAATTACATATTCGAGTCTTATCATTTAATGCTTTCATTGTACATGAAAAAAACGAAAATGAATGAACTTTGTCACCAATCTTTGTCACTGAAGGGGGAAAACTGAATTAGATAAAAAAAATTTCCATTGGACAAAGGTGTGACAAGATAGAAAGAAAAAAGAATTGCAGCTCTGCTACCAGTTCGTGGAGGGGATGAACAATAAAAAAAGCAAGACAAAGGGATAAAAGAAAAATAAAAAATAATCAAATCACACCAAGGTTAAAAGAACCAAAAAGAAAATTTATAACATTAACCTGACTGAATTACAATTAACAAATACAAACTATAAACACTTATATGCAGGTTTATTGCTCATAGAAGAAAAACAGATTTTCTATTCCTTTATGAAAATATAATAATGGTGAGAATTAATAAAAATTATCAATGCCAAAACATCATTTTGACTGTCTTTTCTTTTGATAAAGTTTTCAAAATTAAGAGTATTGTCAATTAAATGAATGAATTAACACTGGAAAGTTGCCACACTGATCGTCTATTCCTTTGAGCAAGTTTTCAGGTTTAACTGTATGTTAAATAAATGCAGGGATAAACACTGAAAAAAAATATTACTCTGATTGTTTTTGCTTTTGAGAAAGTTTTGAAAGTAAGAGTAATGTTAATGAAATGAAATGGGTTAACACTGAAATATTGTCACACTGATTGTCTCTTCCTTAGAGAAAGTTTTCAGGCTAATTGTAGTGTCAATTAAATAGGAAAAGTTTCAATGTCAAAAATGTTATTAATGAATAGATAGGTTTAACACTTATTCATGTTTCTTGAAAAGGGATTTCTATTTAAAATTAAAAAAAAAAAAGAAGGAATTATTTCCCTCAAGGTAGGATTCTGTTGGGATTGCATAAGCCTCAATTACAGCCCCCTCCACCCCTTAGAGCCACCGGCCTTGAATTTACAATAGGGATGGCAGGCTTTTGTTGTAATTGAGGATACTAAAGCTGTCCTTCTCACAACTGCGAAAGAAGAGCCACCAAACAACTCTGAGAGGGACCACTATTTGCCAACTGCAGCTTACAGTCTAAAACTTTATTATTTAAAAATTTGACAAAACATAGAAGTTTAAGAAATATTTCAAAGCTATCTATTTTTGAATCCCTTAATGTACGTGTATTGAAATAAAGAAAAAGTGAAAATAAATAAAATGCACTTACTTACAAAATTGAGGAGGAGAGAATTATAAACATGGTAATAATTCGACAGTTTCAGAATACTGCGTGTATTCCTTCATCAGGGACGGCACAAACATATAAGACATTAAAACAACATTTAAGACGACACGAGGTGGGAAGGCATGGTGAAAGTGAGGGAAGTGAGAGGGTTGTGCAAGTTTAGCAGTAGTGACTGGCATTTTGCCCACCAGTGATGGGGTTGTAAGCTTTAAGCTGGAGCATGTGGAATGATTCAACTAGGAGACGGTGGGATAGTTTATTATGGTGAGAAAGGTCTTTAAAAGCACAGATCTCCACAAGTTCATACACTGTTACACACTTTAAAGAAATGGGACACACCCCAACTTCTCAGCTGCTGAACCCCTTTCCCACCATAATAAACTATCCCACCGTCTCCTAGCTGAATCATTCCCCATTATCCAGCTTTAAGCTTACAACCCCATCACAGGTGGGCAAAATGCCCATCACTACTGCAAAACTTGCACAAGCCTCTCACTTCCCTCACTTTCACCATGCATTCCCACCTCTTGTCGTCTTAAATGTTGTTTTAATGTCTTATATGTTTGTGCTGTCCTTGATGAAGGAATATGCGCAGTATTATGAAACTGTCGGATTATTACCATGTTTATAATTCTCTCCTAAACAATTTTGTAAGTAAGAATGTTTTATTTATTTTCACTTTTTCTTTATTTTGAATCACTTGTTCAATTTGAATTGTTCGCCTTTAAGAACAACGGAACAAACATGAGGTTTTAATTCTGTATTTTATTAATAATACATAATTTTCCTTTGAATACAGTACAATATCAAAATTTAAGACATGGATTTAAGGAAATAAGAAATCAGAAACAGATTTAGACTTTTGTTGATGCTAGTAACAAAAACATAAAACATTAGTGTTGCGATGAAAAACTTTAAAGCTAACAGTTGGTTAGCAATAAATATAACTAATATAGAAAGATTTACAAGCAGTTCTAAAAAGATTGTTTTTAATGAACTTGCTTGCTAAAGGCATAAGAAAATCTTCATTTCTGAAATGTTTGTTGCATATTCAGCTCCACCATGTGGAGCCTGAATAGCGAATCTTTTTTTTCCCCGAGTGAATCTTAACCCACCATGCTTTTTTTGATGCTGTATCATCAGGAAAAGAATGACAGCTGACATTCTTATTACAACTATAAACACTATTAATTCCTTCCACCTCGCTTTTTCTTGGTTACTTTTCCTTCTAGGCGAACATCCTGTTAAATGATCACCTGGTCGGGTGATCATAAAATGCACATTGATTTGGGTGCCCTCTATATTTTGTTTAACTTCCTAATAAATGCCCCCCCCCCCAAAAAATGAACAGATGGCAATTACTATTCTACATTACATACCAAGTCTTCTTAGATATACACTCTTTCAATTTGAAATTCACTGATAATGTAAAACAAAACCATGTATCACTCCAACCTGTGAAGCTGAATTAATGTGCATGACATCGTTCCAAATTGTTTGTGGACAAATAAATTTATTCTTGGAGCTTGAGTTCCTGAGGAGCATAGAGAATCTTTGATAGTTAAGACTAATAGTAAATCAACATTTAACTGGGTTGGAAGATCATGATCAACTTCACAAACCAAGAAACATTAGTAGGAAGTACTATTTCATCGAAGATGACACAACAATTGGTATTCAGCTAGTATGATCTGAGAAAATGGAAGTGAATCTTTTAACAAAGTGTTTATCTGAAAACTACACCTGTGTAAAAACAAATATATACTTAAACTTCCACTGGAAAGGGAGAATGATGGTAAAATAATTAAGAATTAAGTTTTTATAAACTTAGGTTTCATTCATTAGATTGTTCTGGGAAAGATTTTATACCATCTTATGTTTCATTATGTATTATGAGGCCCATTATAATTTGTTCACTTGCTTCCACCCTTTTTAGTTTTACTTATTTTTATTTTTTTTGTTAAGTAAAGTAAAAGTTATCACAATGCCAATTACATTAGCACATACAATAAAATTAATACATTTTAAAATACATACACAACGTACGTTTCAGAATCTCATATCAGATTCTCTTATCAAGTGCATTAAAAAAAAATAAACAGAAATAAAAACAAACGCCCAGTCTAATGGGTTTAGGCTTACATTTTTTGGTGTTTACAATCTATACAACCCTAGTGGTCTTATACGAAAACAACGGAAGCTTTAGATATATAAAAGCGTTACAATTTTGGACTACAAACCATATTGCAGGACATTTCTAGTTGAAAGGTCCTGATTATAACTAGAATTATTAAAGTAAAATTGTCAATTGTAAACATATCCATGTCCTTTCATATTTTTTTACAGGAATATTGCTTTGTTTTTTTTGTTTTTTTTTAGAACCAAGACCATTAGCTCATATATATTTTGAAATTATAATAACCATGATAACACAATAATCCTAAGAAGCTACCATTTTTAATGGCATTCAGCCAAAAACGACTCTTTATATTTTATTGGCATTAAGTTGATGTAATTAAGATAATTCTTATATTTCTTGGGAAGCTTAACATTTTTATGATAGACCTTGAATTGTGAGAATCTAATTCACTTTCCTACAGATTTGATGCATAGGTAAAGATCTTGAGATAAATAAAAACAACATTCATGTAAATACTTCCAGACATTGTTTTGAATTCTTGATTATTACTATCTTGTTTTTCTTCCTCGGCCTCTTTCTTCCCAGTTTTTTTTTTTTTTTGATCCTAGTACAGGTGATTCCAAATACTTAGGATCAATTGTCCATTCACTATTGATCAAGGAATCTTCTCACTATCCTGCAAGTATTTAGTATTGTTGTCTTCTGGCATTCCTTGTAAGTGTTCTGCTGTAATTCCAGGATCTTAGGAATTATCCCAGTTGACAATAGTGTTATTGGAACTATTACTACCTTGTCTATCTTCCATGTCTATTTCACTTCCTCTTTTTGGTAAGTGTATTTGATCACGTTCTCCTCTGGTGTCTTCTGGAGATTATTAGGCACTTGATGTCTATAAGAAAGGTTATTTTTTTTAAATTTTATCTACCAATATGGTATCTGGTCTATTGCATGTTATTCTTCTGTCTGTTTTAATTGCCCGATCTCAGAACATTTTACATAATCTGTTCTCAACTACTTCTGTAGATTCATATTTGTAATATGATATTTGTTTTTCAACTAACCCATATTTGATCGCAAGTTTCTGGTGAATAATCTTGGCTACCTCATTGTGTCACTGCAGGTAGTCAGTTTGGGTTAGTATTTTACATCCACCTGTTATATGTTGAATTTTTTTCTGAAACTTGATGGCACTTTCTGCACGAGTCACTTGCAAGTGTTACATATTAAATAATAATGTATTTTTTGTATTTCCTGGTGGCAATTACCTGATCTTTTATGGCAATACAAGAAACAGAATTCTTCTGTTTCGGAGAACATGATTCCTTTAGCTAACCTTTCTTATCTATGTAAGATTGTTCAAGGTCATTGTAGCGTTTTCCATGCAACGTTTTCTAGACCCAAGTCTCTTTCTTCTGACTTTCGATTTAACTTCACCCTTTTTGCTTTTTATTTTTGAGGCTTAATGGGCTGTATTTAGTATCAGCATGAACTATTGCTTGGTGAAGCTGGGTTTTTCTGTTTAGGAAATAGGTTCTAACAAGGGAAGTGCGTGATCTCGAACGCTGAGAAAATGTGCTTAGAATATAAATCGCTCATGCCAAAAACAGTGGTATGAGTCATTCTCATGCAAAACTTCGTCTTACCATGAGAGACATTTGAATGATCACCTATTGAAGGTTTAAGAGAGGAACTACGGCAACACAAAGAAACAAAATATCGATATAATAGGACCAAAACTCACATTTTTCAATGTCATGACTATATTGCTATATTTCCCTCTGCTTACGCCCGTCTTGTACTGCTGGAAGAGCCAACTTCAGATACGGGCTCTTCCTGTCCTTCAAAATCACTATTAGCGATTCAAGTGTAGCAACACTCCACCTAGTGGCCACATTGCAAAACTGAATCTTTGGGATATGATGGCATTTGTACTACCTGTGTATGTTACAAGTTCTCCTTTTTCCAGAAATTTTTATAATGAAAATGACTGAAAATTCATAGAAAGATAAATTCCCCTTTTTTTTAACACCATAGATTTGTGTTTTACCCCTAAATAAAAATTTATAACTAAAAAATAGTCATTTTGAAATTGTGAATATCTGCGATAACGGAAACCCACAAGTTCACATAAATGATCAATATGTCTAACAAATTAACTCCTTTGTTTTAAAAAAACAAAACAAAACAAATATTTCTCCACATCAGTCCTCAAGGTTCCCACTCGAGTATTTGCTACTTCCACCAAGATCTGCACCGGCAGTGGCTCCAGGCGGACTTGCGCCCGACCGTTTTCCGCTTACCGCCGCGCCCCTCCTATTCACGGGGGGTTCTAGGGCCGTTCGGGACGGGCTCTGCTCCAGTGGCCGGGTATAGGCTCGACGCTTGAGCGCCATGATGTTTTATATAGAAATTATGAAAATTTCTCCAATAAATTTAACAGAGACTTAAAACAAATATTTTTCAAAACATAAAATGATATTAAAATATTTTTTAACGATCTATTGCTGGTTATTATTAACACGTGTAACTTGTAGTACTAAAAACAATAAGAAAATAAACCCAAGAAATTTTAGAACAAAATATTAAAGTAAATCAACTCTAAATCGAAGAATTAAATAACATCATAAAATGTTTTTGTATGTATTTTAACTAAGCAATTAGTAATTATTTTTCTTTTCAAGTTTCAGTGAATCTCTTTCTCCGCAAAATAATAGAATATATTGCCATTGTAGTCGCATTTTTTTTTCTCTTGGGAATTTATGGAAATGTATATTTTTAATTTTACTTGTATTGTGACATCCAGGCACGCAACTATTTTGTACCATGATGCTGAAATACTGAAACCTACTATACCGCTACGGTATATTTTTGAGAAATCCCAAACGAATGCAATGAATCATGGGAAGCGATTGCAGCGCTCTGCCTTTCCTGTGGTCGCTTGAATCGCTCATACCTTCATGCATTTCTGCATCATCCCCATTGTATTTCTGAATTATTATGCTATATAACATATTCGGAAACTCCATATCCTTGACTCCGATTACGTTTCCATATTCAGCATGTCGCAACTTTGCCTCTAACATTTTGACAACATTCATGAGATTAATTGACCTCATGATACCGATGTACACTGTTTACACTCGAACCCACAACCGAACACTCCAAAAGACGGCCTCCTACAGCAGATATACTATTCACACAACTAGATTAAGTACTTGTTTGTGCAGGTACAACATGCCACTGTCAGATGGCGCTGCAGACAACAGCTGAGTTTTGCATGGGAATGACTTGTACCACTATTTTTGGGATGAGCGATTTATATTCTAAGCACATTTTCGTGTAGTTCTCAGCGTTTGAGGTCACGCACTTCCCTTGTAAGATTTTGTATTTGATTATTGTGTAGTTGTATTAGATCACCCAGGCCTCCCCCCCCCCTTCTTCTCTATTAATCGCGATCCTCTCTATTACTGATTTTCTATGGTATTGTCTATATGTAGTGAGCGTTTTTCTTGTTTTTCTCATAATTTAGGGTGGCCACTCAACCTGGAACCGGGAGAACCAGGAATTGTCAGGGAATTTGAAAACTGCCAGAGAAAACCGGGAAAAGTCAGGGAAATTTACGAAAATTTCTGGAATTTTCTCCCCTCTCTTGCCTCCGGAGGGTTGTGGTTTATGTGGTTTGCATTTTGTCCTCCGGAGATGAACAAAAGAAAATTAAAACTCAAAGAACTACAATGCAAAAAGCAAAAATTAATTACTAAAGCTCAAAAGGAAATTGATCTTATTGAGGAAGAAATCAAGTTCTTAAAAATGTGATTGTATTCTCAGGGGTAGAGGTCCTATACATCCTGTATATCATATATATTTAAAAAAATTTCTGTTTTGTAGTACATTTTCCAATTATTGTATATTTTACAATCATTACTCTAATATTTTGTGTTTTAACTCAATATATCTATCAAGCAACTAATATTAAAATATATTCACTACGATTATTTTTTCCATTTGTGTGTGTGTGGATATTTGCAGTCTCATGCTACAACTTGTTTGTTGTTATCAAAATTGTTTACATGTCAAAAAATTATTATACGCATGTGAGTATAATACAAAGTGGTTAAAACTGTGTAATTTGAGTTTCTCTTTAATTTAATGATAATTTACATCTGTTGTAAAAACTCAAGTAATTTTATTAAAGAAAGCAAAATTTCAATAAAATCTAGAAATTAAAATTTTAAATTGTTAATGATACTAAACAGTTTGCAAGAGTGTGTAATAAACAAATACAATGGTGTTTCTATGTCATAAATTATAAAAAGTAAAATTTATTCTATTAATGGAGTAAACTTATTACAGAGGAAATTATTAAAAAGTAAACACTTAGTAAGAGAGAAAAACGTGCAATTGAGTTATTTAAATCTAAAGGCAGTCATTGAAAAGAGTTTCTACAATGTCATTTACAATTCGTGTCCATTTTTTTTTATCGTGTACAATTCGTGTCCAATCTGGATTTTTTTTTTTTTCAATTCACCTCGAAAACCTGGAAGAGTCAGGGAATTTTAAAATGTCTGGAGAGTGGCCACCCTGTAATATCTTTTAGATCTGTTTCAGTCCATCTGATTATTCCAAATGAATATGTGAGTACCGGGTTGGCATAGGTGTTTATAGATGTTATGGTGTTCCGCCCATTGAGGTTTGTTTTTATAATGCTGTTCAGTCTATGATGGTATTTCATTAATAGCTTCCTCTTCATTTCGTTTTGCTCAATTCGCTGTGCCTGCATAATCCCCAAATACAGTGGAACCCCGCCATTCGTCCGCCTCGCTATTCGTACAACTCGTTATTCGTCCAACTTTTTCAAGTAAAATTGAACTCGCCATTCGTACGCTTGCTCGTGATTCGGACAGCGTGACCTTGTTACTGGCCACCCCACGCGGTCGCTTCAGTTCAGTCTCGTGCTAGCTTCCGTATGCTACGCATCATCCACGCAAGCTTCATGAAACTTTGTGATATTTTATTGTTCTTTTTTGTTATTTTTATTGAAAATGGTGCAGCCATGGGTTCAAAAAACATTACTGATTCAACCAAGCCTAAAAGGAAAGCAGTGAGAACGACAATTGAATTGAAAAAAAGAAATCATTGCGAAGTTTGAAAGTGGAACTCGTGTCTCTGACAACTCAGTATGGCATGCGAAATCAACCATATCGTCTATACTGAAAAAGAAAGACATAGTTTTTCATAGTTTTTATGTATTTTATGCTTAAAGTATTATTACAAAGGTTTAAATAAGCAATCATCTCTGGATTCTGGAACGGTTTAATCCAATTTACATTATATCTTATGTGAAAAAATGATTCGCCATTCGTACACATCGCCATTCGAACTGCCTCCTGGAACGGATTGTATACGAATAGCGGGGTTCCACCGTACTTATACTCCTCCCCTTCATTCATTGCTTCAATTTTTCTTCCATCTTCCAGGTTGTATCCTTGGTGTTGATGTTTACCTTGTCTAATCTCCTAAGTTCTACACTTTAACCAATCCAAATTTCATCTTAATGTTTCTAGTGAAGATCTCAGTAAGTCTTGTCAGTTGTTGCAGTTGATACTGTTTTCCTGCATAAACTGTGATGTCATCCATACATTAGGTGGTTGATTGATTGGCTGTTCTTGCTGATCTTGTAGCCCATTTGACTATTGTTTAAGATATTAGAAAGTGGATTTAGGGCTAAGCAGAACCACAGGGGACTCAGAGCACAGCCTTGGAATAGTCCACATCTTATTCTTACAGGATTCGTTGTGATTTCTCCTAATTTAATAGTTGTTCTCTGTCATAATTCTACTAAGGAAATGTATCAATTTTGGATAATTCTTATATATCTTGAGTACTTCAGTTAGCCAACTGTGTGGTACCGAGTCATATGCCTTTTTTGTATTCGATGTAGGTAGTGTATAGATTTCATAGGCTTGTTCCTTGATAACATTATCTATTATCAGCTGTTCTTTGCAACCTTGAGATTTTGCAGCTGCTTGTATCTCATTTACTTCAATATGCTCAATGATCTTTTTGGCTATGCAGCTGGTTAGGATCTTGTACATTATAGGGAGGAATGTGATTGATCGATACGTGGTTGGGTTGGAGGTATCTTCACTCTTGGGTTTCATGAAAGTAATACCTTGAATTAAGAATCCTGGGGTGTCTTCAGGATGCCTTATCAATTTAATAGTGTTCTCTGCAGGTGGCTGGTGTACACTAGTGAGTTTTTTTTTGTACCAAAAGTTCAGGATGTTATCAGATCCTGGTGTTTTCCGATTATAATTTTTTTTCTACTGCTTTAATGTCTCCTGTGGTAACGTTTACTTCCTTCATTGGTAGGATAGTATCCTGCTCATTACTAATCTATAGTGCATCTCTTGTTTCATTTCCCCAGATTTCAGACCAGAACTCTTCAATCTCTATTTTACTAGGCATCTTGTCTGGTTCTGGTGACTCTTCTAATGGCAGCCTTCTGTAGAATATTTTTTGATTTTGTTCGAAGATCGTGGTTTGGTCCTTGCGGTTGGTGTTCTCTTCGTACCTTTTCAGTCTCTTAGCCAATGCTGTAAGTGTCTGCTTCAGGGTATCTCAATATTTATTAATATTTTTATTGTCTACTTCATGCTTACTGTTTTCCTTGACATTCTTCATAATCTTCTTTATTTGTTTTAGAAGGTTTTTACTATTATTTCCATTTTTATGTTGAGTCAACGGCCAGTATTAATTCTGATTTCCCTAATTCTTTTCTCTAGTCGTCTTTTCCAAAGTGGTTTTACATCAGTGTTTTTCTTTGTGTTGAGTTCCAATGGTCTTGTTTCCTGTCCATTAATTCTTGAAGCGACTACTGCTGCACAATAGACAGCTGTGTGAATTTAAGATAGAGTATTCTCTTGTGCTAGATATGTTGGTATACTGTATTTTTTATTGAGTTATTTGATAGCTTGCCACAACTTCTGGGAAAGTCTTTGTCTTGGTATTCTGTTTCTCTTAAATTCATCCATTCCTTTAAATTTAGTAACAGCCTTTATGAATTCATCCTGTACCTGCTGGATTAATTGTTCTTCTTGTACCTCCACTTGTCCGGTTTCCTGATTATTGGAGTGTTCTTGCTCCTCTTCAGATGGATTTTCATCTTTTATGTAGGTTTGATTCAGGGGTTTTTGCTATTGTAAGGTTATCTTTTTAGCAGCTTCCTCCTTCAGTATCTATAAAATGTCAGGTGTTAGCAGGTTTTTGGTAACTATCGTTTGTCATTGCAATACTCTGCTCTGTTAAATTTATGTCTGGGTATTCTTCACGAAATCTGCTGTATATCTTCTGTTTGTACATATTTAGATCATTCTCCAGCTTTGTCTCTTGATAGTATACTTGCATGATTGCTTTATTCATTGCTTTGTCCATTTCATGTGTTGGCGTGGTTTTTTGGCCTTGGTGGTCTCAGGTCTTTTATTATTATTATTATTAGTAGTAGTAGTAAGCAGATAAAATTATGTTAATTTGCAAATTAAAAATAATTATAATATTGCTTGTTTTTTCTTTTCTTCCATCGTAGCGTGTAACAACTGTGGCAATGAAACAAGTTGTATAAAGGGAACCCAGTGTTGTCACAAAGAATGTTTAGGTGGTTGTTCAAAACATGACTCACGAGAAAATTGTTCTGTTTGCCGAAATGTTGTTTATAATGGACGCTGCTTGGAAAAATGTAATTTACCAGGCACCTATCAGGTATTTATTTTTGATTTTTCAAACTATGAACTACTTTTATTCCTGTATTTCACTTTGCAGACCTTTACCTTTTCTCTTGATAAATATCTCCACGCCTTCAATATCTTTAAGATCAGTTTCATTACTTTAGCTTTGTGTTGTCATTACCTTCTCTATCTTTAAATTTATCTATGAAATCTCTACAGTTCCATCAAAGCGTGTTGCAATTGAGATGATAATTCCATAGTAGGTATAAGGAGTTGGAGTTGGCAGAGAAGGTGATGTCCAAAGCAAATAGATAAAGACCAGGTAATGAAAGTGATCTGTGGTTCTGAAAGATGATGGAGAATAATTGCCACTGCTCCTTTCTATTACTGCAACAATTTTCTCTTTAAGTATGATTCCTGCATCCTATCATTTCTGGCTTATTTTAAGAATAAAAACAGTTTTTTATTGTACTCCCTGTTTAACAGGTTAGCCTGTTAGTGACCTAAGAATTAGCGACCACATAAAGTGGATGAAGCCACAAACTTATTTTTAAGTTCCTGTTTTATTAGTTATATTTTCTAATTAATTATACTGATTAGATTAGGCAAAAATTAAAATGCTTGGGTGGTTTTCTCCATCTCATAGTAATAATAAGTTTTCGTTTACATTTGAGAGTTTGAATTGAAATTGTACTCTTAAGTGAGTACACTTAAACAATTTAATTTTATCTAAATGAATAGAATGTTGTAGTTTCTATGACATGACTTTAAATCCTGAATTTAATTTAATAGCATTTTAGAAAAATCTGCCATATGAACTGTTCCTTGATATTTGATGAGCACTGCTTTAGCAGAAAAAAAAAGCTTTGAATTTACAGACAATACGGCTGCTTTATGTGTAGAGATGGTGATTTTTTTTCCCCTGTAGTAGTGGTAGATGCCAAAAGATGCTAATTTTTGTATTTTATGCTTTAGAAACACTTTTTTGTGTTTTTAATGTTTTGAAGCTAGAAGAAAGAAAATGCATACGGAACTTGAAATGTGATATTGGTTGTTTTTTGTAATAAAGATGCAGAATTGAGGTATTCTTAGAATATTAGAATAGAATAATTTAAAGTTGCCAGTTTTAGGGATAAGATGGTGTTGAAGAATTTTAATAATGTTTTCTTACTCAAACTCTGTGTAGCAGAAAGCAGGAGAAATTAATTGTTTACAAATTTTCTGGCTCGTAATCTAAAATTTTTACACTTTGCTACAGTGGCTTTTAAATATTTTTTTTTGGCTCCAACAAACAGTATGCATGTAAAAAGTATTTCAAACAATATATTTTATGATTTTTGATAGAAGAACAGCATTATTAAAGAAGAATAAATGAACTTCTTCATTGATTTATTAAATCAGTTTTTGATTTGTAAATGTTGAAAACATCTGCAAATTGTTTATTCTGCTCTCAGCTATTGACAACTGAAATATCATATACAAATTCAATTTAATTCCCCTTGATGCCTGCTCCTGTATGAGGTTGCTTCCATGGGTTCTTAATGCCTGTCCATATGTTTGCCTTGCATGGAGACCTGTTTCCTGGGAAAGGGGCTTCTGGCAGGCTGCTTCGACCCCTACTTCTGGTAAATGAGGGATCCCGGGATGGCCCCCCCTGAGGTCAATTGAGTAGTCATCTCCTGCTACTTCCTTAGTTGGTTTTGGTTAGGATCAACTGAATAGTCTGGGGAGATCTCATATCTTCCCTTTCTGTTTCTTGTTTGTCCCAATCTCACGTCGCTTTGAAATTTTTTTTGGCTGTCATGATTTTGTTTCCCTTATGGATTTTTTACAACTTTGGGAAATATTTGGAGATTGTAAATGTTTTTTGAACACCCCCTTCACTGTACTTGTGTGAAATGAGTCGTCGTCTCCTTCCTCACCTCAAGGAAAGAGATTTGAATGAAATAATACATATGAACTAAATACATATTGGATGCATATATCAGTTAGAGAATATGTAAAAAATATAAACAATATCAAATCGGTTTCGTACATTCTGGAATTTTTTAGGAAATTCTGGAACATTCTACACAACACTTCGGTCTCTTGTCTGTGATGTTTTATATTAAATAATTGAATTACATCGTCTGCAATGTAATGCATTACAGATTAATTCAGTTACATTGTGCGAAACATGCTTGGGATGACTTTGTAAAGCATTACAGGTTAACATAATCTGCTCTTTATTACTTGTTAATGCATTACTGCTCAACTCTGGTATGGCCCTGACGGAATCACTATGAAATGCTCCCCATTGCCTACTTCATTATAAGTCATAATTTCTATTTTTAATAAAATTTGGCTGGAACATCTATTTCTATTTGTTGGCATCGAGCCATTGTTATACCTTTTGCCAAATCTAGCAAAGATAGCAGCGATCCAAATAACTATTGCCCCATAGCACTTACATGTTGCCTCTACAAGACACTTGAATGGATGGTGAACTGTTGACTTCTGTGGTATCTTGAAAGTAACAACCAACTCACCACTATGCAGTTTCGCCTTCGCCAGTATTGATCAACTGTTCACCATCTTGTAAGCATAGAAAACACTATAATTTGTATACCAAAGAGCAGTATACTTGAAAGAGCATATATAAATAATTTCCATCTTCTTTGATTTGGAGAAATTTTACGATTGCACATGGAAATTTGGTATTATGGAAGATCTTTGTATTAGGCTGGAAACCCTAAAATGTTGGTTTGGTTGCCCTGCAAATATCACCACTTCCAGGGAAGTAATTAAAGCATGCTTTAGGTGTGTAGTTATGTCGGTTGAAGGATTAACCCTACTGTATTTCTTATCAACTGGTCATGAGGTTCTTTGTGTGTTCTGCGTTCTGTTTTGTAAGTTGAATCAAAATATGGAAACTTTGGATATTTGACAAGTGATGCTTTCTTCATTATTACGTGGCTTAGCAGCAGCGGAAGCGAAGGGGAACATGTGTAGTGTTTTCAGTGAAGACCATGTAAGGGAAAGGACAGTGCAGCGTTGGTTCCAAAAATTCCATAATGGAGATTACAGCATAGAGAATGCTCCCAGAGGATGCCATGAAAAAGTGGTCTCAAACCGAGGAGGTGAAAGAACTGATGAGTCTGACCCACATCAAAGTTCACATGGATGGCTAGAAACTAGTGGTATCTCACACAACAATTTTAAACTGCCTGGAAGAACTTGGCAGAGTGCGGAAAATGCACAAGTGGGTACCTCATGAACTCAGAAGGAAACTTGGCTGTGCATTATCCTTCATCTTCTCAAAGAAAAGAGCCTTTCTTGGACAGAAAAGTGAATGAATGACAATAGAAAGTGCTCATCATCTTGGCTGGTTAAGAACGAGCCATCGGCAGCAATTCTTAAACCGTCTCTTGACCTACAAAAAATTAATTTAACTGTTTGGTTATCCACAGCTGGAATTATCCATTAGGACTTTTTTCCCCAGAGGCAAACCATCAGCAGAGGTGTATGTGTCAGAATATGTCTCAAAACACTCAGTTATAGCCTATGCTTTATGGACAGGTGCATAGTCATGCTGAATATGAAATGGGCCAATTCCAAATTGATGCCAGTATGGGTAGCACTGAAATGTCCAAATTGCTTCTTAGGCCTTGGCATTCTTGGATCCAGGCAGTAAAACTACTGGATCAAGACCAAAACACAAAAAACAGGACCATATCAGGATTCCACCTCCTCAAAACGTCCAGTGGAACATTACACTCCTGTAAGTTATGCTCCCCAGGCATTCATCACACCCAACTTTTTGATCGCCATATTTCGGATCACAGCATGATTCGTCACTCCAGAGCATGCTCTTCCATTGTTCTAGAGTCCAATAGCAATGTGCTTTGCACCTATGTAAACGATGGATGACATTCCGTGCAGTGATATCAGGCTTATGGGCTGCAGCTTGATCATGGGAAATCAGCTCCCGGCGGATATATCGATCACTTACATCACTTCCTGATACCAGTCGAAAGTATTTTGCCACGAGGCCTTACGGTTGGACCTCAACACACGATGCTTCGACAATCCTGATCTGTCATTGTTTTCAGCTTATTGGGTCTGGGTTGGCGTGTAATAACTCCGTCACGTTTCCATTTCACCACTACATCACCCACAGTTGCACAGGTTATCTGAAGCTTGTCTGAAATCTCAGGGATAGAATGACCAAACTTGTAGGCACCAATAATCATGCCCCTCGCAACATCACTAAGCTCGTGTCGTGCTGACAGCTGGAGCTGCTATACACATCAACTTAACGTTCAAGGTCCTTTTATAGAGGTATGAGGTGTATGGACGATCCCACTTCCTTTCCAGTGGGTGTCTGATGATTAATGGCCATATAGTGTATACAAATATACTCATGTATGTGAAAATTGCAACACTTTGAAGGAACCATCAGAATGGAAGGAAATTTATTTACATATTACTAATAGTAATGCAAACAAATGATAAGTTTCAGAGCAATGCAACAACAGCACTTGCAAAATATCAGTATGGTGTAAAGCCTCCACGAGCTGCAATAAGAGTTGCTTTACGCCATGGCATCGAATCAAACAGGCCTTGGATGTGTTCCTGGGGTATCACCTGCCAGGCTGCTTCTATTCAAGTTCAACGGTATTGGCTGCTGGATGACAATGACGGGCTAATTGCCGAGTGACCATATCCGAGACATGTTCAATAGGTGACATATCGGGTGAACAAAAAGGCTTGGAAAGAAGGGGTATTAAAACCATCACACCTATCGTATGTGCGGTAAGAGTACTGGACGATGCAGTCTGGAAGATGGCGCTCATCTTGATATCGTCTAATGTGTATGTGGCCATCATTTTAATCCAAGTTGAAGCGGAACTTGTCCAAAAACATGACATGGTGCCAATCTACTCGCCAAGGGGTGTGTTAGTGAGCCCGTTGTAGCCTGAGCCATCGATGATTCAGGCCCAAGGGAATCTTCCGCAAAGGAATGAATGCACACAGTCCTCTGCGCAGCAGATGCCGTTGAATTGCGGAACCAGACAATGTCAGATCTGTTGCAGTGTTCCAACATTGTGCTAACAATTGAGAAGAAGCTGAACAATCCATCACTGCCATGCAGATAATGTGTCTGTCATCCCGTGATGTCGTCACATTTTGTGGCCCATTTCCGGATTTTCGACTCGTCCTGTTCTCATCAGTCCACTGCTTCCACACTCGCTTTGCTGTCGTGGCATTATGCCCCGCATGAGCAGCATTTTATGGTATGAAAATCCTCCTTCATTGCCAATCATTTGACCCAGTTCAAACTCTGTAGCTTGCTTATAAGGCACCCTTCGATGAGGCATTCAGACTCCAGTAGGCACAGCTCAATGATGATGAAAAAACTACTTGTCTGGATCCACAACAGTTCTCTACTTATCCGCTCTTACACGACAGTTCAGAGGGTGCTGCTAAATCTAGGCATGCGCAATTATTCCCAAATTTTAATCATTAGCATACCATAACCTGCTTAACATTTCTTGTAAAATTCACTTCCTTTGCATGTTTCCTTCATGGTGTTGCATTTTTCACAAACATGAGTATGTACGTACGTATGTATGTATATATATACACACACATATGGAGTGGAGACATAAACATTGATCAGGAAAGCAATTCAGAGCATGCAGACAACTCAAAGAAGCATGGAAAGATGTATGTTAGGAATTATGCGATGAGACAGTAAAAGAAATGTATAGGTGAGGCAGCAAATCAGTGTCTGATGTTATTATCACTACAAAGCAGCTCAAATTGTTTGGGCTAGCCATGTAGCAAGGCATAATGATAATATACTGGTGGAAAATGAAAAATGAACACTGTGAAGCCATGGTACCAGGAGAATCAAATTTTATTCACACATTTATATATGTTGTATACTGTACATGATAATTGCCACGGGGTAATATGTCTATGTACAGAGGCTACAGTGTATGTCAAAAGACCATGCCAGTACTTTCTGTACCCTCCTCTAGCAGCAATGCAGGTCTGCACTCTCACATGCAGACGATTGTAGAGGTGCCAAATGTTTATTTTTTATTTTACAAATGCCCGGGCTCATAGCTTGATCAGCTTTCTTGAGGCCACAACTAGGGGCGAGATATGATGCCTTTAACCGATGAATTGTTGCCCAGGGTACGTCAAGGGAGGCAGCATCAAGTGATACCCGCTGGAACGCCGTCCAATCGAGTCATACACACGCTGAATGGGGGACTGGTGCTTGCAAGGGAAGTTGACGAACGCCTTGGAGAGCTCGTTGTGTTGCATGAGAAGTGTGTGAGCAGGCATTGTCCTGTTGGAAGAGCATATCTCCGGATGTTGCAGGATTGGCAACGGAATGGGTTGGATGATGGTCTGGATGTACACTGCACTGCTCAATGTTCCCTGTAGGACAACCAGAGGCAAACGATCATTGTAGACTACGGCTCACCACACCATAATGCCAGGCATTGGTCCTGTGTCGCTGCTGTATACACTGTGGCAGGTATCGCTCACCTGGTCGACTCCGCACGCGCAAACGACCATCTACATCTTCCTCGAACCACCGGCTCCAACTCTGATACACAGCTGACACTTCACATTCAACTTGAGTGAGTCTCCAGAATAACCAACCGGTCTTCCGCAGACCCACAATATGACCTCGCACAAACTATACTTGCCTACTCCATCCTGGCATGTCAACAATGTTCACCACCACTTTGGTGCACAGTACAGTGCTGGAAACCGCCAACCACTCTTGTGGCAGGGCAGCAACTGCTGCTAGGGGCTCAGATTGTTCACAGCCGATACTCGCCTTCTAATTTTTCCACAGCACTCTGCATAATCGCTTTTACTGCCCTCTACCAGTACCACATGCAAATATGGTGCTTCCCATTCATTTCCTTAGGGGTGTTCAGTTTTCATTTTCCACAAGTGTAGATGGTCAACAGAAATTCTAAACTGGCTTCCGAAGAATGAAAGGGAGGCCGAGAAGGTGTCCACAAAGTAGATGGGTGGATGAAATTAAAAGTGATGAAATTAAAAGTTTTGTTGATTTCAACTGGAAGAGAAAAGCTGTCGACTGAAAAATCTGGAATAAACTTGGAGAGACCTTCATCCTGCAATGGATTGAAAATAGTTGACAATGAAAGATATACAACATCTGGAAATGCTACTAAATGTTTAATTATTTGTTCAAAATTTTTGAATTTTAAATCTATGTCTCAGCTTCTTTGATGCTTGCTACATCAGTGGCTACCTATCTGCTTCACATATTCTATGAAGCAGATAGGTAAATCCCTATAGTATTTACCTGCAAAAAAAAAAAAAAGTTTTGCTGAAAAATATAGATTGAGGACCCGTAGATTCAAGTATGGATCTAGAAATTTATGAAGTTTTTAAATTACTGAAATTTGTGTCAAGGAAAATGAATTTGCCATTTCAATGGGAATTATAGAGATAATTTTTGAAGTAGGAGTGATACCATTGCAAAATTTTTAATGCTATTGATTTCTTCACTTAAGAACAGTAAAGTTGACTGGTTCTATAGTTACTTTAATACTAGGTGATTCAAGTTGTAAGGTCTGTTATTTTTTTTTCACAAAGACTACTTGCTGCCTAAAGGTGAATCTGTTATCACTTCTCAACGTAGTGTCCTCCTAATTGTACACATTTTTCACAACCAAGACTACATGGCCACTGTGAAAGCTTCTTTGGAGGTCTGCTGAGACCACTGAAAATCACTGACACAAGGGCAGCACGAGTGGAAAATGAGAGCCAACGGAGAGTCTCTCTTTCATCGTGGGGAAGAGCCAGAAGTCACTAGGCGCAAGATTAGGTGAGTATGGAGCATGAGGAACCACTTCAAAGTTCTTGTCACGGAGTTACTCCTGAAAGAACCACCCGGTGAGCAAGAGCATTGTAATGATGGAAGAGCATAGGTCTGGTGTTTTGCAACCTATTTTGTTGCAATGCGTTGAAGGAATTTCTTCTGCAAGATTTTTCTGTAGGACGCAGCCGTCACTGTCATAGATTTGAGGTCACAGGGGATGAGAATGACACCTTCACTGTCCCAAAACATGGCCACCATCATTTTCTCAGCACTGGCAGCAACCCAAAAATTTTTTGGTGGAGATGAGTTAATGTGCTTCCACTATGCCAACTACCATTTTGTTTCAGGATTGAAAAGAGGCATCCATGTTTCGTCCATTTTTACAACTGATGAATGAAAAGCAGCATTCGTGTTTTCATCATGTGACAGAATTGGCTGACACATTGCCATTGCTTTGTGTTCATCGGTCAGCATTCGCAGCACCCATCTTGAGGAAACTTTCCACATTTTCAGGTCTTCATAGAGGATAGTATGCATGGACCCTTCAGAAATTCCTGCTTTCAAAGCAATACCTTTTACAGTCAGTTGGCAGTACTCCATAACAATTGCTTCAACTCTTGCAATCATTTGTCAGATTGGCTGGTGTGGGGTTGCGGCAGCTTCATCTCATTCTTGCATGATGTTCGGCCTTCTCTGAACTTCCTAACCCATGAATAAACATTTTTTTATGTCCATGACACTTTCACCACATGTTTCGCTTATCTGGCGATGAATTTCAATGGGTATCATCTCACGGAGATGGAAAAAATGGATGCTAACACACTGTTCTTGGAATGTGAACGCTGCCATTTCTAATGTCTAAAACACTGTCATGGAAAAATGGCATCACAAACTTTCTATTGACTGGACGATGCTGCCACTTGTCTTACACAACCATAAATAATGCCCTCATATTTTAAAATATCTCCCAAGTCTCTACCTGTTCTCAGTTCTGATAAAAAAAGTAGAAGACCTTACAAAGTGAATGCACCTTGTAGTTTTGGCAGTTTCAGAAAATATTCTTTCTTTAAAGCTTCTGGAAGAGTTTTCTAGTCTGTTCTTAATTTTACTTTAATTATTTATTTATTTTTTTTTTTTTAAGTATGCTGGCCGGAGATGCATTACAGAAAATGAATGCCGAAGTTTAACGAATCTAACAATAGAACATCATACATCTAAACCCACTAAATATTGGAAAGCATTCAATGATGAATGCATATCAGAATGTCCCAGTGGATTTATGGAAGATGAAAATGACAGATACACATGTAAAAGATGTAATGGCTCTTGTCCTAAAAGTAAGTAAAATGAAATTTTGTAAATAGCATGCATAGTAATATGTTAATGACTTTTGATTCATTTAAAGTCAGCGAAGAGATAATCTGATACCAAAGCTAAAGTATTGATAATTACAATTTGTATTTCAAGTAATTCAAATAATAATTTTTGTAATTTGTTTTGAATGCATATTAATATATAAATGTTTAATATATTTAACATAATATTGAATTATTCTGCAATATTAGAGAAAGAGCTATTTTGCCTTACGGATTTGTTAATATTCCTGAGTCTCTGAATAAAAAAGAATTGCTACTCATTTCTGTATTTCAAAAACATTATAAGGGAAAGAAAAAGTTCTGAGTCATTGATAGATTTGCTCCATGAGTGTGTCATGCATTTTAAGCAATAGCTGGGTGGAATAGATGAAAAAGAAATATTGTTAATACAGATGAGAGTGTATCATGGCAAATGTTTGAGATTACTTTCACAAGAACTTCATAATATGCCTCTTAAGATCTAGTACAACATTTTACGTTGTTTATTTCATCTCACAAATTTGCAAATTAGTCATAAATATTCAGACAACATCCACCTGGGAAACTATGAATGAAGGAAAGAAAAAAGAATGTAACTACGTGCATTTCTTTAGAATTTTTAGAAAGAAGATGATAGAAAAACTGCCATCGCAAAAATTAATAAAAAGGGGGGGTTCTTTAAAAATGTTAAAAACATTTAAAAGATGTTTAAAAAAGGGGGGGAACTACTAGTTTCAACTCCGTTTCTATTGGAGTCTTCATCTGGTAAAGAAAGAGAAAAAGTAAAGGAACTTAATAACTTTAGTGAATCCCATAATGCCTAGGGTGGAACGAGAGCATGCTGGTCATTTTTGGAGGGGTTATATTTCAGTAGGTAAGGGTAGGTGGTGTGGTTGTTTTATTTGATTTTTTTTTTTTTCTTTCCTTCAGCTTCCTGTGTAGGTTGTATTCTTGAATGCTGTTAACAGATAAACATTCATTATATGTATTGGGTTCGGAGAGGATGTAAAAAGATTCCTTGCATTGTCGTCGTAGATCATTGGGTTCACGGTCGATGATAGTAACTTGCGAAAAATTGATGGTGTGGCCTGTGTTTTTTGAATGGGATGCCAGGTTGTAATTAAGGTCGTTATTTTTGAGACATATTTGTGCTGATACACCCATTGTTTCAGTTTCTGTTTCGTCTCTCCGATGTACCGGCAATAGTGTCCCTTGGTATTCTGCTCCAAAGGATCATTGTGTTGCTCGGGACTCTTGATATTACCGCATATTTTAGCTAGGGTATTGTGACTGGGGGCAGCTAAAGAAATATTGTAAGGTTGTAGTAATTTGGTTAATAAGGGGAATAACACCGGGTGAAAAGGGATGGAGACATATTTTTTATTATTGTCCAAGGGTGCGTTGATTTTATCATTCTGATAAAGGTCCCGTGTAATCCGTATGATTTGTTTATTTAGGAAGTGCAGGGGATAAACTTCCTGTTGGAAAAGGTCATGATGGCTGGAAATATTAAAGGCACGATTGATTGCCTTCCTAAGATTATTGACCTTATAGGACATGGGGCAATAGGATTTGTAATGGTTATGATGGGAAGCACTGTGGATTTACGAAAAACGGAAGTTCGTATAGAGGTGTCACAACGTTGAATTAAAATGTCGAGAAAGGGAATTCTGTTTGTGTTAGGATCCTCTTCCTCCTTTTTGAACCTGATATCTGAATGGATGCTGTCAAAGATTTGGAGGATGCCATTTTTGTGCGAGGTGTCGGAATAAAAAATCGACGTACCTTGAATATAACTCGATCGAAAGGTGTGGTGGTGACAAATTAAAAGAGCTTGGTCTTCAATGAATGACATAACAACTTCAGCGAGAATGGCGGAGGCTGCCAAACCCATGAAAAGGCCAGCCGTTTGTTTGTAGACAACCTGCTGAAAAGTGAAGAATTGAATGTCGAAGAGGGCCTGTATAAGTGGGATGATCTCATTGTTAATTTCCAGGGATAAGTAGTTGAGACCAGATTTTGTTTGGAGGTGTAACAGGGCTTGGGTGGTCAGGTCGGCGGATATGGAGGTAAACAATGCCTCCACGTCCAAGGAGAAAAATGAAAAATTTCTTAAATAACTTAGGTTACGTATTCTCCCAATATAAAACTAGGGCTGTTCTTAATGGAATGTCGGGAAACATTGGGGATGCTAGATAATTTTTTGTAAATAAAAGATGATAATATCTTGATTGCCGTGCCATGGCAGTTGACGATCGGTCTGGTTGGATAGATTCCCTGGTCGTCGGGTTTTTTGTGAATCTTAGGGAGAAATTTGATTTTGGGAATTAGCAGGGAGCTGTCCTTCATTATTTCTCCTACTTCGTCTTAAATACAATTAAAGTTATTAAGTTCCTTTAGTTTTTCTCTTTCTTTACCAGATGAAGGCGCCAATAGAAACGGAGTTGAAACTAGTAGTTCCCCCCATTTTTTAAGCATCTTTTAAATGTTTTTAACTTTTTAAAGAACCCCCCCTTTTTATTAATTTGTGCGATGGCAGTTTTTCTATCATCTATAATTTCTGCGCACGTAAAAAACGCCTATTTTAATTTTAGAAAGAAGTAAAACATATTTCTTTATCATGTGACTCAGTTATTAACTGACTCATATTGTATATTGAAATAGTGTTTTTATTTTTATTTTTTGTACCATTTCACTTGGCATTGAAACGAAATAAATTTTAGAGGGGTTACAAACGTATAGTTTCAGAGTTAGATATAATATTTAATATATTTTGAAATTATTATCTTGAATAGAACTTAATGAAATATAAAATTTTGAAAATAAACATAGTATTCTCTTTCTGTAGGATTTTTGTTTTTTTGCTATAAGAACATATAATATATTTTATTCAACATTAATATATTTTGTCTAGTACGACCCAATATTTTGTAAACAGTACCAAAAATAATAATATTAAAATAAAAAATTAGGAATAAATTATATGATATTAATTTTTTGATTTAGGCCATCCTGTATAAAGTTTTGGATTACTTTGATATTTTAATAAGTATTACTTATTGGTTCTGAAATAAATGCATATTGCAAATTTTATTTCTAGGATCTTTTTTGCAAAAAATCATCTATTAATTTTATTTTATCCAGAAAAAAAAAAAGGATCTTTTCCTTTGATAAATGTCAATAGTCAATAATTAAAGTTGAATTGCTGTAGATTTTTTGAATAATGGAGAAATGTCATTAGGTTTTGTTCTGCTTGCTGCTTTTTACTATTATCTTTTTTTTTTTTAATTTTGCTACTTATTTAGCATTCACTTAACAACAAGCATCTTAATTTGCTTCGGTCCTTCTATCTTTTGTGTTCAACTGATAAAAAGCCAACAGTCAGACTTATGGTGCATGTTAATTTTAATTCAACAATAATATAACCACTATAGTGAGAAGTTGGGTTCACAATTGGCATGATAGTTCAGTAGAACCTCGATTATCCAAAACACTCTTAACTGGAATCTTGTTTAACCGACATCGGTTTCCTTAATTTTTTTTTGGGGGGGGGGGGGGGTAAATAAACAATAATACTTCAAGGTCACCTTCGGCAGCAGCTATTCCTACTGCAGGCAGTGCGACATGCCGATATCTTATCTCTTTCTCCCCCCATCCCCCCTCCTGTCGGAAATTCCATTCTATGTCCCCCTTTGCCGAAAATTCCATTCGTCTCCAAGACCATCTGCCTTCTAACTTTGTCTGACTCAGAAGCATTGGCTTTACCGAAATGTAGAACATTCATTTATGCCATGGAGCCCACTAAATAAAAATGCAATTGCGATACAATAACAGCGAAAGTGATGAAGATGAGGTGATCAAAACTTCTAAAATAAGCAACTCCGATGGTTTTGAATGTTTTGCTAAAGGACTGATGGGGTTGGAGCAATAGACTGACTCTTGATTCTACAGAAGTTAGGCTACTGAAATAATTTCGGGACAGAGCAGCTAAACGACGTCAGTCATGCTTATGGCAGAGCAAACTTCCGTTTAAGCCAATGTAAAGTACTGTATGTATCGTATGTCGTGTAAATATTTACTTTGCATTTTCTGACTTGTGTGACATCTATTGAACAAATTTATTGTTTATAATTACAGTAATATAATTACAAATATCACATTTAGTTATTTTGTACATGTTTAAAATTCAGTGTTAAAAATTTTGCAGTCTCCTGACGGCCATTTTTAAGTGCTCTCTTTTATCTGGAATTTTCGATTTACTGAT
>JAFIDM010009631.1:205078396-205122018 GCA_023159025.1 Thereuonema tuberculata
GCCATTTTTAAGTGCTCTCTTTTATCTGGAATTTTCGATTTACTGATAGAGGTCAGGTCCCGACCAATTCGGTTAATCGAGGTTCTACTTCGATTAACCGAATTGGTCGGGACCTGACCTCCATCAGTAAATCGAAAATTCCAGATAAAAGAGAGCACTTAAAAATGGCCGTCAGGAGACTATTTCACTCTACTAGTTATCATTAACTAGGACTAGAAATCGTTAATTTGAACATCTAAGCTCAGAAATGAAATTCATGACTACAATCACAATAAGGGATATGGTGCCTCTAAAAACTAAATAAGATTTAAAATAATTCCCTGCAAAAGTGATTTCAGTTATTGGGTAGGCTAACTTCCTTCTTAGTCTCAAATAAATTCATTAAATAAGAAATCTGGTAAAAGTGTCAAATGAAATCTTATGTGATTTCCTAATAAAGCTGTTTCAAGCACATCAGGGGCATTAGCTGGATTAGTTATTTGATAAAAAAATCATATATATAAAAAAGTATCTTTTGAAATTGCATAACTAAAAAAACAAAAAAAAAAAGCAAGTAGCAGTACCTGATTCTGGAATCACTGATAATCACCATGCTTTTAGATTCCTTCTATAAAAATTTATGATTGGTTTGCAGGATTTTCTTTTTTCCAAGTTTATATGAGCTGAGTTTTATTTTTTTCCTCCCTCCAATTTTAGTGGCCTTTGGATTATAGACAAACCAAAACAAGAAATTCAGTAGAAGAACCATTTCCAACTTTTTTCTAGTAGTTTTTTAAAAATTCCATTTTCAGCTTCCATCGTATTCTTTAGCATCATGACGTGTAGAAATAAAGTGACAGATAGAAAATATCAAAAGCAGTAGAACCTGCATTCACTTCAGGCCTTCCTGAAGGCATTGAAAATAAGATTGAATAATTTTAATGTTACTTTTTAATCTAATTAATGTTTTTCCTCTCTAGTTTGCACAGAAGTCTTAGTAAATAGCGTTAGTGCAGCTCAAGAACTACATGGATGCACAAAAATTGACGGAGCTTTGGAAATTCAAATACAAGGCGGAAGTAAGTGTTAAGATATTGTTATTGTAGTTTTATTATTGTTGTTATAAGAATGTAATTTTAAAAGTTATAAGCCATTAAAAAAAAATCCAATTTTGAACTCTAGATAGAATGTTGACCTAAAGCACTTTTTAAATGTACCAAACTTGGAATTTAGTCATTGCTAGCAATTTAGGAACAGTGTGCTTAACGCTTTGTTAGGATATTAGAAAAGTCCATTTGGAATTACATTCTTCAAAATGCAATAATGCTTCAGTTGAATTTTACTGGATATTGTACTATTATCAACCGATTAGCTTTCATTGGATTAATTTAATCATTTCCATTATTATCTGTTAACTTTCTCATTCAACATTAGCATTGCTTGTTTGTATCTTTGTTTCCAGTGTAAAGAAGAAGAATGTCTAATGCAATTTAAATTCTGCTAATTAGAAGTTTAAACTTCCATTTAAATAGTTATAATAGGAAGAAACTTCTCCTGATAACAAGCTTTTAAGGGGGCATCATATTATTAAACATCTATTGTTCTAACTAAACAAAAAAATGAGCAAATCTCCCCCTCATTACAACCAGAAATAGTTTTTTTAAGAATACTGAGTATTAAATATTGGTATTATCATTCAGATAGCAAAGAGTAATATATATACATATATATATAATTAAGATCAGTGGGAAATTTAATTTAAAAGTTTTTATTGTATTTAGATGTAAATTTTTGAAGTTGCTTTTTAATTTTATTAATTTACTAAGTTCTGATTTCCTCCTTGCTTTATCACAGATTTCATTATTACATCTTTTGCTTCTAGTCTCCTGATTGTGAGTATCTGTACTTTGTGATGGGGACCAATTAAGTGAGGTTTCTTTTCTTTAGGTTAATCTCTATGAACATTCATCTGTGTGTTTTCTGTGTACAGAGACCCTGTCCTGTTAAATTGCTCGTCTTTCATCTTGTTAACAGTTGTAGGACATTTATTTTGATCTCTCTAAACAAGAGATCTTGGGTTGAGCTCTTTAGATTACTTGGCTGTTCACCTCCTTCTACTCTGGCAATGGAAGGTCTAATCTTTTAATAATTTTGAATAGGGTCTCCATTCGAACCTGGGAGGGTGTTTAATTATTTTATGCTCCTTTAACTCTTTGTTTTGGTAGTTTTTATACAAGGTGTTCACAATTAAAGTTCGAAGAACCTATCAGACTGGAGAACCAACAATGAATGTGCATGTGTAACCACACCAAATTCACCTTTGGTGAATGAAGTGGCAACCATCACAAGATATGTGGGTTAGCAAGTACCCAAATTCTGCAGTTGTGCGTATTCACATCACCATGCAGATGGAAGTGAGCTTCGTCAGTCCAAAATGTTCCATGGCCAGTCAGCTTCCAGTTCAGTTCGAGCAAGAAACTGCAGGGCAAATGTTTCCCATACATCTCTGCCAGAAGTCGATCCTTTGGTAATGTTATTATGCAGTGAAGTGACACATTCCTCATCTGTCTGCTTTTATATCAGTTTTCAGTAACGTATCATGGCTTGTGCATTTGTCATTTGCATTATCCACTACAGCATTGTAGCACCATATATCGCCCTTGCAGCCACCTTCAGAAGTAAGTTTTTTTTTTTTTGTGCCGAACAAACTTTCATTGCCACGGATGTCCTCATGCGAAATATGAACTCGTGCTGATTGGTTCTCCAGTTATAGCCTTTTGAAATGTGAACTTTAATTATGAACATCTTGTGTATATCTGGCATTGCCTTGAAGTTTTTTGACTGTCTTTATATCCACCTGTTAGATTGTATAGTAAGTGGAGAGGATAAATTCTGAATATTTTAATTCTTCTTAAAGACTACTTCTACTTCTGTCCCATTGGGAAGCCATACTAACATTGAAGACTTTTTATCTCCTACGAAAACTATGTTGCTTTTACAACTTTCTTGACATGCACTTTCTCACAGACAAACCATCTTTATAGACTTTCCTTTCTTCAAATCCTAAGCATTATTAGATACTACATCTACCATGAAGACTATTAAGAAATTGATTCGATGATTTACTACCATTTTCATGAGCAGCTGAATATGTTTTGAATGTGAAGACAAGGGTCATATTTAAATATCAAACTTTGAATTTTTCTAAAAGCAAAATCGTTAAGGTACAATTAGATGGTGTCAGTGGTGAAGAACTTTCAGTAGGTTTTCTTCTTAGGGTGAAACATACTATCAAATGCATCCAAATTGGATGAGCTAATGCAGTGATCCGAAAGATATCAACACCCTAAAATTTGATTTGTCAACATTGCCTCCTTCTTGCTCTCTCAAATATTTTCCCTTGTCTCCTGAATTTTCTCAAGACTCATTCAAGTATGATTCAAGAATGCATGGTTGCTGCTTCTCTTACTCCTTAACAATCCTTAAAAAAATGTCATTGAAATTCTCACTATCTGCAATCAAGTTGAAGGTTTTGGAAGTACTTTTGCTCTCATCTGCAGCTTTGTCACTTTATTGACAAGTGTTCAAGCCATCAAACAGCGTGTATAAGATTTTCCACTATAGTTCATTGCTACTAATAGAGAAACATATATTAATCCTTTTCCTTTTCTTTGGATAAATATTTTCTGCCTTAGACATCTACAAAACTTTGTGTTGGTAATATGAGATACATTATGAAATGTTGTGCGGTTTATCACTTGCTTCTTTCTTTCTGTTTTCAGTTAAATTTAGTTGCAGAATTTATTTCAAGGTCATTGACTTAAAGGCATTATTAAACTTTTGCTTAAAGTCAGTATTTCTGAACACCAGCTGGTATTGATTTCTCAACAGATAATCTGAAACATGTAGATGTATCATGAATAAATATCTTATTCATTTATTATATATTGTCTTGTCATTTTGTAACTGGTGTCATTAATCTATTGCAAGATCTTATGCCATTTTGATTTGATTATTCTTTTATTATATTAAAATATATTAAATATTTTAAAACTTTAAAACTTTTCTAAACCAGTTTAAATTAAATATTTCCAGAAAGTAGGCATCAACATTAAAATAAAATAAATTTTATTAAATTATTTGTAAATAGTAAGTTTTTGTAATAATAAAGTTAATAATTTGTTTCCTTTTAGATCAAGCAGTTCAAGAATTAGAATTAAATTTGGGAAAAATAGAAGTTGTTGAAGATTATGTCAAAATTTTTAAATCTTATCCTCTTGTGTCACTTAATTTCTTGAGAAATCTTCGAAAAATCAATGGAAGACGCAAAGAAAAAGATTCGTAAGTCTGACTTTAAATCACTGTGTTAATATATTTACTTAGAAAGTAACAAAACTATAATATAATATAATATAAGGCACTAACTTAATTGTTGAAGACTAAGAAAAATTAGAAATGTGTTTTTATTGATTATAGAAACATAATAATTATTCTTGCATTTTGTTTTCTGCAGTTTTCTATTAAATAACATTGATAATGCAACATACATAGTTTTCAGCATGGTTTTGCTCTAATTAGAGAGCTTGATCTCTTTAGGTTTTTTTTTTTCTTTAAAAAACTTTTTTTTTGACAATTTGTATCTATTATTTGATTTTAGTCAGTGAATAATAGTTTTCACTTATCTGAATTTTAAATTTGTTTAGGAAATATCTAAAAAGCATTTTTTTCCCCCTCAAACTGTTCCTTGGTCCATGTATGTAATTAGTTTGGTATCATATTTTATTTTTTTTCTTAGAAATCATAGGCTTTCCATTACGGTAATTTATATTTCTATAGCTGTCTTATTCATTTGTAATTGAGCTAAACGGATACATTAGAGAGTTGGTCTTGATAACTGCTTTATGAGTTGGAGAGATAAAAAAAACATTATTCTATATATTTATATAAATTAGATATCATTTAGTTAAGTGTGTGGCTCATGCTTAATTACTACAGATAGATTCTTGATAAGGTTTTAAATCTAGGCTCTGATCTGGCCATGTACTAAACTTGGATCCATTACATTCATAAGGATTTATTGTTCAACATATATCCTCCTAAATCATAACCAGTCAATTTATTGAAAAGTTTTGCAGAGGAGCATTTATATCTTTTAAACTAGAACTAATTTGTTGATTTCTTTTTAATTTTATAGATATTCTCTTTATGTTTTGGATAACCCAAATTTACAAGAATTGTGGGATTTCACAAATAAATCATTTGAAATAGCTGATGGGAAGATATTTTTTCATTACAATCCACGATTGTGCATCAGTAAAATAAAAGACTTGAAAGTAAAAGCTGGCCTTCCAGATTGGGATGATAATGATGTTTCCCCACATTCCAATGGTGATAAAGAAGGATGTAAGTATCGATTCTTAGGTTATGAATTTTGATTGGACAATAAGTACATTACACTAGAAATTAAATCAGTAATTAGATAAATATTAAAATCCTTTAATTTAATTATTATTTTATCACTAGGAAAAGTTACTGTTTCTAAAGGTGTTCTGTCTATATTTTATATTCCTCTATAATGGATCCAAATGCATTCATGAAATTAAATTTGGATTTAATCTCTTTTTTTAGCCAGTTTGGAGCTTTGAGTTATCGTTTATTCTAAGTGATCTATTCATATGCATCTATAATTTACAAATACTGTGACTCTTGATTTCTGCAAAGCCACTAATTAATAGTCAACAAGAAATTTTGCTGCTGTTCAAGATCATTACGAAGTTTCAGTTAAGATTGCCAGTTCTGCATTCCTTGACTGGATTCTGCACTTCATGTACTTGTATGTTATAGCAGTTGCATTCATTTGAATGAGTTCCTGATTTCTTGTCATGATTGCAAGATCTTTCATCATTTGTTTACAGTTCTTCTTTAACCTTTTTGACATCCATGCTAATTATAAACTGTAGAATTTAAGAGAGCCATGATTCAGTTTCTTGGGTATTTTGCCATTCATGGAAAATTTGCTGGAATTACAAGAGAATTTCAGATTCCCTTTTGCCCTTTTATTAAGTTATAACCTGTTTCTTAAATGGAGGACCACTCTGACATTCTTCAGATTCTTTTATCTTTTGCTCAGTTTCAGTTCACTCTTTCAGTATCTTTTTTTCCCCCTGAGACAATTAGTGAATTGTTATGACCAGAGATTCCCACTTTAAAATTCTTAGAACAGATTTACACTGTTTTTTGACCAATGTTTGTGTGTCAAAAGGGCTGAAACACTTTGTCTTTATGTAATTCGGACATTAAGGTACTTTTTTACATCAAATTTCATAACAAAGAGTGTAATGTTTTTGCCTCATGGAATTTTGATTTTGATAGGGTGGGTTTAATAACCTTTCACATAAGGGTCCACCTATTATGATCTTTTGTAGGAACAAGATACTGAAGTGTATTAAATGTCATATAAGAATCCAGTTACATTGTCAAAACTTTAATGATTAGAGTTGAATGTATATATGTCATGGGAAAGGAAAATTTTCTTAAGAATTTAAACTTTATATTCAAAGTAAGTGAAACATTACTTTTGGAATTACTTGAAAATATATAACTTACTTTTTGTAGTATATTATTGTTTAGAATGAGATTACAAAGTTAAATTTTTCTTAAAATATTTGAAGGGCCCTTGATATCTTTATTTTAATTAAGAGTGATTTTAATTGAGTATTCTTCAGTTTTAATGCACCATTCTCCAACAGTCTTAAGTTTTGAAAGGTTATTGTCGAGCTTTATTATTAAGGAAATAAACATTCACTGAAAATATATTTGTATATTTTTCTTTTTTAGATTGCTATTTGCATACATTTTTGTAATTATTATAAAATGCTTAAGGCTTTTTGAGTAATTCATATGACAAAATTGTTTTCACTAATCTTCCTGTTCTGTAAATTATCTTAATGGAAAAAAAATTAGAAACTATTTCAATATAATGTTTTCAGATTACATTTTTAATAAAAAAAATTTCAGTGTTCATCAATTGATTTGTGAATATAAATGTCATTTCTGATACAAACTATCTTTATTTTTAACATTTTGCATTTTCCTTTTTTTTTGAATTTATATTCAGGTGACAGTCATACTTTACAAGTTAATGTAACTGCTTCAGCATCAATAGCTCATATTGAATGCACTAATTTCCTGTATTTATTACAACATAATTTTGATTATCGCCGCCTTCTTGGATATGTTGTTTCTTACCGTGAAGCGTAAGTTAGTTCTTTATACTTTCAGTTTGTCAGTAAAGGGCTAATTATTTCTTAAATCTTCTAAAAGGAGAATTTTAATGTATAAGAGTGATCCTAAAATTCAAAAATTTTAACTCGTTGATAAATTTTCTTTTAAGTATAAAGTTGTAATGTAATTGCTTAATTTTTAATGGATCTATATTCAAAGCAATATGTACTGAACTGTTTTTTTTTTTCATGATTTTTCTTGGGCTTACAAGAGAAGTATTTAAAATAATTTTATCAATTAGAATATTTACATCTTTGAGTAAGGCCAAAAATAAGACATTTTTCTAATTGATTATACACTCATGTTAGTGCCAGTGCCTAGCCAATTTTGCGCCCTGGGCAAACACTCCAACATGTGATCCCAACACGTTGAATGAATTAATTATGAATTTCAGGAAATGTGGTGGCTGACATAAATCAATTAATTAATGAAATTATAAAAGCGTTATTTTGTCTGTCATAAGACTTTACGTTTTTCCAATTTTGTGACCAAACTATAAGAGATAGAGTGGTCATGTAAATGGATAAAATGTAGATCTTTTTAAGACAAACAAAATGCTACAAAAATCTTTCGAAAAAAGTTTTTGGTTTCCAAGATGGCGCCTTTTAAAGGGTCAAATTTTGACTTTTTCTCAATTCAAACGAAAAGTATAAAAGATGGAAGAGAACATTATATTGAGAAAATGTTGGTATTTGAAAGTTCTATCGAACGATATATCACTTATTCACAAACGCTTCAGCGTTTGCAAGATACATGCAAAAATGTGAATTTTCGGTGTGTGATGCCGACCCGCAATACATCCGAGTTATTCGGAGAAGCCACAACGGGTTGGGAATTTACATATTCTCCGACGATCGCAACATTAATTTGCTAAATAAATAAAGTTTTTTTTTTTAATGCTATATATGCAAGGGTTCCGGAGCGAAGCGACGGTACCCGGCTATTATTATTATATATTATAAAAACGTATATTATAAAACGTTATTCTGTCTGTCATTCTGTAAGCAAAATGCTAAATTACAAACTACTAAAATGTTACTGAAATAGAGAATATATTCATAAAAAATGAAAATATATTAAACAGCTGTCCAACTATACTGATTGGTGACGTAAATATAGATATTTTCAAAATGAATAAAAACAATGTAGTACAGAAATACGTAAAACTTATGTGCAGTATGGTTTCAAAAATCGTCTTTACGGAACAACAAGAAACTGTACAATTCATGGAAATACGAAAACAAATATAGATCATATTTTCATAAATAAACATGATATCGAAACACCAGGAATAATATGTAAAGAACAAATAGGATAACAGTTGACAATGAGAAAATAACACATCCAAATATAATCTATAAAGAACTAATCAATGATGTTAACAAAACAAAATTCATGAAAATCTACATATATAAAAAGAAAAGTCCTCACTCACTCACTCACTTACTCATCAACGCCCACCCCAAACCCTTGGATCTAGAAAGCTGAAATTTTGCACAGAGGCTTCCTTTATGATGTAGACAAGGAATAAGGCTGGATTTTTCGAAATTTGAGATAGGGAATAATCTGGCAAACTGACGAAGTGTATGGCGGCAACCCCAGGTGTGTGGCGCCAACCCGCAATACACCTGAGTTAAGTGGAGAAGGGCACAATGGGCTGGAAAGTCGTATATTCTCCGATCTCAATATTAATTTGCTAAATAAATAAAGTTTGTTTTTTTTAATGCTATATACGCAAGGGTTCCGGAGCGAAGCGACGGTACCCAGCTAGTTAATTAATGAAACAACTATTAGTTATTTTAAATTCAACATTCTATTTTTATTCAATAGTTGTATAACTGCAATTATGACATCTGTGCATACATGCATGTTTCAGTAGAATGCTAACTGATAAAGAAAAATTTTGAGAGCAGTCAGTTAAACTTTTTTGGATAGCAAATAATAATAATAATAATAAAATTAAAAAAAAATACAAAGAGTGTGTGGAAAATATCCAAATTTTAATGCCAACTTAAAAAAAATTACCATATTTTTATTTTTAATCACCGTAATTAAAAATAAAAAAGCATAAATACTAGCTTTTTTATTTTTAAATGTAACCAAAAATTGGTAAGGTAAGGTATATTTGTGGTATAAGTAAGTTTCGCTATAGTTTTTTAATCAACTGCAGCAAACAAACTTTACCCCCTGAGGTTTTCATTTTTCCCCATGAGAAAGAAGTAACATCCTCATTCACTGTCCAGTGAGAGCAGTATCAAGGGGTAGAGTGGTTGTTTTGGAAATAAACTAAAATACAAACGAAGTACTGTTGTTTGCTATTTGTAAAAGATTGTTTGACATCTTATATTTGAGACTAATTAGAGAGGACAGATCAAAGATGTAAGTAAATGTTGGTATTTTGTTTCATAACAGAAATAAAACTCCAATTTTCTGTAGTAGGAGGATGTCTGTAAATCGTCTTTTAAAGAAATGAGCTCCTTAAGAAAAAATGTAAAATTCTTAATGGATATGCTCTAACTTCGGTGTTTAAAAGAGCTTGTGAAAGTTAAACAAATTCTTATTCTCGAATTGCAATTCTTTGTGTGATTATTACTTCTTAGTACAAGTGTTTCAGTTATTAATAGTAGTAGTAGTCAGGGAGCTGCATTCAATATAGGCATCAAACTATTGTTGCTTAATTGTGAGCACTGGAAAGTATATATATACATATATATATATATATATATATATACAGCGCTTCTTTTCTTTTGACATTGTAAAAAATGCAGTTCTTGGTTTCAGGTTTACTGTTATTTTGTTCTTACATTCATTATTAAACATTTATCTTTACATTATGTACGATTTTAATCATTAATGTGTTATAGTGAACTTATGATTCATAAGCCCACTGTCACAATATTGCCTTACCTATCACGGAATCACCTGTGCATGCATTGAGTTTATTAACACATTCTATACCCAATACAGATTGTTCATAGAGTAACTACTACAACAGAAATTATAGTGTAATGTACGATCTATACATGTGGAGCCTTACTCTTAGTTTAGCTTTTCAACCTTTAATAGGATTGATGACACGAATATACCTTACCTCAGAATTAATTTTAAGGAATAGTTGACAATAACAATCGAAGTGTTGACAAATAACGCAATAATCACACACACACACACACACACACACAAAACCTATAAAAGTAATATACAAAAAACATTAAAAATCTTGATAATTATTTCTCTCATTTACTTATAATTACCTCAGAGTAACTTTTCTTGCTTTCATAGAAGCAAACATATTGATAATTTCATCAAAGTTCAAAGGCTTTGCAATTTCATGTTCTACTGATAAAACTGCCAGTCCCAATAACCTTTCTTGATCCACGCTTGATGGATAGTAAGATTTTATCAAGTTTAGTTCATTAAATCCTCGTTCACGTGAAGTAACTGTTACTGGAATGTTTAAAAATATTTTATATGCTGTCTCTATATTATATTAGGATACAATGAGCTCAGATTGTAATGCATAATATTGTTTAAAATATCTAATGGTGTTGTTGACTCCAGGTTTGAATTAATTTGCTTAATTATAGATTTAAAACTTTCAATTTCACCTGGCAAATTGTTCTCGTTTAAATCGCCAGGGTATTTAGCGACTAAGTTTACTGAATATTTTATATGTCAGTTACAGACATATTCAGTAATTCTGGGACAGTCAAAAATTTAAAATCATTAGCTATATTACATAGTAAATTAAATCTCCAGTTAATATTAGAAATAATTGAATCTAAAACTTTGTAAAACTATTTTCAACAGTGACGTTGATGAAAATGATTCTTCAGTTGAATTCTCATCAAACTTTCTCTTTCCTTTTCTCTTGGTTTAAAGCTACCATCTATTAAATTCTGAGTACAAATTTTTGTTGCACATTCTAATATGTGCATAATTTGTTTGAAATAATTCTTGTAGTCCTGCTGTGCATTTTGTAGCACTTTCTATTGAAACATTCGGGTTAACAAGGAAACCTCTCGAACCTTAAAAATTCAGATTTTAATGAAACTTTGCAGAATGACTCATTAGATTGTGTTTATAAAATGAAATACATCTTAGATGCGGAATCGATTGGGAAGGACCAATTTTGGGGGGTCGAAAATCGGCTGTTTTCCTTTCAAACAACAGATGGCACTAATGATTTGCTGCTAACCAAGAAACCTCATACTTTCCTATACCTTTTAATAGGAAAGTAAAGTAATGCCATCTATTGACTCCTGATGTAAACTTATTCAAAGTCTTTGTTTTAAATTTAAAGTTTCCAAATTCGGAAAAATTCTTAAACGTAAATTAGAAAGAATCAGATATAAGGGGAAACCTTCTGCAGGATTTAGTTATGATATATAATATAAAGACACAGGATCGATAAATGAATTTCAATAATATGTTCAGCGTCCTAACATGGTAATAAACAGACAACGTGTGTTGAAATCTAACGAATTTTAATGCATTTTTATGAATTAAAACTACTGATGGTTTATTTCAATAAAATATTTTGGGTATCGAGGATATTGTTTAATAAAAAACCCAATATTTCTTTTGGCATTAATTATTTTTTTTAAAATAGCTTAAAAATGAGAGGTGCGTAGAATGTGTCAAGTGCATAATAGCATTGAGAGTTTATAACTTCGAGCGTCAAATCCATGGGAAGGATGTTATTTTTTTTAATAAGTATTAATATTAAAATATTATGATATTTTATATATATATTTATATAAAGCTTTCTACAAAGCTTTTTACTTTTATTTGTTGTATTTATGTATTTGTTTATTTTGCTATTTCAAATTTAAAAGTGTTTTTATTGCCTTAATTTTTGCTTACATTTCTTTTTTCACTAAATTAATCACATAAGACTATCTTAACTTAAAGATAAACAAAGGGAAAAGAAAAAGAAATAAAAAAGAACTTACTATTAGGAAAAAGACAAAAAGAAAAAGAGAATATACCGATTTGAGACTCGAAGTTATAAGCTCTCAATGCTATGCAGTTGACTAGTAATAGAACCTTCGATGCACCTCTCATTTTTAAGCTATACACAAAATATTTTATTGAAGTAAACCATCAGTACTTTTAATTCATAAAAATGCATTAAAATTCATTAGATTTCAAAAACAAAGACTTTCAATAAGTTTACATCAGGAGTCAATAGATGGCATTACTTTACTTTCCTATTAAAAAGTATAGGAAAGTAAGAGGTTTCTTGGTTAGCAGCAAATCATTAGTGCCATCTGGTGTTTGAAAGGAAAGCGGCCGATTTTCGACCCCCAAAAATTGGTCCTTCCCGATCGATTCTGCATCTAAGATTTATTTCATTTTATAAACACAATCTAATGATTCATTCTGCAAAGTTTCATTGAAATCTGAATTTTTAAGTTTCGAGAGGTTTCCTTGTCAGTAAGATATTATTAATACTGTAAATTTGTTTTAAAATTTTCTCCCACATTACAATAAATTTAAAATTGATTTGTTGATTTAAATTTCTAGCAATCGAAAGTCCATCTCCAAACTTAGCATCTTCTGAAATTTCATGCAAAGCTTTCAAAACACCATCAAGCTGAGAAAATGGTTTAACAGCATTTGATATGTTTTGTTAAAATCTCCCAATGGTTCATGGAACCAACCAGAAGAAAAAAAAATTGAAGAAGTACTAGACAGTACCAAAAAATGAGACATAATCAGTGGAAATACTAGCTGCACACACTCCGACCTAGTTCAAGGAATGTGCTGCACATGTCACAAATTTTTCAATTTCATTAATTTCAAATAAATGTGCTTGAACACATTTATATTTTCCGGCCATGTTGGCCCTATTATCGTAGCTTGACCATTGCAATTACTGAAATCAATACCGTCATTGTGCATCTTTTAAAAAAATTTCTAATGCAAGCCCCTTTCCTGTTTCGTCTGACATATTTATAAAATCTATGAAAGATTCTTTAATCTTGTATCCATTGTCTGTGCGATCTAAATAAAGTATTACTTGGTACATTTGGATGGTGTTACGCATCATTTGATCAAGTGCCAAAATTCGATTTTGAGATATTTGCATAAATGCAAAAGTTGATGTATTAATTCACATTTTTTTTTATGGAATGAAGAATGTTATATATCAAAATGAAATATATGAATTTCAAATCAAATGACAATGCGACAAAGGTCATTAGTCACACGATGCAAATCTTATTCGTTACTATTAGTCAATTGGAGTTTATTCAAAATTAATTTTCCACAGAATTACGTTGAGATAGCAAGCAGGAAAGAGTTTACACCTTTAGCTAGTAGATGGAGCAATAATCTAAAAAAATATATTTTGGCGCTTGGTCAAATGATTCATAACACCATCCGTTTCCTACTTGTGCTCAATTTCGGGAGTGCAATCAAATAGAATGGAAAAATATTTTGCCTTTTTCATTTTAAGAATTATTTCTGCCCTTACTTTTTGGCTTAGTAAATTAATAAACTCATTTTGAATTTTATTACAAAAATACGTTATTCTTCCTTTATCCTTTGTATGTTCATTCAAAAGAGGGTCATAACAACTGATCAACTCTTTTAAATTGAAAAAGAAAAATCCAGAATTTGAAACTCCAAATT
Source organism: Thereuonema tuberculata (assembly GCA_023159025.1). Taxonomy (NCBI): domain Eukaryota; kingdom Metazoa; phylum Arthropoda; class Chilopoda; order Scutigeromorpha; family Scutigeridae; genus Thereuonema; species Thereuonema tuberculata. The sequence continues at coordinate 205,092,299 of JAFIDM010009631.1, forward strand.
GACTGTTAGAACCCATTAATGCTAAAGTATTCAACCCACAAAATAAAATACAATCTGGAATTACTTTTAAAATGTGTCTCCATTTTTCCGTTTCATCTTTGATCAGGGCCGGCCTTAGGGGGTTTGGAGCCCAATTAGGAACAATTTTGGTGAGCCCCAGGTTCCCAGCCAAGGTCTGCAGAATCATACAAATAAAGTATATTGTAGACTTTATATCTCTATGGTAGAATGGAAAGTAATCAAAATGTGCACTTAAAAAGTGCATGTGAGTTAATGGACTAAACAGATCTAAGCTACATTTTAATATAAAATTGCATGCATGTGAGCGTACAAGTAACAAACAAAATGTGTAGATCACCCTGGAAAGTACACTAGTTACAATTCCACTTGCTTTAATACTATGAAATGATTTATTAAAAATATTAAAAAAAAATTTTTAGAAAAAAAAATAATTCAGAATTTAAGTGCATTGTTGGAAACAAATTACCTTTTTTGGATTTCTATTAATATTCATAAATTACAAATGAGTCATATTATTATTGCCTTTTACTATGAGAAAGTTATCTTTCTTGCTTTTTTCTCTGCAGTCTTTTAGAATTTTGTCTAAGTTTAGACTCCTGCTAATTTCAGATTCAATGAACATAATTGCCAACTGTTCAAACTTTCTTGTTGAATTGACGATTTCAAGTAAGTTTTAATCAGTTTCAGCTTGGAAAAAAAAAAAAAAAAACTTCAGATGCCACATTCACTGGGATTATCAAGAAAATCTGAAGAGCAATAAATAAATTTAGAAATGCAGTAGAACTGTTGTTGCAAGTAATGAATTCAAGCATTTTCATGGGGTTTTGATCTCTGGTGGCAGAATTGGCTTTAGTGCCTCCATTTCCTCACAAACATGTATCCATCTCTAACAGCCAGTTTTGTGGTTTTAACTTGATCTTTTTCCTGTCCCAGTGCGAGCCTAATTGGGAGCAATTGATCCAATCGGCTTAAGGCCAACTTTGATAGAATCCTGCACCTTATCATCAATGGTTTTGGATAATTTTGTTCCTCGAACTCTTTCCAAGCTATAAAATTTTCTCAATGTACCAAGGAGTTCTCATGCTGGTGTATTCATGGATTTAAGTGTTTCCAATCATAAAACCCCTTTTTTGGATCAGAAATTTGGGGAATACTAATATTTTTTTTACCAAATAATATGCATGGAATGTAATATATATCCCGTGAATTTTGACTGTATATTAACGTATAAGAATGTTCTACTGAATCGCTATTTTTTTAGAATTTTTACAATACCATTCAACCAAAAATCTTCTCTTGCCGAATGTATAAAATCAGATTTTTTTCCCTGTTCAGGACTGTGTTCTATTCAAACAGTAGGTAGCTTATCATCACCAACGGGCCAAGTGGTAGGATCATTGTAATCAAATTTGAGAAACATACCTAAATCATTCTTAAAACCATCGGAACCTGATACATTATTTTTGGTCACACTATTGGTTTCGACAGCACTAGAATTTTGGTCTGCATTTTTAAACTCACTTTCAGAAATATTTGTGGGTTAGCCTGGAAGTGCATTTAAGGACTCAGCTGGTTTTGTAAGTCAAAAATAGTAATATTCTTAAGAATTGAATTGATATTATTCTTAACAAAAAAGGTATTATTCTTTTTACTATTCATTAAATATTAAGAAATGTATTTAATTACTTATTTTTTTAATTGTATTTATAAATACTTGTAAAATTTAAGAAATATTTTACAAGTATTTTAACATTTGGCATTTTATACTTTTTTTTTTAGTGATCTTCATACTTAATTTTAAATTTCATTAACATTTGAAATTTAAACTACTATGACACTATTCTCTCTCAGAAGTTCAATGAATCAATCATACAATAATAATTAAATAAGAATATTAAATGTTGTACATAAAATGAACAAACTTTCTAGAAGGAAATTCGATGAAAGGAAATTTAGTTGGCAGATGATGCTAGCCAAAACTTCTAGAAAAAAAGAAGGGCTTATTCTTTAAGATTAAAAAGTCAGTTTTAAACTCACTGTTACAATTCATTTTTCAATGGCTCCATCCATTTCAGCCAAAATTTTTCCTAAGAAAATGCTTCAAACTTCTTATGTATTACCAATCTAAAAGCTATTTTCTGCCCCTTTTATGCCCAAGTGCACCAAACTTCAGTTAACTTTGATGACTGCAGTTTGGACCGAGCTAAAATTAGTGGGGGGGGGTGCTCCAAAAAAATTTTAGCCTTTGTTTTAAAATTGTGTGAAAGGAAACAAACATGTATAAAAAGAAATTTATATTCAAGTTTCTGAATAAATTTTCTTTTTATACATGTTTCCTTTCACACAATTTTAAAACAAAGGCTAAAATTTTTCTGGAGCAGCACCCCCCACTAATTTTAGCTCCATCCAAACTGCAGTCATCAAAGTTAACTGAAGTTTGGTGCACTTGGGCATTAAATTTGCGCCCTGGGTGGGTGTCCTGCTCACCCCCCCCCCTTAGGCACAGCCCTGATATTAGATTACAGTCTTGTTTATAAACTTCAGTTTTCTTAAAAATAATACTGAGTAATAGATTCACTGAGTAATAATTGTATATAGAGGCTTACATGAAAACAAAGGAGGACATAGCCCAATAATTTATTGAAACACTTCCTGACAATTAGTTATTTTATTTATGTACTTTTGTTAATTCAGTGAAATTTATGATATTAGTAGAAAATTGTAGCTTTTATACTGTGTTTATTCAATTATTAGCTGACTGATTTTATAGTTTTATTAACTTGAAAATAAAAATAAATAAAAAAATAATGTCTATGTGTAATTTTAAAATAATTTATATATTGTTGAACCAGTTTTTTCCCCCTACAAATTAAAGAGCATTCTTAATGTTTATTTTGTAATTTTTATTAGGCCTGAAAAAAATGTGACTTTATATGATGGAAGGGATGGATGTGGCAGTGATATGTAAGTAATAAAATAATAAGGAAGTACCTCACATTATCATATCATTTTCATTATTTTGAAGAGTTATTTTTAATGAATATAGTACATTTTATTATAAATTGCCATTTTCTTGCCATTTTTTTGAAGTATGATTGTGCATAAGAGGATATTTATGTGCTGAGGTGAATCTTCAGATCTACCATAATGATTCTACATGTAGTTAGGCCAGTGTACTAAAGATATCCTTAAATTTAACATGTGAAAACTATATAGAGTTATTATTGCAGTTAATTTTATGTAATTCATTATGATCTATTTTTCATTGTGGGGAAAAAAAAAAGATTCTTCACTCAGATCGTGCAGTAATTTTTGCTTTAATTTAATTTTCTAAGACCATTAATTATATTTTTTTTCCTATAAATATAAGCAAACCTTCCTTAAAGAATAAACTGTTGAAACCTGTTTATCACTATTAAATACATATGCATAGTAACAGAAGTATGTATGTACATACGTACTTATAGAATTACAGTAAATGTTTGAAGATGTTTTGAATTTTAAGGATAGATGTTTACTCTCAATATCATTGTGATAGTAATGGCTATTTTCTTTATAACATTATTTGTTTGTTTTACCATTCACAGAATATTTCAAAAATTTGATACATTTCATTATATTTTAAATTATAATGTTAAAGTTTAATATCAATACTAGCAAAATTTTACTGGTGTGATACATATATATAACAAGAAAAATAATATTTTTTTTTTATTTTTCTTGTTTAATAACAATACTTTAAAATACCATCATTAACAATTTCTTTTGTAATGTTTGTAGATGGAATGTTGAACATCATTTATCAGATGGCAATGAAAAAAAAGAGAAAGAAGTAATTATGTTAAGTCATTTGAAGCCATTTACACAGTATGCGTTGTATATAGAGACTTATACAGTTTCCACAGAGAACAAAGGAGGACATAGCCCAATAATTTATTTCAAAACACTTCCTGACAGTGAGTTATTTTATTTATGTCTTTTGTTAATTCATTGAAATTTGTGATATTAGTAGAAAATCGTAGCTTTTATACTATGTTTATTCAATTATAAGCTGACTGGTTTTATAGTTTTTATTAACTTGAAAATAAAAAGAAATAAAAAAATAAACATTGAATTCTTGTCTGAAATCACATTGTAACATATGGCATCTTGATGAATTATTTTTAAATTTAGAAAAGAATCAGAATTTTATTTTTATGTTGTTGCTTATAAAATGAAAATGTATATTATTCATACTTGTTGGATAAAAAGGTCTGATTATCTAAGCTTTTTAAAATGTTTCTTTTCATGTTAGAACTTGTGAAATATCTGGATTTGCTTACAATTAAGTAAATGCTGTATATAATCAACTTTTGCTGGATTTATTGCATAAAATGCCAATTTTAATTCATTATTTTTGAAACTTCTCACTATACATGCTATGTTCATTTAGAGAGAGAGTCCTTAATTTGCAGAATTTTTAAAAATTACATTTTCAACAAAATAATCTTTCAGATTGCTCATAAATATGTGATAAAGTTGCAAGTTTAGGAGTAAGAAGTTTTGTCAGATACTTGTCTGGTCTTCTCAGTAAATAGTTTCCAAATGCTAGATGATAATCTAAATTAAAAGGTCACAGTTGAGTTGGCTTGATTAAAAATACAGTTAACTATAATTTAGCCTTTAATTGTTATCACACACCAAAAACTAAACTGTGAAATAAGTAATAAGAAATGTGACATATATGTTTTAACAGTCTTCATTTTTAGGATGAACTCTTGGAATAATACAGAAATAAATATAACTTGAGCCAAAATGTTTATCTTGAAGACAAATGAGAATAGCTTTTAAGCTTGGACTTTATGCTGATGATTGAGGTGGGATGGATATCATCATTATTACATAATTGCATAAGAAGATCAATTAACTTTTAAAACTAAGATGATATGGAATCCTAGAAGTTCAAGGATAATATAAGGCTGCAGTTGATTATTTAAGATATCTTGAATATTTGTGTTAACTATCTTACTGTGGCAGAATTTGTCGACTGATGCAAACAGATCTTGGCAAACCTAAGGAATAAAATTGACAAAGATGCAGGTACCAAGGAGTTTTCCAAACATTGATTTGATGTTGTGGAATACATAGATTTGATTTAAAGAGCTAATCCTCTACTGTTTCAGTAGGACAGGACAAATTGTGGTCATGAAAATATGTGAAAAGCTGTTACTGATGATGTTGATGACAAAGATGCAAAGAATAAGAGAGCTATAAAAATGAAGAATTTTTGATCCATCTGAGAAGACTTAAATTATAGTACATTGTCTTACTCTCATTTTAAGACCATTTTTATTGAAATTGAGCAGAAATAGAGGTTGTGCAGCCATTTTATGTAAGGAAAATTAACAAAAATGCTTTCTTTTGTTGGATCATTTTAAAACATGAATGGTTTTATTTCTTTCTCTATATGCTTTGCTTATCTTACATGTTTTAATACAGATGTGCACAAGTATGAAAATTTAATTAATTACAATCTCCTGTGTTGTATTTTGAAACTAGTCAACACTATAATAGTGTAAATAATATTATTTTAATTAGTACAAAAATCAGAAATGTTCTTAAAGTTTATATAGGAATACTTTAAACAAACTCTCAATCATGTGATAGTTCTCCACAGTGAAGGTTGATTTCCTGCTACTAACATCTATCCAGGTACCAATGATATTACAGGGCATTATTTGTTTCAACATCTGTGGTCTTCTTTACACATTCTTCAATCACATCAATATCAGTAAATGAACCTGACCAAGATGTGCACTTAATTTGTAGAATGTTGCTGGATTCAGTTGCTTTTTGAGCATTTGCCATTTTCTTTTTAAGTTTCTTTTCAGTCACTTTTTTCTGATTGTCAACCCATTTCTTCTCCCTTTCATCTAGCAGTGTGCATATGTTTTGTGTTGCAAGTTTTTGGCAACAGAATCAGTCATGAGAGCTGTGACCTCTCCCAAAGTCTTGTTGATGACTTGTTGATTTCAATCGAGATAACTGCTCTACTAACAAGGAAGTGGTGTTCTCCCTATTCTCAACAGCCAAAGACAATGATCGCATATGAAAGGTGACACCACTTTGTAGTTTAACAAGAAGGGAAGTCCACTCACCTCTTAATTCTTTGTCTGGTTGTCAAATCATAGTGTACCGCTATGTTGTCCCCAGTATCTGTATCTAAAATTACAAGGGCGCAGTTGCGCTCTGCTTCAATTGCAAGCAAATGTCTAGTTTTTTCAATTACTGACATGTAGTCTTTCGAGGTTAAAGGGGTTGATATTAGCAGAGTGTTTTTTTCCCCAAAAAAAGTCGACTCAGTTTACTTAGTCGACGTCCATGACAAAAGCAACAATATGCATACACAATAGTTCTGTGCGGTTTTTGATCCCTAGTGGTTTGGTATGACGACTGCTGGACCCATAGTTAACCATCAAACCTCAGGAAACAACTCTAGCCAAAGGCACGAACCTATCGATAAACGCAATAATAATATAGATAATTTTCAAAAGGAAAAAAAAAAAAGATATACAATATAAGTCTCAGAACCTTCCCCCTCCAATCCTATGCCAGTGAAAAGCCTAGTTTCTCCTTTTCATAGAACGAACCCCCAGACATAAAATAAAATATAATGCTTGCTATAAAAATATTCAAGTTAAGAAATAGAACGAGAAAGTCTAGAAAAAAGGAAATATTAGACTTTTTATTAATAGTAACATCTACAATTATGATGACACTGCCTAAATCTACAGATTTTCCTTTCCCTCTTACATTTTTTTTGAACCCCTAATGATTCTCCAAACAAAGGCTATAGAATGTAAGTTAATGCAGTGTTGTACCATCAGATAACTTTCATTGATAAAAAAAAAAAAAAATGTTTGAAAATGATAAAAATAATAATAGATAGGAAAACAGTGATGTATGTCATTAATAACACAATTGTTAACTCTAATTAAAATGGTTAATGTTCATCATGAATAATGCTGAAAAGAAAAATCCTTTAGAAAAAAAAAAAACCAAAGAAGCAAATATAGCAAATCGGATATAAAAAACAGTCAATATCTCCGTTTGCTTTTATGAGAGCTTAGCACATTTATCTCATCTCTCTCTCTCTTCCTTGAGTATATTGTATCTTGTTTTAAAATTAACTAAGCACTAAACACAATCTATCTTTTAGTTTAATCAACCGTCGCAAGAATTGAACGAGCGCCTCGGAATCATGGGAAAGTTTTGTTTTTCAGAGAAATAAGATGGCTTTTCACCTTAAGTGTCAACAATGTCCGATGATCTGTTTAGATTACACAATAAAGCAGGCACGGATTAGCGTCTATTACAAAGAGAAACCAACATGCTTAATTTCACGTTCTTTGCTCTGCTCTTTTGGATCCGATGAATGGATTTTATGTCAACTTCTATAAGTGAAACAAAATTTGCAGCTCATATCTATCGTTGCAAAAGGACAACTCATCTACGATGCGTGAGGCTATGCTTTTCATCGTCCAGGGACTTAGACTGACAGTCAGCTGCGGTAGGCTGTACTCCGAAATCCAGGACTCGGCACAACGGGCTCTACTTCCTGCGTCTTCGCTCGACTGCGGTTGACATTAAGCAGTGGCGTGTCATCCGACTACTTTTTGACTTGGTTTTTATGAAATAGAAACGATTTCTACTTACGAATTTGTTGTAATTACCATCCGCTGTCTTTACATATCCAGAGTTGAACATGACCTTGATCCGCTATTCTCTCTGATCTGATCTTCCTCGTCTTTCCTGCCGTTTTGTAAAGTTTCACTTTTCACATTCAGAGCGGCTTTTCCGATCACATGGTTCTTCTCTTTGCCGAGGAGAGAAATGAAGGCGTGGTTTCTAAACTGATCACGTGTTGTTCTCCTTGCAAGTTTTAAATTACTTAACTCACACAGAAAAATAGAAAATAAGATAATATATCATTAAAACTTTGGAAACAAACAAATTATTAATACATAGGTACAATTAATATACAATCAATATAAGTTGAAACCTTTCTCCACGGCTAGGATTGAATCGTATCACTGACCATTTATGTCATGTGACAGTACAAATGGTGATGGCGAGACATCTTTATAAACTTCGTACTCAGATGCCATTCTGGGTTTTTTACTGATGACTTGACATTCATAATTTGGGACATCCTTAACATCGAAGTAAAATTTCTGATCATAGAAGATTTCTAATTCAGCCTGAAACGCTTTCCTTGATTGCCCTAATGTGAGACCTGCTTTAGCACTACAAACTGCAATAGCCATTTTTCAATTTCGGGTCAACATTTCTGACTTTCCGAATCGAAATATTTGAAAGTAACAGTCATTTCTGTTTGAGTTCCAATAGAAACTTTGAGTAAAGTATCGTGCACAAAACCTGATCTGTTTTACTTTGGTAAATGATTGTGTCTGTAAATTTTTTGTCGATTTCTTTTTCTTTTTTGTTTTTGAATAAGTCCTTGATCCCTTCAGAATGAATTATGCCAAAGCTCTTCCAACTGAGTACAAAGACATGTATTGCGTCCTTCTGCTTTGAGGTTCCATATGATGGCACATAAGATGTTACACAATGTACACACTTGGATATTAAAGGCAATTTGTCCATAAAACGAATCTTAATTGACCGTCACCCATTTCAGTCACTCACTATTATTATAATGTTGGGTACTTTGAAGACAGTAGAAGTCAAGCAATCCGCTAAGAAAATTTTGCAATTATTAATAATTTTCCTTTTTAGTTGACTTTATTTGATCAAATACAATATAGAGCAGTGTTTCCCAACCTTTTTTGTGCTATGCCCCACCTATACCCAACTTATGCCCCACCTAAGTAGATTGGCAATAATAATAATAATATTGCCAATCTATTTTTAGTAAAAGTGCAAATGCCAATGGTCTTAATTTGTATATTGTATATTGAGAGTCGCCATATGGTTAACTTAAACTCTGGACGAGTCCTCGCCCCATATTGGGAAACACTGATATAGAGGTTTCGGAACGACTGAAACATTAGAAGGTAATATTACTATTTAGGGCTGCACCACATCAATTTTATTCAATTACAACATATTTGGTACCAAAATGATCAGGATAACAAATACAAACTTTTGAAGGTGTCCCCAAATGGATATAAAATAGTTCATTTTTGCACACCCAGTTTTGCATACCTACCTCTAATAAAAGATATATCTGTTGATAGAAGTATGAGTTTGATGAATTGTTCAAATGGATCATCAAATGGAGATTGATCAGATCAGAGGTTGAGAGTTAAACGGCACTATGAAAGGCAGATAGTTGAAAGAATATGGTTCTAAACACAACTCCAAATATTGTAGAAGGGTCATTTACTTGTTACAAAGATTGCAAAATTATTTTATTAAGAAAGATTATTACTAATGAAACAGGGTAGCCAGAAATTTAGCTAAGTAGAAAATTGCTAAAGGCTAGACTTTCATAATTCACATCATTGCAAAGACTATGAATATAAGAAAAACACCGTAAAACTATGATGGACATTGAATTAGTTTTAATATATAAGTTGCCTGGGATGCATATCAAAGATAATGAGGAATTGCCTTCAATAAATAACTGGAAATACATAACATTTGTGATAAAAAATAGTTTAAAAAGTGAAACAGATGAGAAGTGACAGATGTATGTGTAATTTCCAAGGTAAAGTCTTGAAGATTGATGGAAACGACTATTTGTTGTGTTAGGTAAATACATAAAACTGGTTCACTGTTTTGAGTTTATAAGTTCAGAAAATCACAAAGATTTGCTTTGTTCATTTAAAAGTGAAGAAATGATCATTACAAATCCAGAAAGCTAGGATGGCCTGTTTGTACTGAAGTTCTGTTAGTAAGAGGGTGTTCTTTGATAATAATATTGTTATATAACCATGTTTAATACTCATGCATGCTATTAAGCTAAGGATGGAAATGAATGGGCAACAATGAAATGTTGTAGATATGGAATTCTGTAAATATGGCATGACTGCTAAAACCGAAGCTTTGATAAAAAGATAGATCAATATGTTTAGGTGGACAAAAGAAGTTTGAAAGTATTGTTAACTTGATTAGTTAAGATAGTTAATATTCTGAAAATTTGGATAAGAATATCAATTGCATTGCATATAACCAAGCTGGGAACAATTAGATAGAGTACTATTACATAGGATGTACTTTGGAATTAGAATTGAAACATACATTAAGAATAAAAAGCAGTTACAGGAACAGTGTTAAGTGGAACCATGTTAAATGAGATTTATTTGTTTAAATAAAGCACACTAAATATGATTGTTAAAAAGAGACAAGGTTTTATCATTTAGCATATGTATTATATGAGCTGTTTATTTTGAAAGTGACCTAAGTCCATTTTTCAATTTTTTTTATTAACTGTAGTAGCGTGTGCAAATTCCACGTTAGCTAATGTGGAATTTGCACACATTACTACAGTTAATAAAAAAAAATTGAAAAATGGACTTAGGTCACTTTCAAAATAAACATCTCATTTGTTTCTTATTATCATTTTGTATATTATTTATAATTTATTTTTAGCTCCCAGTGCACCTTTGGATTTAAAAGGACAATCTTTATTACCCAATGAGTTAACCCTTTCCTGGTTACCCCCAAATAAGCCAAATGGAAATGTAACACATTATGTGGTTCGTGTATTTTATCAGGAGAATGACCAGGCGTTTTTAGAAAAGAGGAATTACTGTTTTGAACGTAAGACTTATTTAAATTGAAATATAATTTATATTGAACTTTTAAGAAATTTATCTTTCTATAAATAAAGTTAAATGTATCTTATGTAGAGTTTTCATCAACTTGAAATTTAAAGAGAAGTGAATGTTAAGGAATTAATTTATCAATTTATAAATAATTTGCAAAAGACTACTGAAAATGAAAATGTGAATTTTAAGAGTATAGATAAAAATAAAGTTAATATTTTGGTTAAATTTGAAGTTAAAAATGGATTGGAATTTGTTTTTAAAATATCTTTAGCTTCTGTTCACTTTTCCTCAATTTAACCAGATTGAGGTCAATTTTGACAGGTTTACTGTCCTTGTTCCAAAGCATTCATATGATAAGAAATCTGATAAGGCTTAACGTGGTTGATGAAATAAGGTAAATAAACTTGGTGAAATAAAAGTGGGGAAGTGTTACTCGACAGTTTCCGAACACTGTGTTTCATCTTCAAACACACAACTATTTGAAGGTATCCATCACATATTGCAACAACCAAGGTTGGGAAGTAGCGCCATTACTAATAACAGTTACTTTTAGTGGTAACAATCAGTAACGCCATTACTTTTTTAATTCAGTAACTGTCACTCAGTTACTTTTATTGGTAACAGAGTAACGAAAACGCATTACTTTTTCAGCCATTTTTTTATACTTTCACTTAAACTACAGAGAAGATTGGCAACAGCTGTTAAAAAAAGCATTGCACTTCATATCTGTGAGGGGGTTTGAATCACTCAAAATCATTTAAGACTCCTAGGAACTATAGAGCCATATTTTAGCAAGAATACAGACAATGTTTGCGAACGACGTCATTTTAAATCCTTTGTCCTGATGCTCCACTGTTAAGGGAGAAAGTGTAGATTTTGCTAGATTTTTTTCATTTTTTTTATAATAATTAAGTACTGACATTTAATTGATTCTTTTAGTAATTATTAAAAAAAAATAACTAAAATTAAAAATTCTGCTAGTCTTAAAATTATTATTATTTTTTTTTTTTATGAAATTATACGCCGACATTAAATTGAATTTGTGGCATTGTGTTAACTAAATTTATAATTGAAAAAACAAAACAAAAAACAATAAATTATGTATCAGAAACAGGCTTATGCAAGTCTCCAAAAATGACGTCCATTAAACATGATATGTGTGTTTAACCAATAATATACTGAAGTGGCAGAGAGAATCATTGTTTGTTACTCTCCCTAATATACGACTCTGATCTCTGTGTATTTATTTACTTTACTTCAGTCTGTGTATTTACTTTAGTCTCTGTGTATTTACTTTACTTCAGTCATTTTTCTTAAATCATCAGTGAAGAAACATTTATTCTACAATTTTATAAGTGATTTGCCTTGAAATGTTGAGGCAAAGCAAACAATAGCTGCGAAATTTCGTGGCATTTATTACATATATGTTGCTATAACATTGTAACTGTTAACTTTACAAATATATTATAAAAAACACAATGACAAGAAAAAGTCTAAATGAAACTTCTGAAAAAGAAAAAGATCTGTACTTTAATTTTTAATGTGTTCTGTTAAATAATTTTTAAAGCATTATATTGCAATTACAATTTCAAGTTTTAAACTGTAAATATTTTAAAGATTAAAAATGTAGGATTTTAAGGGCTTCAAATATAACATAAATTGTTGTAAAATTGCTAAGCATTATAACAGAGCAATAGAATCCAAAACAAATTAAAACTTTCATGTATGTACCTAAATAAAGCAAGGAAAAAAAGCTTAAGGAATCAAGATATATTTAAAAAGGGAGTGATTCTTTTTTGTGTGTGTGTGTGGAGTGGGGGGGGGAGGTGTTGTTAAAAAAAAAAAGAAAAGTAGCTGTACTCTTACTTTTAAGTAACTATAACTCAGTTTACTTTTTAAAAGGGACTTGCCCATCCCTGATAATAACACCATTAAAACTACAGTTCATAGAAAACTCAGAGGATCAAATACACACACAAAACTCAAAGCTGACTCTTCATGTTCTGCAAAGCAAAGATTTCAATCAATCGTTGCATAGACGTGAGGATAAATTGGCTGTATACAGAAACAGTAATATGTTTTTTGTATTGGCATTTTTCAAATTACACATACACACACAGGGTGTCCCAGGAGGAACGGTCAATATTTTGGGAGGTGATAGTATTGGTTATTTTAAGCAAAAAATGTTCTATGAACAAGTGTCCTATTCCGAATAGTTTCCGAGATAATTGAAATTTGGCATATAATTGTCATTGCGCCTGCTGGTCGTTGTTTTCCTTCTCTTCCATAGCACTGCACCAAGATTTCCAGACCTAATCCCCTTGGATTTGTGTTTATTGGGTTGGATGAAGTGTACAGATGTTGAGTTTGTTCACAAGACAAATTGCTCGCTCACACAATGAATGCTTTTGTGTGCATAAAGGAACGTCATGATGAACTCAGACAAGCAACACGTCATGTTCTCACAAGAGTTGAGAAATGCATTGATGTTGCCTGCGGAATTTTTGAAACTTTATTATAAACTGTAAGAAATGTCTAACTTAACAGTAAATATTAGAAACAGTATGTAATATCTCTTCGTTATTATTCATTTTGAAACGTTACATTTAAATAGCTCTATCTTGGAAACCATTCGGAATAGGACACTTGTTCATATGACGTTTTTTGCTTAAAATAAACGATACTATCACCTCCCAAAATATTGACCTTTCCTCCTGGGACACCCTGTATATACGAGGGGAGATCGAAAAGTAATGCACAACAATTTTTTTACGGAATATTATTTTGGTTCGGACATTTGTGTAAGATAGTTAGTTTGAATCTTGCGCTACAGAGAGCAGTTGCTCGATCAGGTATCGCCCTGGCGGGATGAGCGTGAACTACTGAGTAAAGATGTGCGTTTGGTAGCGTCGTCGACTTGTGAAGAGCAGCGAGATGTAGTTCTTTTTTTGTGGGCAAAACAAAAACTCCCGAGTGAAATCCACAGAGCAATGTTGGAGGTGTACGGTGCTGATTGTCTGAACCGTAACAATATCTCCAGATGGTGCAGGTGGCCGAGGAAACCTTACTGATGAAATGCGTTCCGGCGACCAGTGACTGCTTTAACACCACCCAGTGTCACAGGCATTGAGATGGCAATTTGAAATAATCGGCGCATCAATCTGTGGACCTTGACACAACAATTCAGCATTTCTTATGGCACAGTGTATGATATTGTGCATGACAGATTGAGATTTCGCAAAGTCAGTGCGTACTGGGTACCCAAAGATCTCTCAGATGTGCAGAAGGGCCAAAGAAGGATGTCATGCTTGGACCACTTGTAGCGTTACGCTGAATAAGGTCGTGACTTTCTGGAAGGTGTAGTGACTGGCGATGAATCTTGGGCATACTACTACACGCTTGAAACAAAGCAGGTGAGTACGGTATGGAAACATTCTGGGTCTCCACCACAGAAGAAATTCAAAGTCACCCAATTGGCGAAAAAAGTTCTGGTGACTGTGTTCTGGGACATGCATAGCATACTCTTGGCAGAGTTTCTTCCAACTGGGACCACTGTGAATGCCGCAACCTACGCTAGAACATTGACAAAGTTGCGCCATGCCCTTCGAGACAAACGCCCTAACAGAGATGCTGCAAATGTCAGACTTCTTCACAAAAATGCTCATCCCCATGTCGCGGCTTCTGTTCATGAAAAAATTGAGAAATTTGGCTGCAAGGTGCTACAACATCCATCCTGTAGTCCAAATCTCGCACCGTCTGACTTTCACCTCTTCAGACCACTGAAGAAATTCCTAGGAGGCCAACATTTCAGTTCAAAAGAAAAAGTGAAATCTGTAGTGAGCAGGTGGCTACGATCCCAGAAAACGGAGTTCTATGAACGAGGAATACTAAAGTTGGTGTCACGATGGCAGAAATGTGTTGAGAGACTTGGTTCATATGTTGATATATAGGTAACACCTGTAGTTTAAATCTAAAGAAAAATTAACGTGCAGCAGGTAAATTTAAATCATAAAAACAAAACAAGGACAGCACATTGAATAATAAAATGCCTTTCTGGTTCAGTTATAAGAGGAAATCGGGAACGGCCGTTTCGTCCTTCAAGGGACCCATCTCCCCAGGGAGGGTGGATGGATCCCTTGAAGGACTAAATGGCCATTCCCGATTTCCTCTCATAACTGAACCAGAAAGGCATTTTATTATTCATTGTTCTGCCCTTGTTTTATTTTTATGATTTAAATTGACCTGTAGTTTGTTTGTGCATTATGTTTTTTTCTTACCTACTAAATATTTTGCAAAAAAAAATTGTTGTGCGTTACTTTTCGATCTCCTCTCGTATATCCTTCGTAACTCCAACACAACCCACTCATACAAAATTAACTGACAGGCATAACACTCATAATTCCTGACAGGCAGAGCATTAATTGCATGCGCCACATTGCAGTTTTATGCTCAACATCATAAGAAACATACTCAGCCTCCATAACCACCATTTCCACCTCTTCCACAACTGTCTTAATCTTCTACAATACCAATTAAGAAAACCCACCCAACCCAATCCCCTGTCCAGTACATCCCTTTCTTTTACTGCCCATTCTTTGAAAGTTTTATCAAACAATTTCATGCCCCATATGAGCATGTCTCCCTGCCTTCATATCCATAAACATATACATTTCGCACTA
Organism: Thereuonema tuberculata; assembly: GCA_023159025.1. NCBI lineage: Eukaryota > Metazoa > Arthropoda > Chilopoda > Scutigeromorpha > Scutigeridae > Thereuonema > Thereuonema tuberculata. The sequence continues at coordinate 205,107,774 of JAFIDM010009631.1, forward strand.
TACAAAACAAAATGATACCCGATACCCCCTATCCCAACACAATATATTGGATCCTCTGTAGACAAGACTAAGAGACAACTAGGCTGTCCCTCTCCACATGCATCAATGAACACAAAAAGCTTTCACTGCCAAAGACCTCACACAATCATAATCAGTCATACATACATTTCAGTGAAACAGGACACACCTCCGACTTCACAAATGCCAAATCCCTCACCCACCATAGCACCACAGCCTTTCCATTATACATTGGATTGGAAAATAATATTTTTTTTAGCATTATCATATACACTCAGTCCTGTTTTTACATGGTTTTGAAATAACAGTTGACAGAAATAAAGTAAATCTGTTTTTACACGAATGTTGGTTTTTTTTTTTTTTTTCATGGGAAAAAAAAAAACTTTTTGGAAAATTTTGTAGGAAATCAAAATTACTCATTACTCATTATTTTTTGTTTTATTTTTATTTCTAAAAAGATTGAGTTTTTTTATTATTATTATTAAAATACTAAATTAAAAGTTGATTATGTTTTATATGGTTTTTTGTTGTTGTTGTTGTTGTTTTGTTTTTTGTTAAAATATTGTATTAAAAATTGATTTATGTTTTTTAAATAAAATTTGGATGGATTAAAAAATTTGATTTTAAATAATATATAGATGAATATGCTCAAATAAATCTATCTTAATATTTTTCTATACATATACTGTATGTCTTTTCTTACATGATATTCTTTGGAACATATATATGATGTAAAAACAGAATTGGGTGTATTTCAGTGAATGTCAGAATAGCAGTTTAGAATTGTTGAATGTTACATGAAACTATTATCTATTATTTTATTAATAAGTAAATATAAGATTTTACAAAGTATTTTTAAGTCCACTTCAAAATATAAAGTTATTGTTATATGATAACATATTTAAAATAGGTGTTGAGGATTTTTTTTTCTGATTGACAGTGATAAATCATAGTATTTCCTATAACTCCTATAATGATATTGAGATAAGTAGATGAAAACAGTATCTATCAGAAATAACAATTAATAAAAAGGTTTAATGTAGAGAAATTAAACAATGAATTAAGGAAATATATAAATAAATAATAAAAAAAAAGTAGTATGTGTATTCGTTACCACACAACGAACTGCCATTGTTGGGACTCTGACTCCATATTCACTGTATTATCTGTAAATTTCATGTATTTAATAGATATAAATGCATTATCTTTCAGCTATTTTACCCCCTGTTTGGAAAACGGATGAAGTACCTAATGAAGAAGAGAACGTAGAAAATGAAAAGATAACCAATACCTGGGTTAACAGTACAGGATCAGAAAAATGTTGTACTTGTCCAAAAGAAAAAACTGAAAAAGAAGAAACTGAATTTGAAATTCAGTTTGAAGATTTTTTACATAATAAAGTGTACATTAAAAGATATGACTATAAAAGGTACAGTTTTATTGTAATCGTATTATTGAGATAATCTTTCTGTAAACTTTATTTAGAAATTTGATTATACTTGAGTTTCATTTGAAATAATAGCCTTTCTTTTGATTCAGTAGACAAACAAGAGAGATTCATGATGAGACGGATAAGACGGCTATTACAAACTCCAGTACAACAGAAAAACCTGAAACAAATTTGGAACGATATCTAAAAACTGAGATTATTGTAAATACTACATCTCTAACATCTCGGAGCAAACATCTGTCAGATCAAACAGTTACTGCAACTATTCAAGATTTGAAACATTTTTCAGATTATACAATTGAAGTAAGTTTTTTCTATTACTGTAGAACCTTACATTCTGCACAACAATTATATTTACATCTGTTAAATGCTTTGTGGTGATCCTCCTATTAGTGATCTAATGCTGTGTTCTACACCATCTGCTGTTACTAATAAAGTAGAATCTTCTCTCTTCTTGCTATTTGATATAAGTACAAATAATTTTACTTATTAGATTAGAGATTTCTTAGCATTTTAAATTGTATGAATATCAGTTAAGTCAATTATTATTGCCTTAATAGATTACCAGTAGAATTTTAGTTTCAATCAGAGCATATTTAAATATAAGAAATTTTTTAATCCATAGGACCTAAGGTGAATGCTGCATTTGGAGAACTTAATTATGTTACTGCCTGATGATTTTATATCCAATGCAAGAAAACACAGTATAAATAAAAAGTACCATAAGCAATTAATATTTTAGATGAATGAAGCAGAAGTGCAGTAATTTTTCTATACAAACTATATATTTGACCGATATTGTTATTCTGTTTTGAGGGCATAACACTTGCACTTTGTTCTTTCTAATAACTTCTGTCTGAAAAGTAGATTTATTTTATTGTGATTACTTTGGCCCTAAAATAATGCCAGTGCAGTTTCTACTTAATGAGATGCCCTAGAGATCATTTTTTTGTGTTTCTTACCCTCAAGCTATTGGTCTGCCTTTACAACCAGAGAACTTTGTCTAGACTTCTATTGTTATTGAACTTTTCATATCTTATCATGTGCTGTATTATTGGCGAAAAATTCACTTCTGTCAGTTGATCCATTGAAATCACTAGTATTCTTTTAAATTCAAGGTTTACTTGTAAAATGGAATCTTAAATTTTCCATCTATCTTATTTTAGACAGTGTGTTCCCTTTCCATTCAGCAAAGTTGTATGCAAACTTCCATCTGATGAGAATGAAGCTACATGTTAACATTCCAGTTTTCACTTGGAAGACTGAGATATATCACCATGCCTACTAATTAACAGGCATTGACTGTTTTTGGAAATTTTCAATTTTTAATAGTTGTTGTTAGCAGAATGTTACTGAAAATATACTCCCCTCTGAACATAGCTCTGTAGAGGGGCACTTCTAGAGCAGCATCTTTCTTTTCTACAGCTGATTTATTTGCTCATACAACTGCAACCAAAACCTGCTTTCATTTTGTTGTGTCTGTTATGACAGTCATGAATATAATCTTGATTCACTTGCTGTCATCATTCCATTTCATCTTCTTCCCAACTGGAAAGATTGTACTTTAAGCCATCAATCTAAACACTAATCATCCAAATATTTAAGAGGAAGTTTCCCAAAAAGTTTAATGTGGGCCTCTTTTAAATATTTGCAGACAAGCTATATAAAGGTAGATTCTACTCAGTAAGACAAACAAAAATGTTCAAATTAACATGGGTCCTGAAATGAATAGTTTTCATTATTCAATGTATGGTTGTTTGTTGGCACAGTATACTGTGATAAAATGTATTTCAAAATATTCATAAATTAAAGCAAAGATGTACAAAATAGGGAAAGAATGATTTAATAAACGGTGTTGAAAAAAATTATAATTGGATTCAGAAATGACCAACCATACATTAAATAATGAAACTATGTTTTTCGTGAAAACTATTAATTACCGGACCCATTAATTGTTATTTTTTTTTCCAACACCATTTATTAAATCACTTTTTCCTTATTTTGTATATCTGTGTTTTAATGTATGAATATTTTGAAATAAGTTTTATTGCATCATACTGTACCAACAACAATAATAAAATAACCTACACTGAATAATGAAAACTTAGGCTTTTCATGAAAACTATTCATTTCTGGACCATGTTTATTTGAACTTCATTTGTCTTCCTGAGTAGAACCTATCTTTAAACTTTGTACAGGGAATTTTGAAGTCCTTTAGCCCTCAAAACAACCTGAAGTCGTCGAGGCATGGATTCCACAAGATGCTGAAAATGTTGTTGAGGTATTGTGTACCATGCAGAAGTGAGTGTGTCACGCAGTTTCTGAAGATTTGCCTGGAGCAAACAGCCCGTTCCAGCTCATCCCACAAATTTTAATCTGGCTGAGATCCGGGGACTGAGCGGGCAACTGCAGCAAGGAAAAGTCATCGTCATGTTCCTCAAACCATCCCATAATGATGCAGGCTTTGTGCACAAAGGATGGTGGCGCAGAATTTGGCATTAGTCAAGTGTCCGTGTTCAGGATACTATCCTCTAATTATTACCATCCCTATCACATGCATTTTGTGCAAGAACTTCACGGTTATAACTGATAGACGGTTGAAGTTCTGTGAATGGTTTGAAGAAAGACAAAGACACCAGCGGAACCTTTAAGCTGATATTCTGTTCAACAAGGCCTGCTTCCGTTTGAATGGGACTGTCAGTAGAATAATGCTTGTGTATTGCACAAGCATTAGCTGTAGAGGTACATCATCAGACTGACCCAAGGTTAAATGTGTGGTGTGGCATACATCGGGATATCCTCATTGGACTCGTGTTTCTAAATGACAGGCTTACTGCTGAAAGATACAAAAATCATCTTGAGCACCCCTGCACTTTAAAAAAGCAGTCCATTAGTGCCTGGATGAGGTTCTCCCTGTATGTTGGATTGGTTGACAGGGTGCAGTGGAATGGCCACCTAGATCGCCAGACCTGATGTCATAAGATTATTTCCTCTGGGGGCGCCTCAACTCAACAGGGTACACCAACAGGCCCCGAACACTAATTGCACTGTAGGACAACATCAGAAGAGCCTGTGCAGAAATAATATCTGCAGTGTTAAGGAATGAGCACGGCAGTTTCCTTCACTGTGTTCGGCTGTGCCGTCTACAGGATGGCAGCCAATTTGAACACCTTCTCCATTAGTGTGTAGCTTGTACCTGTGTACAGCCCCAATGGTGCATTCTACATTGAAAATTCAAGCACGTTAGATTGAAAATCACGTATTTCCAACAACTTTTGCCTGTTTCCATTTTTCACTATCTGCACTAATAAAGGAGTTGTCCTGTGGTGCCTGACTTTGAATTATCCTGTATATACGGTATGCGCTAAAATATACAGTACTGAAACTCGCGCATCTCGAACATGTGGTTGCGTTTGTTGATGGGGTATAGCTCCAGCTGCACGTGTTCGCAGTAGTGAAAAGGAAGTTGTGTTGTGCAGTTTTTGTTGGAAATGGGTCTCTCAACGGAGGAAAAGTATTCATAGTTGAGCATTATTTCCGCTCATACTGAAGCTGTCGTGAAGGTGGACCGAGTTTGAAAAAGGTGGCAGAACAATTCCAAGAGGAGTTTAATAAGACGGCACCAAGTAACACAGTTATGCTGTCTATTGTTACGAAATTTCGTCGTTCTGATAGTGTACTGTGTCAACGGAAGGGGAAGTCTGGTCGACCAGTAACTGTTTCGACAAATGAAAATCACGCATGTGTTCTCCAGCAGGTGCTGCATTTATCCCGACGAAGTCTACGACGAACGGCCTTGAAACTGAACTCAGTGGTACGTCCATTCGCCGATTGTTTAAGAACATAGGTGGATTTCCGTACCGGTTACAGATTGGAAAACGCTTGACAGAGGCAGATATACGAGCCAGAATGGTGTATTGTGGAAGATTTTTGGCCATGGTGTACGAGGATCCAGATTTCTCGAATAATGTGGGGTTCTCTGATGAAAGTCACATTCACTTGAGTGGCTACATCAATCGCCAGACAACTTGCTTCCTTGGTTTTGAGCGACCAGATGTTATCGTCCAGAAAATGCTACATTGTGCACGTGTGACGATATGGTGTGCCATCTCAGCACACAGTGTATTAGGCCCCTATTTTGTTGAAGATGAGGAAGGCAATGCTCTTACCGTTACCCAAGAACACTACAGGGGTGATCGAGCCATTTCTTCAAGATTTGAGAAGATTCTGTCGTGCAAGAAACATTCAGATGAATAGACAGTGGTATCAACAGGACGGGGCGACCAGCCATACCGCTCGAGCATCTCTAGCCATGCTGCAGGAAACTTTCCAGGACGAATCATTTCACGTGGTACTGACTTCCCATATCCGTCCCATTCCCCCGATCTTACACCACCTGATGCCTACTTGTGGGGAATGTTAAAGGAGAGTGTGTTCAACTGTGAAGATCCACCAAGAACTGTGCCTGCATTACGTGAGCAAATCATCTCCTTTTGCAGGAGTCTGCAGCAACCTTCGTTTCAGGATATGTTTGAGAATCTGTATGAACGATATGACCACTGTCTACAGCGAGGCGGTGCACACTTTGAACACTTATGCATACCGTGGTAAATCAACACGCTAATAGTGTGTGTATGTATGTATGTATGTAGTGCGTATGTTAATTTCTTTTGAGGTTAAATAAACTCACAGATGACAATAATGTAATTTTGTTCATCTTTTCATTTCAGTACTGTATATTTTGGCACATACTTGGCGGAGTGCACCAAACTTCAGTTAACTTTGATGACTGCAGTTTGGACGGAGCTAAAATTAGTGGGGGATGCTGCTCCAGAAATATTTTAGCCTTTGTTTTAAAATTTTATGTAAGGAAACAAACATGTATAAAAAGAAAATTTATTCAGAAACTTGATAAATTTCTTTTTATACATGTTTGTTTCCTTTCACACAATTTTAAAACAAAGGCTAAAATTTTTCTGGAGCAGCAACCCCCCACTAATTTTAGCTACGTCCAAACTGTAGTCATCAAAGTTAATTGAAATTTGGTGCACTCCGCCAGCTGTATATTAGTTTTGTTTCTTCTTTGATACTAATTTATTTCTCACTGATTTATTTAGAGCCTTTTATCATTCTTCTCAACATTGCTACATTGGTATTGAATACCATGTAATCATTGAATATTCAGTAGATGTTTCAACTGTTTTCTTTCTCAGCTTTTTACTTTTTGTTATGTTTGCATAAAATATGAAAAACAAAAACTTCAGTTAATGAAACTGGCCTTTCACCTTATGATTATTTTTCCTGAAACTTCCAAATGCCAAATTGTAGATCCTACTTTTTTGTTCTAAATTTTATAATAAGAGCTTTCAGTTCAGGTTTTTATGCATCTATAGTGCTCTTTATGTTTCACAAGATGATAGAGATGGTAATCTATCAACTTAAGCTATTTACAATATTTTAAATTTATCATTATTGGAATGATTAACTGTTTGTTTGTCAGGATGGAAATTATTATAATTCATGACAGATGCGTTAATAATAAGATTAAAATTAACTTAATATAAATACATGAATGTTTATTTTAATAAAATAAAATTATAAGAGTGCTTGCCTTTGACTTTTAATAAACCGAAATACTGTAGTACCAATTTCATTTACTATATAAAAGTGATTCTGAAGAAAAATCAATGAATATTTTTGATCCTGGTGTGATTATGTTGTTAATTATATTCTTTATTTAATTTTGTATACTGTTGGAGAGAATGGGATAAATTTATTTTAAAATTTTTACCTCTAATTGTCAATTTTGTTGGACCTTACCATCATTGAAGCTTTAATTGTTATTATTTGCTTACAATTGTAAATTTAAAATTATTGTTTAAAATTTAATTATTGTTTTTTAATGAAGAATACACGATTATTGATTTTTTTCAAAGCACAAAACTTATTTGTACAGACTTTTTAATTCACATGTATTAATTCCTTCATAAGCCACAAAATTGGATCTGTGTTCTAAGGTGCTAATGTGCAGCTGTGATCTTCTAAAGAATGAAGATGAAACAGAAAATAGAGAGCATGCTATTTCCAATTCTTCATAATCAGTTATCAGATCATGTCTCCTTATTGCTGGATCTGCTATAGGTATAATTACTAGAAATTTAAAGCATCTATATTTTTGACCATGTAAAATACTGTTAGAAATTCTGTTTATCCAAGAATTCAGTTTGTGAAGGATTCCATTAATACATTGACATATGAAACCGTGATATTTCAAAATCGACTTCATAATATTTTGAATCTTAGTCATTTTGGCACATCTTAAAATATTTGATAACAGGCGTTGACCATGTTTTGGCTTACAAGTATTGCTGTGTGAAAAAATCTTGGTACTCCTTGTTATCTGAGTTAGTGGCCGTCTTAGAATATTAGCTCCAAAGCTGTATCTACAAGTCTTCATTATCTAGGTTATCTTCGTTATTTAAGCAAACCTTTTAGATACATCCGATATATATTAAGTATATTACGTTGAAATTCAATAAATGTAAAGGTTGATCCAGTGATAATTACTAATTTTAATTAATTTTCCTTATTAACAGCCTTTCTAGATAATTCTTTTGAAAATCACACTTTTGAGTTCAGTCAAAGTGCCACCAGACTGGTGAAACATCTCAAATCCAATGGTGTACAGTGACTTTTAAAGTCTAAATTTACATTAATACCAAAATTTCTTAAGATAAAGAGGACTTTTAATTATAGTTTCTTATATCTTGAGTATCTGCTGAAATGCATTTATCTCTATTTTTAGAAATTTGTTTACTCAGCTGAAAATAACTTTTAAGGTATTTATCTTAAAAAATTTTGGTGTTAATGTAAATTATGTGGGATTTGTGAATGTCTTCATAATCTTAAAAGTATTTCTTTCTTTTTAATTAAAATAGGTGATAGCTTGTCATGATCAAGTAGTGGAAGATAATACTGAGAAAAAAAGATGTAGTTCTAAGGCAATTACAAGTGCAAAAACATTGCCATTAAGTAAGTATAATTTAATAGTAACCTTTTAAATGCAGTTATTTGAATATATTTTAATCTGTTTCAATGAATTATTTTATAAACATCCTTGTTCTTTATATCATGACCTCTATGTATTTTGAACTATTTGCTCACAAGCAAATTATAACTTAAGTTTTTTTTTTTTTTTTTTTTTTTTTTTTTTTTTTTTTTTTTATGTTTTGAAAAAGTACATTTACATAAGCTTGAAGATGACATAGTACCAGTGGTAACCTCCATACTTGTCATGAAAAAAAAAATTCAAGACAACACAGATCAAATTTATAATATTAAACATTCTTTTAAAAATATTGAAATGTTAAAATATGGACTGCACCAGATTCAGCCAACCTCTTCTTCTGTCATCAGATGGTTGTTGTGCTAGTGTAAACAAAGTCCATGTGCTGTTGGATGATCAAAAAATGTAAAATATTAAACTAAAATAATAATAATAATAATATTCTTTCCTAAACTCAAAGCTTACATTTAGGATGCTTTATTTCCATTTGTCCAGTTTACTTCTGCATTTCTCAGTTCACACTGACATCAAAATTTTATAGTGCCCTGCAGAACTGTTGTTACTATTCCAATTGTTGTTAAAATGACTCTCCTACTCCATCTTGACAGGCATACACTGACATTCTCCTTTTAGTTCTAGATTGTTTTATATTCATACGTGGCCACTGTTCCCTGTTTCCTCCAACAATGAGGACTTTTTTTAAACTCCATCCTCTATCTTGGCAACTGTCCATTCACCCGTTCAGTTTGTTAGTGAAAAGTGCTATGTCCCTCTTACTTTCCAATTAACCAAGTTCCTGCATATCAATTTTATATCTATATTCAGAGATTTTCACTTTTCATGGATGGAGATTTTGAATTAGAGAAGAATCGATCTCATGGAAGACCTGACTTGTTATCAAATGAGCTGTTATTAACTCATATTTATGCTTTCTGTGAGACATCATCCCTTCTACCATAATATGGAACCACATTGAAGTTTTCCATTCAACCTATACTTATTGATTTCCCCACTTTACATTTATTTGACAGAAATGTTTTGTTTTCTTTTCTTTTCTATTATAAAACAAAATTCTTCTTCGTAATTACCTCTTAAAGAGTTATATTGTAGAGATCTTTACTATTTCATTTGCATCTATTTTATTCCATGCTGTCCTCTCTAGATACTAATAAATAACATTTTTGATCATACTGTTGAACAAGATGCAAGCAAGCGTAAAGTAAAAACGTTTCTATTTAGCAACAATGTATTATACCCAGTGACAACAGCGCATTCAGCGGCATATTCCCTCGGCAATCGGCACATGCCTTCAGCAGTTCCTCTGTTGATTTTGTGTTTGAGAAATCGATTTATCGTTAAATATTGCACGATAGTTTGTGCAACATGGCCCCCACATGCCCAATCATAAAACCTAGTGAAGAATCTCAGAAAAATAGGAGAACAATTAGTCTTGAAATGAAGTTGCAAGTTATAAAGCAACATGAAGCTGGTAAACCCGACAATATGATCGCAGATGATTTTGGATGGTCTCATTCTACAGTGACAGCCATTTTGAAAATTAGAGATAAAAGTCATAGAGGCTGTGAAAGATCCGCTTGCATTAAATCGACGATAGTAACAAAGCAAACGACAAGGTCCTTTTCTAATCTAAAACTACTAAGTTCAGCAACAGTCTTGATGAATATTATGGTCTCCTCATCTCTCTTTCATCATTACTACTAATGTTCTTGTTTTTTTATCAATAATAACACTGTACAACAAAATTTTAACTTTTTTTCATGCCATGAAATGAAAATATGTTACTTTTACTAATTCGGGTCTCCTAAATTCGAATTTGAAGTCGAAAATTCTCTATCATGTACCGTTTTCTTTGGCAACCATATTCAATATTTTGGTTAAAAATTTGATGTTTTTTTTTATAGTTGTAGTTCCAGAGTCAAAATTTTACTACACTCAGCGTTCAAAAGTACTCATTTTATTGAAAGGGATGTGTTGATTACTGATAAAATGTCAAAGAGTTTAAAAAACTAAAAAAAAAAAAAAAAATATTGCATACAAATAACTAAAAAAAATGTTAAAAACTTACAATTTTAGAATGTTTTTCTGGAAGACTTTCTTTTGTGTCTGGGCCTGGAACACTCAGAGACAAGAAACCAACAGTAGTCAGAAAGCATATTAGGAGACCATTTTCGTGCATATTGCCTTTCCATTTGGGATGTTTGCTTGTGAAACCTTTCTCCATGCACGTGGCTGACCATTCCCAGGTTCGGTGGAAATAAGTTAAAATAGGAGTATAAGAAATGAATTTTAAGGGACATATTGCAGCCCATTACCTCTTATGCCCTTCACAAATTTTCCACAACTTCGATGTAGTTATCTGCTCTGTAATTTCCCAGGAATTTCGAACATACGTCTTTGAACCCACACCACACCACATTTTCTGGTTTAGGTGAGTTTTTCCTCGAACATAGGATCCTGCTGGATTTTCTGAATTTGAGGACCAATAAAAATGCCCTCTTTTAATTTTCCTTTGCTCAACCTGGGAAATAACAGTCCAAGAAGTGATCCTTCTGCTCTGTCCATATCATAGGAATAGCGAACGACCTAGAAGGGTGAGTGCCATTTAACCAACCTCTCAAATTACGAGATCATCCTCTACAGCAATATTTAGGTGCAAAACTTTTGTCCTTATCTACTTTAGAGTTAAAGTACAATTCATATGCTTTCTTAATCGTAGGAGTAATATTTTCTCTTTGCGATTTTGTAGTGAATTCACCACACACACAGCAAAATATATTTGGAGAATTTATGCACTGACGCGACATCGTTGTTGTAAATTGCCATTTTGTATGAGTTTTACAAACTAAAAGTCTGTTTAACGTACTTCTCACTGTTAAACACTGTTAAGCACTGTTATTCACAACCACAAAATTAACATCTGAACTCACAATAAATGCGAACACACAACTTTACGTAAAACCGTTCTCCACAATAGCAAGTCACTATACTGTATGAATTTTTTTGATACTAATATATATTTAGTAGTGGAGTAACGATATACATTTCGGAAAGAACGTAAACAGGAAATCTGTCATATAACCGTTAACTCCATTAGCGTCTGCCTGCAATTTATCTTATGTTTCCAATCAGACCGCACTGGAGTGCCCACCTGGCGAGTATTAGCAGAAAGCGAGATTACATCACTGAACAAAAACCTCAGGTGATACGAAAAAATGGAATGCATTTTCGAATTTAGTGCACACAACAACATAAATATTTCATAGTTTCAAGCTTCGGCATTTTTGTTGTTGTAATTGTTAATAGTCTGTGTAGTTGTTAATAATCGAATATCAGTGAAATATACAGTGTTTGGGACAGTATACTAATTACAGTTAAGTCCCTAACCCCTATGACTGTTGATATAATGTATCAACTTACGTTTTGTAGGATGGAATGGAACCTGAACATAAGTCAAGAGATGACTGTATATTAATGGAATTCTGTGTTAAGAAACTTGCTAAATGGATTTTAAATTACTTCAAAACAATATTAATTAAGTAAAGCATTACAAAAATAGAACAGATAATTTCACTAGATGTTTCCTTTGTTATCATGCGAATGAATCTGTATTTTATGTTTAATTCTATCTATCTATCTATCTAATAGCCTTTTAACAGCCCACTACAGGACAAAGGCCTCCTCCAGACATCTATGTTTAATTATAAATGTTTAAATTACAAAATCTACAGTTTTTAATTTAATTATTTAGAATAATAAAAAAAAAATTTAGGAAAAATAAAATTGTTGAGGAAGTTTATTCAGTGGCAGAAATTAAAATATTGGTGATTTCTGTGAAATTGTATCCATTGGTTACCTACTCATATCCTTGCTCACAATTTGCATGCTGTTTTTTTTACTTTTTTGTTATTTTCTTATTTTAACTTTTTATTCATTTACAGGTGGAGCTGATAATATCCTCTCAGAATCCTTAAAGGCCAGAGTAGTCAATGAAACAGTTGGAGATGTAAAAGTTCAGTGGCAAGAACCATTTCATCCAAATGGACTGATTGTTAGTTATCAAGTTGAATACAGACGGATAGATATTGAAAGTGTAAGTAGTTGTACTGTCACTTAATGGGGATGACTATTTAAGGTTCAGTAAAAAACTTTGTGTTTCAGAAATAATGTGCGTGACATCGGATTTTATAAATTTGAAAATTTTGAATAAAATTTTGCATAAATTAAGATTGTATCATTCAAGAACTGAATCTTGAGCAAACCTTTTTAACCTTTAAATTAATGTGGATATTAATTATCTTGTTACTATTATATTTATTTATTAATTATTTTTTTCATCCCATAGAATAATGCAGCGCCTACCTCAACTATCTGTGTAACTCGACAAAACTTTACAAGACAGAGATATCATATGCTGCAATTGATGGGTGCAGGAAATTATTCAGTCCGAGTGCGAGCTATTTCCTTGGCAGGCTATGGAGATTGGACCTCTTTTTCCTATTTTCATATTGAACAGTTTCAAGGTAATGGATGTATTAATAAATCAATCTTTGCAAAAATAGTTGAATTACGTAAATTAACAAATTGAAAATGAGTTATTAAAAAAATATTATGATGAAAGATTTTATTTCATATAACTTACTTCCATATCACTATCCTTTTGTTTTGCTTTATTTATTTTTGTTTATTTTTAAAAAAAAAATTAGTGTAGAAGACATTGTCTCTTTTATTCATGCTTAATATATCAGACCTGAAGAAATAAAATGATTTTACCTCTCAATATAGTGCTGCAACTTAATGATCATTTTGCAAATGATTGAGCATCTTTTTTCTATACTAGTAATAGGAAACTGAAAGCAGCTTGTGGGTCAAATTTCAATTTAAAGTTTTGTTGTGATTTAAAACTTGAACCAAGGAGATTTTTTTTTTTTCAAAATAAACTTTTTCAACAAAGATTTTGTAAACATTTCTTTATATTGGGAATGACAGTGGCATAATTATATAGAATGAAATTGCCTATTACTTAGGTTGAGCAATCTAATTGGCTAATTGATGTATTTCATTGACTTTGACAGTGATGCTCCATGCTCCTCTTTCTTCTTTGTGCTTTTCTATTTTCATCCTGAAATTCCCTGGAAAATATGGGAAAACCCATATACATCTTTACACCTCTATTCTAGATGGTATTCGATTCAGTTGAATAAAGAAGCAATTGTTACTTGATGTGCAACTTTTTTAAGTGCATAATAAATTTCTGTTCCTTATATCTGACTGCAAAGTCAATGTTCAGCCTACCTATCTTGGAGAATTCAGTTCAGTAAATTTTGTAATTTATTGAATAATAATAAAAACAAACAGATGTAGTAACAAACAGAAAATGAAATTTCTTATTAGTCCAGGTTAAAAAGACAGAAGAACTAAATGGTGTGAAAGTTATTGGCTGGAGAGGGAAATATTTAAATAATGAAAATGTTTTCATTTGTTAATTTAAAAATTTTTTTTTAGAAATCATAATTCTTCCTAAAGAACAATATTTTTCCTGTATATTTTTCCTGAATATTATTTATTTATTTATTTATTTATTTATTTATTTATTTATTTATTTATTTATTTATTTATTTATTTATTTATTTATTTATTTATTTATTTATTTATTTATTTATTTATTTATTTATTTATTCTTTCTTTCTTTC
>JAFIDM010009631.1:205125407-205155221 GCA_023159025.1 Thereuonema tuberculata
GTCAATAACAGCCAATCTCCTCCTTATCCCACCCTTTTCTAAAAATTGCAACCCAATAGCTCAAAAAGTTGTTTTGGACTAATTCCTTTTTTACTGAAATGCCCACACTACTGTTTATCTCTTTGAAGGGAGGAGTTCTTTAATTTCTAAAAAAGTCACATGAAGGGCTGATAGCTCAAATTGTGTAGGGCTTTGATTATAGACTTGCATGGGATGGAAACATTTCGTTAGTGATGTAGATAACTCACTAAGTCACTTGCCACTTTTTCTGTCAGATAGGTACCTTGTTTATTACTTGCAGTAATAGTGGGCAAATGTTCAACTAACCTTTGAACTATATTCTGTTCGGCCTGAATTCAGAGCCTGTATCTCCAATTCCCAAATTAAAATTGAAAAACAGGGTTTTAGTCAAATAATTTTCCAATTCTATATTATTTTCTAACTATTAGACCACGGAAGACCTTTTCTGGGTTACTATCCATTGGCAGCAGAGGTTATCCAAGGGAATAATGGTCTAGAATCTGTAGGGATTTTTATTCAAATCAAAAATAAAATCCCTTATTGAATCCCTGTGCATTTTAATCATTTAATTATGATTCATATTTAAATGTAACCTCTTTATTTAATAAATAGCTGTTATTGATTTCAGTGCTTGGTTTTCCTTTCATTAGACAATTAATTTTACAAGTGATGTAAGAGATCCTGGAGAAATTCTACAAGAAGCTGTAATAATGAGGTAAATATAACTATTCATCAATAAAGCACAATAAAATCTTAATTGAAATAAGTAAGTTTATTGTAAGTAATGTATTTTTAAAACACACACAATTTTCTTTGTGCAGGAATTTTAGATCCCATCATATAGTCAAATTTTTGGGTGTTGTCACTGTGACCCAGCCTGTTATGGTTGTAATGGAGTTGATGGTCAATGGTGATCTCAAGAATTACTTACGTTCACATCGACCAGATTCAGCGGTATTTATTTATTTATTTATTTATTTTGCTTTTTGTTTAACATAAGCTGTTTCTGTCATAATGAATGGACTTGCTTATTTACTCTTAAAATACAGAAATATGTAATGCTCTTACTTCATATCATTTCTTTATGCAAAATAATATTTATAATTTTTGTGAAGATTGCTATTTAAAAAAAAAATTCCTATATTTTAATAAAAAATTCCTATGTATTTGAAATATAGTATAATAAAGTAACCAGTTATTTATAGTACATATCCATAAAGTATAAGTTAAGTTGAATTTTTCTTCATAAAAATTTATGTTTAATAAGAGAATGATTTGAAAGAAACTAAACTCGGTGACTACTAACAAAGATAGCATTATAGAGTTGTAATTGGTTTGTCATCTCTCTCAAGAAGAGTCCTTAACTACTTATATCAATAAATCTTACCTGATTTGCTAAGACTTTATATTATAAATTGAATATAAAAGCAATATTTATACTTAATATTTAAAATAAGATATCTGTTATGAGAATACTGGGAATTAATTTATCTAGTGATTCAACATGGCTGCATTCTCTCCTGCTCAATGGTTTTGTCATCTTTGGTAACGGTTTGCTTTACATAGTCAATCAAAACGAATTCTATTAAGCGTTTACTGCAAACTTTGCAGAGATAATGCTTCTCTTGTGTCAGTGAGTTGGTGTTATTGTCGAATTCACAAGTGATTATACTGGAGCTTCAGACTGCAGACCAAAGCAGGACACATTTCCGATCTGATATCGCTTAACTGTCAAGGCTCTTCAGAAGAAAGGTAGTTTTGATCTCTTGCATTTGACGTACTGTACTTGAGTTTTATTGCAAAAATGAAATCTCGATTGCTTCTAAAGTCTTCAGATAATAAATAATAATGCTGCCATCGTCCTTCTGCAGTCATGTGACAATGGTCAGGGAACACTGACTTTCCTGCACTCATGCCCATTGATGAACGGCATGGCAGTTTCGGAGAGTACAGGTGAATTGAGAAGATAAAGTAGTAAAAATTATTTATTTGGAAAAAAAAAGTCCTTGTTGAGCTTACAGATAACAAGAAGGGATTCATTCTTCATATGCGATATAAAAGCAAATTAAAAAATCAAAATAAAATTCAATTAAAATTAACTTTTTTATTTTTCAAAATCACTACAGAATGGAAGAAATTAAATAAAAAGTACATATTTACTTGTATGTTGATTAAATCTTGAAATTAAGACATAATCATAGTTAATTTAGTGTATTTATTTTATGTTGTGATACAGCATTTAACAATGATAAAATTAAAACTTGTAATTGTTTATAAAGATATGAATAAATACATATTTCATCCCTGTAATATTGATTTTAAGCACTCATTGGTGCAAGGATACACTGAACCAGTTGCTAACAGTTCCAATGTTATCTTCATTAGTTGACATCGACTTTTAAATAGTTTTATAATTATTTTTTATTAAGTTCTTTTACTTCAAATGAAAAATTGAATATAAAACCTATTCTTAATAATATTTTTCCACTTACACACATGTAAAGATCACTCAAATGAAAACTGGAAAAATAAAATAATATGATAATGTATTATAAAGGAAACAATCAAGTTACTCCTTAAGTAATCATCATCGAATTCTAAACATTCACTATTCTTTATTCTTTCACTAATACAAGGATTCTTAAGAAAAGAAATATCATGGTTATAGTGTAGACCAGTGGTGCACAACCTTAGGAAGTCTGAGTGCCAATATTTTTATAAAAGTACTGATGGAGGACCGCAGTGTTCCATCCTCCAACCCCCCAACCCTTACATTTAATTTACATAAATGTCTTACTAATTAATGATTTGACAGTGCTATTTATTATAATAATTAATAATAAATGTGATTTACATAAACTTAAAATTATCAACTAATGCGCTAGTTGTGTTTCATACCAACATTCCAATACTAAAGTCTGAGACAGTTCCTATTGCGAATTATGACATTTTTCAATATATCTGTTGGCAGCAATGTAAAGACTCAAATTTAATTTTAAGTTTGACAATATTGGGCCGCAGCAAATATACTGGCTATTCTTTCTTGACTTCTTCAGATGCATGATATCATTACATTGCCTCTTGTGAGGGCAAAATAAATTATAGTAGTTAGGTACTAACTGTAAAGGTCCGTTTATACTATCCAGAAAGACACAGAGCGCTCTGCCTAGGGCATTCTGGGGCGAACTAGTTTCCTTAATTTTCAATGGGACATCATTGGTAGGGGTCTTCAATATTCTCAGAAAGAAAGAATATTGAAATTGCCTCTGGCCTTGTCTTTGTGATCTGCTCAGACAGTATAAATTACTTTCAGTGTCCAAGTGGTCATCAAAGACAATCTATTTTTTTTTTAATTTTAAGTCAAAACATCTCACTGTTTAACCATTCTGTCATTAGATACAACATTATTTTGATCAACATTAAATCTAACAGATATCAAGATCCATTAGATTTAATTTAATAAAAAAGAATGAATTTTTTTTTTTTTTTTTTATAACTTAATACTAAAAGCTTTATACTTTGTTAAACTAACTGTTATTGAGCATTTTATTTATTTTTAAAGTATTTAATTATCTTATGGAGGAGTTTCAGGTTTTTTTTTTTTTATTGTATAATAAATATCTTTTAAGTGTATTTTTTCCTTGCTTTATTTATATTTTATAAACAAATAAAACTAAATATTCTACACTAAACAAACTGCTAATTTTTCTTAAGGGCTAATTGCTATCTTAAATGTAGCGTTCTGCTTCTTAATTTCAAGAAGAACATTAAAGACGTATTGTAATATTCTAAAACACTGAAAAAAAAAATAATTGTTTGTCATCTAACAATGGTTTATATAATGTCCAAAATTCTCACTCGGCTTTTTTTTTTTTTTAAATATCTATGGATTCTATAATGTATGATCCTTTTCTTTCGCTTTTATTCTTCTTATTAAATTAAAACACTAAGATCTCTTACTGAGGTCCCATTCAACAGTGACAAGAAATTCTACCCAAACCCCTCACTTTAGTCAAGGTTACCCACTTCTGAGGGTCAATATAAACCCTCCTGTCTTTGCCTGTGAGGGGTAATAACAAAACCTGCTCTGTGTCTTGTGGGTTAGTATAAACTGATCTTAATAGTCAGGGGAGTGGACTTGGCATTGTTTAATGCCCCCCAGTTCAGCCCTGTATCTAATCTGTAGTACAGCATGAGTTTGGACAGCTATTATCAAAAGATTCATCTCATGAAATAAACTTCATGATGTTTCCTTCAAATTCCTGGCTTCATGACAGTTTCACCATTGTTTTGCGATTTTATCATATGAAATCATCCACAATTACATTCATTTCCAGTGGTTTGGCAAGATGTTTCTAATCTTACCTTGGAAAATCTTGACATTTTGTTCCCTATTCTTAAATTTTTAGATGTCTCTTATACTTGCAGTTGTCTTGTGCAAGTCACACTATATTGAATCAACATTCATTTATAGATATCTGTTGATTTTAGATTTTTCTATACAGTTCTCATCTCTCTCTGGTATATTTTATATCGTTGCTGGCTTGAGCAACTATTTATATCACATTATAAGAGTAGATGTGTGTCTGCCACTGCTATTCTGAGTCTTCAAATAATAGTGAAGTGTAAATGTTATCTATTCTCTTTAACATTATGTATTTTATTTCATGGTCTTTTTTTTTTTTTTTTTTGAATGGTCATTGGGCTGGTCAGATTTTTTATTATTTTCAAGAAATCATATTTTTAGTAAACAGGCGAATATCTTTACATTCCAGGCAAACTTTACTTTACAAAAAAAGTTAATTTTAAAAATAGTGAATATTAATCAATATGGTTTTTACTGCTTTTCAATTTTATTAAGTGAAAATTAACATTTTTACATTTCTTTTGCCAATTTTTTCTTAATTAAAGGAAAATGAAGGCCATCAGCCTCCCACTTTGAAACGTATTCTTCAGATGGCAGTTGAAATTGCTGATGGAATGGCATATTTAGCAACAAAGAAATTTGTTCATAGGGATTTGGCAGCTAGGAATTGTATGGTAGCTGAAGATTTAACTGTGAAAATTGGAGATTTTGGAATGACGAGAGATATATATGAGACTGACTACTATCGTAAAGGTGGACGAGGTCTCCTTCCAGTGAGATGGATGGCTCCTGAATCTTTAAAGGATGGCATTTTTACTAGCAGCTCAGATGTATGGTAAGAAATTTATTATTTACTGTATAGTAATTAATATGGCATGATCTGTCTACTTAACTGTCATTATTTTGTTCATTCAGTGAGACAAAAGTCATAATAAGATCAGTTTTTCTACCTTTTGAGTTTCTGTAAAGAAGGCTGTACTGCAGTGTTTTCATCAGTACCTTTCTTCCTTTCTTTCAGAAGAAGTTTGTACTGATGCTTTCTAACCTTAAAATGCCTGCAAAACTTGTTAATTTAGCTTATATTTCTTAATGAACATGATAAGTAATTGATAAGCAGTGGAGAAGGGAAACAGTATTCAATTAAAAAAGAAAGGCATTATTTCAAATACTTTCATACAAAAAATTAAATTTGTTTAAATTGTTCCTCAAAAATTTAAAAATGGTGGATTCAGTTTCCACTTGATTCATCAGAAATTCTACTTATAACTTACTTAATTTTTTCTTTGAGGGAAACTAATTGTTCTCAAAGTGGGCCCGGTAGCCGAATGGGTAAGGGTGCTTGATTGTGGGTTAGAGGTAACGGGGGTCAACCCTAGCCTTGACGGAGGGCGGGGATTTTTCTACACTCTATTCTTCTCCAAACAGGTCCTAGGGTCTACCCAGCCCTCTGTTGAAATGGTTTCTTTCCTGAGGGTTAAGGCAGGTGGACGTCGGACTGACCACCCCACCTCAATTTAGTCCCACTGGTCACGAAATGCCGGAAGCCCAAGGCCCACATAGGCCTGTAGTGGGACACTTAACTTTAAATTGTTCTCAAAACATTTCTTTTACATTCTTTAATTTATTTATTTTTTAATACAAATTCCTTGAATGAATATTGTGCATTTAATTTTTTTAATGTTGAATTTAAAAATCACATTACATATTAATTCTCTATTGACTGTTTCTATAGAAAAATCTGAAATTTTTTTGAAATACAAGTCTTTTTTTTTTTTTTTTTTTTTAGGTCATATGGTGTTGTTTTATGGGAAATGGCTACTTTAGCTTCTCAGCCTTATCAAGGACTATCAAACGAACAAGTTTTGAAATACATTATTGATGGAGGAATAATGGAGAGACCTGAAAATTGCCCTGAAAAACTGTGAGATTTTTATTAATGTCTTTTCTTATTCTATTGTTTTCTCTAAATTTATAAATCGTTATTTTGTAATAGCCAAGGAATTGTCTAGTTTAATTAGATTTTTAAAGCATAATTTTAATTTGTTATATTTTAAGAAACTAAGATAAAAAATGATAATAATTTGAAACAGCTTGAGTCACCACTACCGTTAGCCACAACTTCAGTCAGAAATGACTCAAATATTTAACAATTTAAAAATAAGTTTTTTTAAGATGTTTGTTGTTCAATTATCTTGAAAATTACTAATTTTAGGTACTTAATAAATTTTTAATGTCAATTCTGTTTTCTATTTCAGCTATAATTTAATGATGGTGTGCTGGCAGTGTTTACCAAAAGACAGGCCAACTTTCTTACAAATCATTGAAATACTGTTGTCTGATGCATCTGAGAAATTCCAGAAAGTGTCTTTTTATCACACCCAGTTGATAAAACCAGATGAGGAGGAACTGGAACAGCAAAGAGAGGAAGAGAAAGCAAGGGCCATTTCCCCTTCACAGTACGTTGATAGTAACATGAGTTTGTTATTGACAGAATATGATAAAGATACAGATGTGTCCTTGCACTTTTCACCAAACAGACGATTTCTAAACGGAGGAGGAGGGGGAGATGTTGAGAGAACTTTGTCAGGAGACTGTGGTGAAAGCAGTCGGTGCTTATCTTTGAACTCTAATGAGCATAACAAAATCCACAATCATTCCATGAATGGCGGACTTCTTAATGGACATTTGCATTTTCCTGTATCTAGGGATACAGAATGTTAGCAGAAGGAAAGAAAAAAAAAACCAACTAAAAAACCCAGTTCCTTAATATTGAGGTTCATATCATTCAAGTACCTCTTAGTTGATAACTAAAGAGTACTTTTCCATTGTGTTGCTATCATTATCATAACCTTTAATAAGAATTCCAATTGTATATTGTGGAGTCAGTTTCTTGTCTAAATAAATATACATGAATATACAATAATACTGTTTTACATGACAGCTAATCCTAAAATATATAAGTTCCAAAAAAATAAATAAATAAAACAAAACATTTAAAAAAATCTATTAAATTAATTTGTCAGAATAATAATAATAAAACAGACAATAAATAATGTTTTATTATTGATTGCATGTAAAATTTGAAGTGTTTTTGTTTTTTAACGAGGAAAAGTCTAAAACAACTTTAAAACTATAATTGGATACTGTAGCTTAATTATTGAAAGATAAATAACAAATTACTTATACACTTATCATTATTCTTTCCTTTTTTACAAATTGTACATACATTTATCCTTATTTGCATAAACATAGTGGTAGTGAATCGATTCCTAGAAATTACACAGCATAATATGTGGGATTATGTAATTTAAATGGTTTAAACTGAATTTCAGATGCTTCTTCATGAACAAACATTTACTTTTTTGTGATGACATTGCAAGTTAATCTGAAAAGAATTATCAATTTGGCATCAATCAGTTTTGTTATTCAGTATTTTTTTCCAACAAAGAAAAATGCTTAAATAATGATTGTTGTATCTCAGGAACAAATTTTTTTATTTATTTTGTAAGAATGTAACTTTCATTTCCAATTGAATTGAATTTGTTGTATATATTTATATATACACGTAAACACACATGCTTCATTTAAGAGTATTTTAAGTTATAACTAAAACAAAAAATTAGTAGATTTAAGTGCCAAATAGAGGATCTTATTTTTATTTTTAAACAAGTCAATTAAAAAAAAATGTACAATATAGAAAAAAAGGTTTGGCAAATGGTTTACTTTTAATTTTTGTGTATGTACAAAATTAAAAATAATGTAAAAGATCGAATTATGAGAATTACGTTTCAAGAGAACTATTTAGATGTAATTCCTTAATATTTTTTAATGAAATATTTCTTAAATTTCATAGAAATAGTTTTTAGAAAAGCTAAAAAGAAAATAAATTCCCATGGTTTAATCCTTTTTTTGCTTTTTCTAAACAAGACAAAAAAAGTTCTTAGCACAAATCAGAAAACTGATAAATTTAAAGACAATCTGGTAGCTGCTACGCAAACATAATCAAAAATAATCATAAATTGTAATTTTGTTATACTATTTGTTTTGTAACAAAATGTACTTATCAAGTAAATATGTCTGATCCATATTTGTAATGAGGACATATATCCAATAAAAGTTTATGAATCATATTTTTATAATGTACTTAGGAAATTACAGATTTAATACATTATTAAAGTATTTGAAGAGTATTTGTAAATTTAAGGGAGGGGATTTAATTTTGTAACCTGGGGAAAACAAACAACATCAGTACTGTCTGCCTTCAATTGTCTTCAGTCATATGTTGGTACTGGTGTTTGATTTTGGCATTAAATTCATAACTGTATAGAAGTGCATCTTGTCTTCATGTCAGTTTATAAATGCCAATTTGCATCCAAAGAAATGTAAATTTGCTGTATTTTATTTAAACAGTTTTTCTTTTTATTTACTTTCCTTATGTTCTGGATGATGATATATTAATTCATAACTTTTAATAATATAATCTTAAAGAGAGAAAGTTAGAATGCTAATGTCAGTGAGCAGATACTTGAAATGCAGTTATACTGTTGAAATTAGATGAAGTTGTATCACATCAGTTTCTTTTTAAAGTCGCATTGTTATGTATAAGCAAATATTGTGTTATGTATGATTTTGTAAAATGTATAATTGCTACAGAATCATATTTAAGTTTTATGCAGCTCAGCCTTTCATCTTTTTTTTTTTTTTAAAAAAAAAGCATTTTTCTTTTGCATAATAATAGCAATTATTTAATGAACTTCTTTTCTTCTTTATTTTCGTAATTATTTTGGTAACCATTTTCATCAATAAATATAATTAAGAAGGTCTGTCCTGTAAGCACAGTTATTAAAAGCTATTTCTTAAAATATTCTTTTTCCCTTCATGGCAGCAGTATAAGTTAGTCATTGTTGCAAAATAATCATTCAACATATTAACATTTAAATAAAAAACTAAATAATGTTCTTTTTTTTTTCAGATACTTTGATCTATTGTATTTGGGTAATCTGTCAGATATCCATTATAAAATATTAAAAAATGTCTTGTAACACTATTGGCAATTTGATTGCTTCATAACCTTCTTTTGATTTTAATGTGCATAATTTTTTATCTTCTATATCTTTTATTTTAATAAAAATTTTAAAATAAAAGATGAACAAAATTTTAGATTTTGGTGTATATAAAAGAAATTTATTACACTTCTCTTTAAGTTTATTGTTTCTTGAAGTTGGTTATATGACAAAGAAATAGTCAGTGTTTAACCTTTCTAGTTACCGATTTTTATTAACTAGAATAATTTTTAGTAATTTATTGTCAGAGCTATAACATATTAAAATCGTATCATTTTGCTTTTTTTTCTTTATTTTCTTACATTTAAGACATATTATTTATTACTGACATTATTTTAATATTACAATCTTACAATAATTGTCCTAGCATAATTAAATTGATTTAACTGTCATAATGCTTTCATTATTATTATTTTTCATATTTCTATCTTACTCAATCTGATGAATCTACAAGGCAAACAATATGTCTTGAATCAGTTTGTAGAGAAAATATATTGTGAATTTACTGCTGAAATCTTCATATCCTTTTGTGTGACCTGTTTTTGCTAGTCAACAGTGAAAATAGCAAAACTCTTTCTTATAATCAATCTGAATACCTCTTATACTTAATAAGGACCTCAAACCTGTAAATAAAAAAGAAACTAGATTGATTTAGAAAAGTTTGTACAGATTTGCACTGTTAATTAATTTTGAACTCATCTTACTGAGTTAACATAATTTTGGACTGGTTTACTTTATTTTTATTTTTTTTGCAGTAAGCCTACAATATTGTATTTTATTTAGTGAGAAGTTTTGCTGTACCAAGCTTATATTGGTTGCCTTTCGTTGTTTCTATAAATCAAAGCCTGTGCATAATAAATATATTTTACTAATAGTGCTTTAAGAGTCATTACAAAAGAAAAAAAAAAGCCTTTTGAAATGAACTTTTAAACTTCTTGGCTGCACTTCTGAAATTCCATTAAAACTGATAAAAGCGAAATTTTGGTTACTTAAATAAAATATTAGTAATTAATCAATTTTAGTCTGTGCAGCATTTTTGTTAATCATTGCTACAAAGCAAGAAAAATATTCTTGCAAACAATGTGTACTGTGACGTTTGACTCTTGAGTAATTTTCTCTAATACTATTTAAACAGAGTGCATAATTACAGATATAAACAATAACCACATTTTAATATTTTGAAAAGAAACCACTGATGGTAAGATTAATTTTAACCATTACTGAGGTTTATCAACTTGTTTACTGAAATAATCTTAAAACTATAATTGTTTTGAAATATTATTATTGGTTATTGTAAAATTTGCATTTACTGAATATATTTTCAGATATTTAGGAATGAACTAAAAGCAGATTTCATTTAATTTTCTTTTCTTTTTTTTTTTATTATTGTTTTCTGGAAGTTGTAATTTCTTTTTAATTTCAGATATTAAATTATATTTTTAGAAAACCTTATATTTAATTTTTCATTAAAATTTAAAAATAAATAAATAAATAAAATATAATGGTAACAATATTTTATGGAAATGTCATTATTTTCTGTTTTTATTTTGAATAAATTTATTAACATAAACAGCATTTAGCAAAATAGTTTGTGTTTTTTTTTTTCAGAATCGGAGGTGGAATTTGCGTGGAAATTTATTGTTTTGCCTAGAATTACAAAGAATAACTTAGTGTTACAGGTTATTTCTATTTTTATCAAAATTTATTACTCTTATGCTAAATAAAAAACAAAATTCCAGCAATTTGTGTGCGCCTTGGGTTTGTAATTTCAAAGAACAAATCTTATATCATTTTATATTCTTGCATTGTTTATCATTAATATTTTTTTTCTGAGTTTTCAAATGGTTTATTTAATGCTATTGTTTTATATTAAGATAAAATAATAATTTTACTGTTAAAAGAAATATTTCAGTACACCTCTTAAACTTGTTTAACAAACTTGCTTATTATTGTCTGCAGAAAGTCATTTCTGAAATCGTTGATGTACACCTCGCCAAAAGTTGTTTTTAAGATTTTTTTTTTTCTTCCCCCCAAACAGTGGGAACAGCAATTACTTTCACTTAGTTTTTTCATCATCTTTTTCGCTCAAATATTTTAGTGACTCTGCCACTGACTTAACTTCTTAGTTCTTATTATAGAATGTGGAGGCTTATGATGCTGTATGATGTGAAAAAAGTCAGACGGTTATATCCACTATACTACCATATTTCCTTTAATATACAGCAGGGATAGACGGGACCCGATATTTCGGGAAAATTATAATCTCGTTTATCGGGCGGGATTTGCTTTACTTCGGGATTTCTTCGGGACGGGATTTTGCGATTTATTTAAATTCAACAAAAGGCTTAATAATGCTGGGATTATTAATCCTGGCAACTGAAGACTACAATAAATCATTGAGAAATACTCTGGACTATTTATTTTCCTTCTACCTCCCAATATTACATCAACAACAAAGTGCTTTCGTCATGGCGCTAGCGATCGGTGAAACCAATAAACAACAGAAGACAGCTTCGTGATTTCAACTAGTGACAGACATAAGAATGTTTTTGTTTGTTATTATTATTGTCGTCCATATCAAGTTTCAAAACCCGAACAACTATTTCCCATTTATTGAGGAAGGACAATCCCGTCCATCCCTAATATACAGTAATACCTTGAAATACGAGCATTTCTACATACGAGTATTCAGAGTTACGAGCACGCTTACAGACGCTGACGCTAGGTGGCCTCACTCTTTTTGACGACACGTGCCTTACTCATTTCCGTAACATTTTGAAAGGGAGACAGAAACAAATCTCCCTTGATAGGTATTTCGTTAAACGGCCTGCGCCAAGTGAAAGTAGTCAGGAGAAAAAAGTTAAGAAAAGTAAAGAATACAAATCGAAAAAAAAGCAACAAAAAAAAAAATACATAAGTTACGTGTCCGTTTAAGGTACGGTACGGAATCAGGTGTCTATGTACAGGCTAACTCTCTTCCCTTCCTCCCTTCTCCATCTCCGCAAATGCCGCCATTAGCTGCTAATACTGTATCGTCTGTCAGTAAGATCATAATTAAAACACTATTTTATATCACAGGAATTCTTATATACTATAATTTTTTTTGTGTGTGTATGTCTATAGAAATTAAAAACATGTTTTTTTTTTTTCCATTACTAATAAGGGTGTTTTTTAGAGGGCCGGAACGGATTAATTTGTTTTCTATTATTTCTTATGGGAAAAAATGATTTGAGATACGAGCACCTCGAGTTACGAGCTCAGTCCTGGAACGGATTATGCTCATATCTCAAGGTATTACTGTAAAATAAAAATATGAAAATGCACCAAACCATTTAATGGATAAAAAAAAAAAAAAACCTTCCATACCCTTGGAAATAAGTTCCCATAGTATGTATCATATGTACAGGCTGAAGATCTCATCTTCCTACACAATTCCTTAAGCCATCTGAACTGAGTTTATCCATTACAACTCGAGGATTGTGAGATTGAACAAATGGCTTTCAATGATGGACTCCTGACAGGAGAACTAACTCATTGGTTTACCTTTTATTCTCAGTTATCTGTTTGTTCAAGCATTTTGTTATATTATGATCAGTTTTATAAAGATGAATTGCAATTGCTGTAAGAAATAACATTTTATTTATTACTGCTGAAATTTTTATTTCCATAATGAAAATATACAAATTCTCTTTTATAGTGAAAAAATGAACATTCATAAATAACTATAGACGACAAGAAAAGATTGATGAATTTTCATCGACGTCTTCGCTCGTGATGATGATGTTTATTCCTTAAAAAAAAAAAAAAAGGGGGAGAAAATAAAATTAATACTACTAGTACTACTCAGAAAAAAAGCACATTAAAACTTAGGTTTAGAAAACCAATTTTTCAACACAAACATCTTTCAAGGAATCATAGACTGAGGATGATAAAGTGGATGAAGCTTTTGAGGGCTTCAGTATAGTACTTTAGTTTACATCTTTATGGGGATGAATCCTCCAGATCTGAACATCTGAGTTGATCATTTAGATACTACGCAATAAGTTTATGAGAATATCCCATCAAGAGTACTACAAGACAACTGTGGGAACTATTTTAAAACTTTTTTTTTTCCTAAGGTGAGTTTGTTGACCAATTTAGTGGCTTGTCTTTCATCACAGACTCAAGATGTTGATTCATCACTTTTATCACCCACAGTGAACAAGAAATTGTCCCCTTCAACCAAGCAGAATATTATTTTCTTTGTTTCGGCTTCAAAGGATCCACCAGACACATATCTCTGAAAATTATAAAATGACGATGATGGTGTTGTTGAGGAAAGTGCCAACACAAAGTATAACAGCGAGTCTTTTATAGTTTCAAATAAAATCTTGTCAGCTTGTTGCAGGCTTCAGAGTTGATGAACATATGGGAGATCGAATAGATGTTTGTTGCAAATATTCATAGCATTTGTGAATAAAAAAAACAACTGCTCATCATTCAGTACTCCAGACAGAAAACCTTGCAATGGGGATGTTTAAGGTCTCTGGGTCGAGACGGGAAAAGTTACGTGACGTAGGTGTGTCACTTCTAAAAACATGCTAAGATTACCAAAGCACCTCTGTATATAAAAGATTTCTCAACTTTAAATATATTGAATTATCGGCATACAATTAAGGAGGCGTATGGAAATAATGTAGATACGTTATTTCTAGATGAAAGGCATAAATATATTTAAAGAGAAATTTGTTCTATTCCTTTCATCTAGAAATAACGTATCTACATTATTTCCATACGCCTCCTTAATTGTATGCCAATTATTCAATATATTTAAAGTTGAGAAATCTTTAATATACAGAGGTTTTTCGGTAATCTTAGCCATGTTTTTAGAAGTGACACACCTACGTCACGTGACTTTTCCAGCCTCGACCCAGAGACCTTAAACATCCCCATTATGTGATTATATAAATGTGGGATACTCAAAATTGCAGTATGCAAAATATTATTTTTATCCAACAAAAACTGTATGAGAAATTACTTTCTTGATACATATTGTATTTCTAGAAAGCAAGTTTAACGTCCGTAATCATTCATAAATGGCGAGAGATACGCCAACCGGACAATAAATGTGCTTTCGCCCATTGAGCCAATATCAACGAGAATTATTGTATCAATTGTACAGAATTCTCGTTGATGTTGGCTCAATGGGCGAAAGCACATTTATTGTCCGGTTGGCGTATCTCTCTCCATATTGTAATTCTGAAACTTTAAAAAAAAAAAATTTTCGTTAAAAAACAACAAATGTCGTAATATCTCAATTAAGGGTCTTTATCAATGAATGGGGGAGAAAAGAATCACTATTTCTATTTAATAGCAAAGCCTAATATTTGCTTGTTCTAATATATGTCAATACCCCCCCCACACTGTAATTAAGTAATTTAGGCTAATTTGTTGCAGATGTTTAAATTGAGAGTATATGAAAGAGTCATATTTTTTATTAAATTTCCATTGATATTTACTGCAAAGATGATATTAGTAAAGTTTAAATCATTTTGTACTAATTAAATTAAGAAATTATAAGCAGATAAAATGCAAACCGAAATCCTCTTTGCGACTTTTGCTGAATAATAAAACGAGGGTACTGAAATTATTAACTTACTTTTTAGGACCTTTAACAAAACTCCAATCAACACTTATGGTTTGGCCTAAAATATCTGTTCCATTCAATGAATCCATTGCAGCTTGAGCTTCTTTAAATGTTTCGTATTCCACTAAAGCATAACCCTTGGATGGAATAAAAAAAAGTCAGTATGCAGTAGAAAACAAGAAAATTAGTCGAATGTTATATCTTTCTATACAGGGATAGAAACATTATCAAAAGAAATGATTGTTTTCCCTATTGATTCAATTTGCGCAAAATGAATAATCTTCAGCTTCCTGTGATTATTAGTTGTTAATTTATTGACAGGCAATGTACCATATTTACATTGTAGGTCCTATTTTTTATAAGGAACAAAAAAATAAATAAAAAGTAAGGTAACTCTAAATCCCAAAAGTATTAACTTGAGATTAGAGCAAGGTAAATTAAATATATACTTTTATTTTTAAAAAAAAACAAAACAAAACAATTTGAATGCTGTACAAAGGAACATTAATTTCAAAACAAAAGTACACCATTATTAGGTCATTCTTCAGTGCAAGAGATTTTATTTTTCATTTCCCAAGTTACTCCCTAAGCTGCTACAAACATACAAAAAAAAAAGTCAGACACTGAACAAAAACTAATGACAGTTTGTGAAGAGAGGACGGAAAAAGTATCATCTACAAGTTACATTAGAAGTGTAGACTATCATGTGTCACTGAATGAATGTACACAGTGATCACTTGAAATGACGTTTCATATAATGGTTTGCAAATTTAAAAACTGCAGAATAATATCACTGCACTAAATGCAAGAAGATTGTTCAGTATGAATAGCAAAACAAATGTGGGAAATGTCATAAAAAAAGGTTTATGACTGGATAGCATGGTTTGATACCATACAAACATTCATTATGGTCCAATGCATTTCATATTATTTATGTAATTTCATCTTAATTTTGTGTTGATTCTGATTCTTCAAAAAGCTAACATTTTATTACCCAGGGAATAATTTGTTAGTGAAAAGAAAAAAAAAAAAATATCAGTTTACAATTGATACAACAAGTTTTTGCCCATAGATCATTATCAAAATCAAACGGAATTTTGTATTTAATGGATTAAAGTAGTCTCTAAAAGTTTCAGCTTTGTATGGTTAAGAAAAAAAAAAATCATATTTTTACACAAATGAATGGCTATTTTGATATGAAATTGTCTATCAACAATAGTACTGTTTTTCTAAAATATGTGTACGACTTATTTATTGGTGAACTCACAAACTTTCATTATACTTTGTATAGTAAAAACAGCTTGAATATTTCAAGAGGCTTATAGAGATCAGCCGTTCCAGTATGGTCTTGTGCGCAAGCAAAGCAGCGGCCCCACATGTTGGTTCAAATCCCAGCATCGACATGGATGTTTGAAAAATTTCCTTTCCTGTGTTTGCCTGTTTCTTTCTCTTTTTCATCAGGTCTGAAATCATTCCTTAAATAATTTATGGCAATGGCAAACCATCTCAGTATCTTTCCATTGAAATTCTATGGATTTCTTCTAGGGGTTCACCATGTTGTGAGCACTAGAGATCCATAGAACACAGACCTTCAGACATTAAGATCATACTTGGGTGAGAACCGTAACACAAACAAAATGGAGATCAATTAGTGCTTTTTTTTTTTTTTTTTGTAAAACTGTTTTCAATGTTGATTCCAGGAGCTCTCTCTGGTTTAAATTCTGGGGCAAAATTAAGTCTTTCGCCATCGTTAACCCTTTGTGGACGGTTTGGTGAAAATATATGCATGATCAGTTTTAAATTTTTTTTTCAGATTTTCAGGATTAGCCAATCAGGGATTTTTTTCAAAAGTGTCAAAATAAGAAGATATTAATTGGCTAGCTACAGCAAAAAGCAAAGAGTGACAAACACGGCGTCACTCTCAGACTCACAGGTTTTAGAAGTATTTTTATAGTCTGAAATAAATAAAGGAGATG
This sequence comes from Thereuonema tuberculata, assembly GCA_023159025.1. Lineage (NCBI taxonomy): Eukaryota > Metazoa > Arthropoda > Chilopoda > Scutigeromorpha > Scutigeridae > Thereuonema > Thereuonema tuberculata. Next base: position 205,142,460 of record JAFIDM010009631.1, read on the forward strand.
ATTGTAATAGTGAAGTAGAGTTATCTAAACATTGGAGGAACTTTTGGATCCGGAATTGCTTCATGAAAAAGCAAATTACAATGGCAATAGTTCATTTTCAGATAGTGATAGTAAAAAGCTTTTAGATATGGCTGAAAATCAATCATTTTGTGGATTTTCAAGCGTAGCCTTCAATTGCAGAACTTCCAATACAAATAACGTTAGTAATCTCTGGTTTGATGTAATCCAAAAAAAATGTTTATTTATTTTTTTGGGTATTATAGGAGTCTTAATAAAACACATGGTATGACAAGGGGCGACAAGCAGTTGGCACCTCTGCATTACAAATATGGCAGAAATGAAACTGACGAAAGTAAACTGAGGCGAGTTAGTATTAAAAAAAATATAAAAAATATAATATGCTTTCTTTAGCTCAAATATTCTGTGCAATTTCAATGCCATAATATTAAACTTTAATTTGGCTATTTTAACATATGTAACAAAAAATGACTTTAATAATTCCAAAATAAACTAATGTGCAATTGTTTTAACGTGCGTACATTATTTATAGAATGTTAAAATTAAGCCAATGCACAAAACTACAATAAAAATTACAAAATAAAAAAAAAAACAATTAAGCTCACAATCATTTCGCCAGCACAAAGGCATGGCATCTTCAGGTGAATGCACAAGATAAAGATAACTACAAAATTCAGTCATTATATAGGCAATGGTGAGGACCAGGTGATATTCAAATCTCGGTAGAGTCTGTTGCTGGCATCTAGGGGTGTACAAAGCCTTGGAGCAAATCATTTTATTGTTCAAAGCAGGGTTATTGATGGTTGAATTGGAAATGACTGAAAAAATTAAAATTGGCTATATTTAATACAATTGTTTTAACGTGCGTACATTATTTATAGAATGTTAAAATTTTGTAGTTATCTTTATCTTGTGCATTCACCTGAAGATGCCATGCCTTTGCGCTGGCGAAATGATTGTGAGCTTAATTGCTTTTTTATTTTGTAATTTTTATTGTAGCTTTGTGCGTTGGCTTAATTTTAACATTCTATAAACTAATGTGCATTTGGAAGTTTAATTGTTTATTTATACACAGAAAAAAAAATTATGTTAATTTTACTTTTAGTTTTTTATTAATTAATTTTTTTCAAAGTTGTATACAAATAAGGCAAAAACATGGCCGTCCACAAAGGGTTAAACCTGAAGTGAACATTGACAGCTTGATCATTTTCTGACCCATGATCTCTGCAAAGCAGTGCTGCATAATATGTTGTTTCTTGTTGTACTGTGTCCATTATGACTCCTACAAATAACTAAAAAATAACAACAATATTGATGGACATAATTGGAGAATACTAATATAATTCATACTGAAGTACTGCAATATCAGACCTTATTTACCTTCTACACCATATCAAAATCCGTACTTTTCAGCCATGCCTGAAGAATCATTGTAATTGCTATCTGAAAATGAACTATCACTATTGCAATTTGTATTTTCATCAAGTAATTCCTCAACTCAGTTTCACTATCAAAACCATCTCACTCAGGGTATTTCAGACTGCTATGTAATTCTAAAATCTTCAAATCACTACTGTGATGCCATTTCGTTACTCTGTTTTTGTTTTGTTTTTTCCTCCTCAATCCACTCATTGATGCAGCTAACCAATCACAGATCTGGTTATTTTCACACTTAGGAAGCATTTTGAAAAAAGAAAATAAATTTTTGAAATGAATCACACATAATATCACATGATGTTCACCAATCCATCCACAAAGGGATGAATTAGTTCTTGAGAAGCCCCTTGACCATCTTTTTATCACTGAAGTTATTCTTCTAGCCCCAAGTTGTGAACCTTGGGAAAAGACCAAAGTTCTCCCCTTTGATAAAAGAGTTTATACATTGTTTTTGTTAATTTTGAATTTCAAATTCTTGAACCATCCAATACGAAAAAGCAATGATTCAATTACAGTTATTATCTATTGCTTTTCTTTTAATGAGTTGTTGTGGAGCTACTTGACCATACTGTATATTCTATCATGAGTGAAACCCTCAACACCTAATAATCCTCCACTTCGTTAAAAAAAACAGTCCTTTAAATGTTAGTGGAGACAATGACTACACCAAAACTGAAAACATTTAGGAAGAGTACAAAGAATAAAATTATGTCAATGAATTTTTAAATAGCTGGGATAATGATTTTCCAGTGAAAACAGGATTTGATTATTCTGTTTAAAAATAGATACTTTTTTTTTTTTTTTTTAATGTTCAAGTTATTACATCTAAAAAATAACAGAATGCTTTTCTATTTTTTCTTCATTTTCTAGAGAAAATCTTAGTCCCACAAGTTCCCATAAGAAAACGATTCAGATTATCCATACACATTTATGAAGATAATTAGGAGGATTTCCAATACCTATTTTAATACCATTAAAAATAATTTTTAAAGTGATTTAATTATCTTCAGAGAAAATGATAAGAATTTTTTTTTATATAACGGATAAGAAAATTACCTTAAGAAATCCAGTTCGTCTGTCTAGATTAAGATGCAAATTTTTTATTTCACCAAATTCAGCAAATTTTTCATGGATATCATCTTCTTGAGCTTCTTCGTGAACACCAGTTACAAAAAGGATCCAGCCTTCAACAGCTACAGAAAGAAATCAGTAAGCTTATTTAACATTAAATCAAAACTACTTATCTTACTACGGGTCATTCCACATCATATCAACACACCCATTCAACTTCACCATCTCAGATTTTGATGAAATTTGGCACTGAGGTAAAATTCATGTAGAACATGAAAAATCTCAAGTTTCAATTTTTTTTGTCAACCCGTTTTTGAGTTACGGCCATTTAAAGTTTCCAAAAATAGACCAAAATCGCTCGGCGGGCGTTTACTAAAATTGTAATTGCTCTTCTCCTAATTGAGCTAGATACTTGGGAGTCAGGCTATTTTCTTCTACTTTTAATGGCCTTTCATTTGATATGCAACATGTAGGTGGTCTTGAGAGAAAAATGTTTTCCAAAATTTATACCAAAATTTTGAACTTGAATTCCAAAAAAGTCACATGATCAAAAAATTTCAAAAAATTCCTATAAGTGGTTTATTATAAGACTAAGAAATATGCAAAGTTACAAAATGGGATGGATATGGGTTCTTAGTTAAAATAAATTAAAACTAACACGGAATTTGAGAAATTATTTTATTTAAAAGTATTTGAAATCCAAAAATCAACATTTAACTTTATTTTAATCTAACACCCTAAATTAGAATTTTTTAAGTGTTAAATAAACAAATAAAATTATATAAAAAAAATGACTTGCTGTGACAGGTCTAGTTTATTTTAGTGGATCACTGGCATGTGGGTGCAGTGTGTGACATATCCAGGCTTGCTTCACATCATCAACCTCTGCAATGAAACAGCTCAGTCTGACTGTGGCATCAGTGTTGTGTGGATGTTTAAAGTAGTGATCTCTTTTTTTTTCTAGTTTGTTTTGTAATTTGAGAATTTAAGAAAGTTTTTTATTTAAGTACTAACTCTAATACCAGTTTACAAGTGAACTAATTAGTGGAGTTATTATGTGAAAAAAAACAAAACAAACAATCAGTGTTAAATTACAGATTTTCAAGTGTTTTTTTTTTTTTTTCTTTAAAGGAATATTTATCTTTCAGTTATTAAGAATAAGTCAAATATTTATTTGATCTTAACTATTAGTAATTTTTTTTCTGTGAAAATGCCTAAAAGACTGTACTGGTTATGTGACAGTTGCTTATGACGAAAGATGGTGTCTAGCATATGTATTGGACAGAAATGAAGACCTAGATGAAGTTAAAGTAACTTTCTTCATCCCCGTAGTCCATCACCATTATTCTGCTACCCAAGAAAACCAGATGTTTTATGGGTTTCCGTAACAGACATACTCTGTCTTGTGTGTCCAACAGGAAGAAGCTATGTTTTATCAGAAAATGACAGTTTAGCAAGTAATGAGGCGCTATTTAAAAGTTTTCAGTGAGCTTTGCTAACGTACAATGTTAAATTCATGTAATTACAGTGTTTATACTAAATTTTATTCCATGAGATGAAATGACAATCACGAAATATTTTTAAACTCTTAAACCAGTGTCATATAAAACATTATAAGTTAACTGTACTGCAAATCAATCTTTAAAACTCAAAATTCCTGAAGGTAAGACTATCTCTTACATATTTTGTCAATGGTATGTTTGTTTAAACTTACTTTTTTCTGGGATTTTATATAATTTCTGAATAAAAAATGTAAACGTTAACAAAACCACGTCTAAACAGAAATATTTTAAAGTAAGAACCCATATCCATCCCATTTTGAAACTTTGCATATTTCTTAGTCTTATAATAAACCACTTATAGGAATTTTTTGAAATTTTTTGATCATGTGACTTTTTTGGAATTCAAGTTTAAAATTTTGATATAAATTTTGGAAAACATTTTTCTCTTAAAACCCCCTACATGTTGCATATCAAATGAAAGGCCATTAAAAGTAGAAGAAAATAACATGTTTCCCAAGTCTCTAGCTCAATTAGGAGAAGAGCAATTACAATTTTAGTAAACGCCCGCCGAGCGATTTTGGGCTATTTTTGGAAACTTTAAATGGCCGTAACTCAAAAACGGGTTGACATAAAAAATTGAAACTTGACATTTTTCATGTTCTACATGAATTTTACCTCAGTGCCAAATTTCATCAAAATCTGAGATGGTCAAGTAAAATTTTTTATTTAAGTGTGTTGATTTGATACGGAATGACCCCTACCTTGAATAGAAATGAAAATTTATGAGGGCAAAGCTATTTGCCTGCAGATGTTTGAATAAAAAAATCTAAAAAATGCAATTAGTAGCAATATAATTTCCTTTTTTTGAGAATTAAAATTAAAAACTTACATCTTTGAGGTCCTGGCTCCTCACTATCATCGGTATCCATTGCCTCATATCCCCTTAATTCTTCTCTTGCAGAAGGATCTAGAAATTTTATTTAAAAAATGGTAATTTAATGGAACCCAATGGTTGTAAAAATTGATTGCTAATATAAGTTAAATTAGTTTATCAAATAAATGCTTAGAATATTAATAAATAATAAAAAAAAAATACTTGCATTTATCTGAAAAAAGAAAAAGAAAAAATTGACTCAATTATTTTTTTATTTCCAAAAAGAAAAAAAGAGAAAGAATTTTTTCCAATGAAATCACGTTATTACTATTTATTTTTAATTTTTTACCAAACGAATAGCATATAACTTTCCTTAAAGAAACAAAGGAGGTTTACAACGTTTAATGTTTACAATCTTAAAAGTATTTTAAATGAGCTTTCCTAATTATTTTATTTTTTTTTGTAATTAACATCCCTTCTCTCTATTCTGTCTCCTTCGTCTTTAAAGTCAAACTATTTAAAAAAAAAAAAAAAAATTAGATGAAATTGAATATTTTTGTCCCAATTTCCACTGCTTTTTTTTTTTATCTCAAAAGGGATCAATAATTTTACAAAGAGGATCGACAACTGTATCTTGGAGACTTTCAAATCAGATGTAAATAATTCCTATTTAATTATATGCTAACTGGGTGAATTACTGTAGGTAGCAAATAAGAAATCATCACTGATTTTCAATTTAAGAAACAGTCTTGTAAATTTTGGCAAGTACTTAACATTTATTATGGAATATTCACCATAGTGAAAATAATTCTTCGCAAAATGGTACTAAGAGAACTAATAATTTCAATCAATTCTATGTTTACTAAAACTATTACTACTTCTACCAATGGCCATAAATGGTAGTTCTGTCATTTTATGTCTTACAATCTAATGCTATTGCTCAATTTAATAATTTAATGAGACTGTTGTAAGAGGAGAAAAGTGGTAGCAGTAACTTCCGAAATTATGCACTAGTGACAAAATAATAATCCATTAAATGATATTTTTTTTGACAATTCAACATTTTAGTGATTATCATTTATCACATTATTATGTAAACAATATTATGCACGTGTCTGTATAGATATAAGATGGAAAATATTAATAAATTCCTAAAAAATGAATTAAAAATATCCAAGTTTCAAAGGAAAAAAAATTAAGAATCCTTGTAGAATAAAATCATAATTAATCGTTTCAGTTATGTTTAAGATTGACTGTTTCTTACCTGATCCAAAACCTCTTCCTTTTCTTTTCTTCGCTTTTTCCTTGAGTTTTTGAATTCCCTCTAAAAGAAAATAAATAAATAGAGTATAAAAAAAAGACAGCTTTCACATACTTTATACCGAAAATGCTGCGATTTAAAATAAACACCTCAATAAATAAAATTATATGGATATTACCATTATTTGTAAATAAAGACAATTAAGAAGATGGCTTTTTTTTTCCTAATTATCATCAGTGAAAGTTTATAATTTTTGTCAGAAATTTAATAATCAGTGTTTGAGATACTTGAAATAATGATTACAGAAGTTAACGGTTGCTGAAAAGTATTTTGGAGTATTAACTGAAGCCTGTGCTCGTACTGATTGAATAAAATGAATGGATTTAATAACAACCAATTCTTCTGTTTTGAAGCCGGGAAAGGCCCAAGCGGAGATTTATTTGATTTTTTTCAATGGCAATATTTAATGTCTCATTACATTATTATTAGCTTAGGAAAGCTAAAGAAAATAACAAATAAATTTTTAAATGCTTACGATCTCCTTCTTCATCAACTTCAAATTCATCGCCACCATCGATATCTAAAACGTCCGCCATTGCTTCTGTCACGTTTCGGTTTACCGGAAGTGGAAGTTAGCAAAACTAGATCTCAAATGGCGCAGAATCCAACAAGACTAAAACGCTTCTACTAAAAAGATCAACTGAGGGGGAAAAAAAGCAAAACGGCTTTTATACTTAAAAATAAAACGAACAGTATTAACAGCGATAAAAAAATAGGTAAGCAGTTTTTTACCACAGCTTGATGTAAAGCAATTTAATTCATAAATCCTGATTCTTTTTGTTAAGGCGGGCGAATGCCGAACCAAGAAATAATATAACCTATATGTTATATTTGGCAGGACTGACCATCGAAACTTCACTTCATTAACGGATAACGGTTTATAGAATTGTATTTTAATTTAATAATAATTATTGTTAGTTTTAAGGAATGCTTCTCTGTTTTGGAGAAATTTTAAGATAAGCCTTGCCGTTCAGGCATGGGTGGGTGCCCAATCTTTGTTTGTAGAGGGAGCCACCAGGTCATGGGACACCCCAACATTACCTATGGAACCGCCATTTTGAGACTCATGTGAGCTTTCCCTAATCCATTTCCATTCAATTAAACGGGCGGTTCTACAGAAATTGGGTAACTTGATGTTCCCTAGCCATAACTAATCTAAAATCTGACATTGTAAGATTTTACAAATTCGATAAAAGGAAGGAATATTGTCAAATCTCCACTTTCTACGTAAAATGTCAGTCCCTGGCGTGTGGCCACTACAAAAATCAGGACACCGACGTTTATATTTTCGAAAATTTTACTTTATTATCTTTACATAAGTTGTAAGATACTTTTAAAATATTACTAAATGAAATGATCAGTGAAAATAAGTAAAAAACATTCCTAAATCTTAAACCCGCGCACTCAGTTTCGCTCGTCAGTCCCCTGTCGTTATTGAAATTCGAAAAATCGGAGTATTTAATAGCACTTAAAAGTCGAGACCAATCTGCTTTTAAACATTACCCGTGAAATTAACTGCAGCAACTCGGCCGTCCTAAGGTGAAAGGAAGCAACTAGCAGTTTGGAAACTGATTATTTGCTGCCTTTAACCGTAGATATAAGCATATTGTGATTCAGTTGCTATCTTTGATCATCTAAATAGGGGCCAAACTTAACAGCAGATCTCTACCAAATTGCTTAGGAAGATGTGTAGATGAGCCAATTTTTGAAAATGATGCAAAATAGAGTTGAAGATCTTCGAATATCAATTTTTATTTTTTTTATTGAAAATTAGTTCGCAAGCTAGATATATGTGTGTGTGATCATGTTAAGGAACTAAGCACAAAGTTTAACAACGATTTATCTATTTTTAACACTTTTTGTATTTTTTTTTGTACACCGATCACCTCACCTCAGCCACACAAAAATAAATTCTGCAAAAATAATGTGTTACATAATTTACAAAAATATCTTGGTATTTCTGAAAAATACGCCTTCTTTGTCCCGCTGACAGTGAATAAATAATTTTAAACCTGTATTTAACGAATTTTTATACCAAAATAGGTGTGTGTGTTCAATTTTTATTTGTTTTGCTTGATAAACACTGCATAATTAAATTAATTTAACGGTGCTAAAACTTCTAAATTGATTTGTGCATGCTGATATTGGTTTCATTAATACTTACAACGCACAAATATAAATTACAATTTAATTTTTTATGAGTTATTAGCTAAAAAGTAGTATGAATGGAGGTGAGAAATTGTGACGGAGGTGAGATAGCAGTTACAGAAGTGCAGGCGATCAGCCAAATCAACTTTAATATTACTAACTTAAGCAGAATTTCAGACTTGAGATAACTGATGTAACTCATGAATAAGATGTTACTGTTTGACAAATACTCTTACTGCCTTTTTCCAGTTATCAAAGCAGCGGCAAATTCTACCTTGGTGCTTTGCTTCAGGTATTAAGTCAATAATCTTATTTTTGTTATAACAAAAACAGACTTCACAAACTCGGCTTCACAAACCTATTATTGCCGATTGGATATAATGACCAAAGTTTTATTTCAATAATAAAAAAAAATGTTCTAATGGCCACCGTAATTGTTTCATTTAACAAATTGTAACTTACTGAATTACTAAAAACCTGTATTTCTGCCAAAACCAATAAATTTTTAATAAAAAACCTTGCATAGCCTACATTAACGAACCTAAACCAAACTATTATTATGCTGAAAAAAGGATTTAATAGAAATTATAATTTTAATACGATTTGATCATTTATTTTGAAATTTCTGTCCTAAATCTTGCACAGTTCAGCAAAATGATAGAGCTCCGATTCATTCAATTTACTTTCCTTAAAAGTATATATTTTGTAATCATGATTTATATAGGTTGATTCTTTTACAAACACGTGAGTTTTTGGTAAAGTAAGTCTTTCCTCCTAACAAGTAGTCTCACCATGGTCACTAAGCTAAATGTGACGGAGGTGAGAAAATGTTTATTTTATGGATCTCTTTGATCTGTTAGCAGCAACAGCCACTGCCATCCAATACAGCTATCAAGAATGTTTCAATTGTAATGGATTTAGCTCAATTTTTAAAAGAAAATCTTAATATTTCAACAATTTAGGATGAGAACGGAGGTGATAACCTATTTGTATACGCTGCATAAATTCGATTTTCAATTAGGAATCCTAACGAAATCTGTACTTAGCGGAAGCAAAAGATGTGCTGGGTAGTTTGAGGAAAGGTGGCCATGACAATTGGACATCTCGAAAATCAATACAAGGTTTCTGCGTTTTCAGAAAATAAGTATTTACTTTGTGTGACGGAGGTGAGAACGCATTTCGGGAACAGGCATATCACATTTTTTTAACTAACATGGAATTGTTTAAAAATTGCTTGCTTTCCAAGACAGTATTATTACTTTCAAACTAATCCATATCAATAAGAATTCTAAACAAGTAAAATTTATTTTGTCTTTCACAGACATCAAAGGTGGAGGTAGTTGAAGGGTAGCCCTTTTGGAATTAGTAAGAGCGGCGTGGTTGTGGCGTAAACGACTGTGAGCCAGTCAAAATATCTTGTCCACTGGCAGGTAATTTCACGATTATTTACAACTAATTTTTTTTAAATATTTTTATGCCTAAAAGATTATCGTGAAATGTTCTAATGTGGTAAGCAATAAAGCTGATATATGTAATCGTTTGAAAGATATATTTATTTTTCACTGAGTTCGTCAGTCCCCTGCCCAGAAAGGCGACAGGGCGCTGACGTTTCTGTCTCTATCCATCAAGAGGCTAGTGCTTTAATAATATAATATTGTTCGCCCATCAGGAGAAAACACTGTTAGCCACGCTTCTTCAAACGGAGAATATATTTCACAAAAGGGTTGAGGGTTGCAAAAAGAAAAATTTTGGAAAAACAAACCAGATTAGGGAAAAATTTTAAATACTTACTATTAAAGAAAAAAATATTTATAAAATAATTATGAATAACATTTCTAATGTTAATAGGGAAAAAAATAATCAAAATAATAACTAGATACAATTGGTTAAAAATCTTTCAAATCAATAAGTTGAATAATAATTTTGGTCTAAAATTGGAAAACTATATAAAATATAAATTATTCAGTCAAATTAATTGGGAAAAATATAATTCTGCAGCACTAAAAAGTATTAAAAAGCTTAAAACTTTATTAATCGCTGACGTAATTGATGAGAATGTTACTCTAAATTTTTAACTTTTAACTTTTGTTAAGTTTCTTTTGTATTAGATAATTAACAAAGTTAATTAATCTACAGTTAATAATTATAAATTAATCTATCAGCACCTATATTACAGGTATTCTTTATGTTTTGGTATAATTTCCATTATATCAAAGCTTGCAGTTGTAATTAATGCAGGTATTATGATGATTATTATTATTGTCAATCTAATTCTATTTTTAATCTTTTAGTACAAGTGCGAATGCCAATGTTCTTAATTTGTATATTTGTAATTGTTCTGACGAACTTTACAGGATTGTTTTTAAGCTTTTTTCTTTTTTTACTGTCAACAATTAAATATTAAATAAAATATTATTACCATAAAGTGTATATATTTATTACTGACATTATTAATATAATTTATATACAATTACGCTTTTTCGTAATTTAAATAAATAAGAAACAGTATAGATATAATAGTTCTTAAACAGCAAATCAGTTTTATATATCGTTACAGTTAAAATATAACATAGTTATTATTATTATTATTATATATAAGAAAAATAGATATATATAATATCGTATTTTATATAATCAATTCCTCTATATTATAAACAAGAAACAAAATCTGTGCACTTGCACTGAAAATGGAAAACCACAATGACCCCTCAAATAGCTTTGTGGAATCGTCGCCTACTTTGTGGAATCGTCGTGATGTAGGCATGGCTAAGTGTCTTCTCTTGATGGCCAAACAATATCACAAATGTACAGCTGAATTCCTTTTTTATTTTGCTACATGATCGCTTATTGCTTCATTACAGATTTTAAATGGCGCCTAGAAAAAAAACAAAATTGAGTAGAGAAGACATTTTGAAAAAAAAGAGAGAAGCTGAGAAGGCCCGTTTACTTAAAATAAAAAGTGATCCAATAAAATTAGCAGAACATAAAGAAAAAGAACGAATAAAATATCTGAAAAAGAAAGAAGAAGGACAAAGAAAAAATATAAATGAAATGACTGCTCGTGAACAAACAATAACACGGAAGAAATGGAAAACATACTCATCTACTTACAGAAGAACTAAAGCCAGAAGAACTAAAGCCATGGACAACATTACTAACACCTATATAATGCAGACTACACCTCTCACATCCCATGATGAAACAGTTCAAGTTGCTCTTGAAGAAAATAGACCCAATAATAATCCTGAAGAAATTATACAGAACAGTAACAAAAACCAGAGGAAGGAAGAAGCAAGAAAAAGGAGTCAAAGGGAAATGAGGCTTACGCAAATTATTTCCAAACTTAAAGCAAACCTCAAAGCATGATGTCAGAAATTTCGAAGATTAAAAAAGAAGACAAAAATCGCTAAAAAATCTAGCGAGCTAACTCGGAAAATTAGGATTGAAAAGATGGCTGAAGACATAAATAAAAGAAAAGTATTAGGAAAAAAGCCGCTATTTGGGGAAGTAATACAAACACAAATTGAAGAAAACTATTCTGAAATGAAAACTCAAGAAGAAAGGTTGATGTTTAAACGCACTATTTCTGGAAAAATGGTAAATAAATACAAACTTGTTTCCATCGTTACACATGCGTTTGACGTGCTCATTAATGATGTTAATCATTATTTCAACTAAATACACTATTTCTCGGAAAAAAAAAAAGTATTGAATTGGAGAAATAAGATTGTAATTAATGTTTTTCTTACATTTTTAGGACACTGGCAACTCTGTAAAAATAAATTAAACATTAAAATAATCGAGTTTCCTTCGTTACGCGATTTGGACATCGTGGTTCAATAACTTAAAAAAGTATATTTACAGCAGAGAAAATGCACAAAAACTTATGAAAATGCTTTAAAACGTTGAAAAAATTATTTTAAAGCCTGATAAATGAGTTGAGATACTTACTTACTTATTTATTTTAGCATCCGAAATAGCGTTGTTTCCATCGTTACTTTTTGACAAACAAAACTGGCAAGAACATATGTGTTATATATCTGTTGTAATTCTTCAATATTTTACACTGCTGCTGTCATCATCATTTTATTGTATTCATTCAATATTTTGATTATGAAACTTCTAAAAACACATTAGAAATTTTTTTCCTTGGTGTTGCAGAGCATCAGTTAACATAAGAGATGTCCAAAATTAACCATTTGTAGCTAAAATGTTTTAATTTAAGGATATTTACAACAAACTTCTGTAATAAATGATACCAGTTCTTGTCTCTGAACAGAACTAAAAATTCACTGAGAAAAATAATTTAAGTTATAAGATCTAAATTTAATTTCTGAGATAACTTTAAGTTAAGAAGTATGTCTTGTCCCCACCTTTTTAAAATCACTCTT
>JAFIDM010009631.1:205160221-205207315 GCA_023159025.1 Thereuonema tuberculata
AGGGGCAGATTTCATCTTCATATAAAATTAAAAACATTTTTAAAAATAGGGGGTTACAATGGATTTTTAAAAATGTTTTTAATTTTATATGAAGATGAAATCTGCCCCTGCGAGATTTCGAAACGTCAATAGGGGAATTTTTAAAATTTTATTTTTTATTTAAAGTTTTTAACTTGTTCACCCGTTTGTGTCGAAAAAGCGGTTGACAACACAAGTTACCCAGTTCTTGTAGAACTACACATACAAGAGATCTGGGTACCAAAAACTGAAATAAAGATGCATGTAAACTTTCTAAATTAATTTTATTAGTCTCAGATTTTATTATTTATGTTGTATACTTTACAGAACTGTGATAAAAGATTAAAATTAATTATTATACACATTACAAAGTTAGGCTATGATAGTTGAAAAAAAAAAAAGCAAATTTTTAACCTATAAACATCAACAGAGGTAGGTCTCTATTTTACAGAACTGTGATAAAAAGTTATAATGAATTTTTTTACACATTACAAAGTTATTCTTTATTTTTAATGTTCACCAGTCCTCTTAGATATTCAGAAATAAAGAATACCTGTAATATCAGTGCTGATAGATTAAGATATAATTATTAATTGTAGATTATTTAACTTTGTTAATTATCTAATACAAAAGAAACTTAACAAAAGTTAAAAATTTAGAGTAATATTCTCATCAATTACGTCAGCGATTAATAGTTTTAACATTTTTAATACTTTTTAGTGTTTCAGAATTATATTTTCCCCAATTATATTTTATATGCTTTTCCAATCTTAGACCAACATAATTATTTAATTTATTAATTTGAAACAATCTTAACCAATTGTATCTAGTTATTTTTTCAATGTGTTGATTATTTGCCTTATTGACGTTATAAATGTTATTCATAATTATTTTATAAATAACTTTTTTTTTTAATAATAAGTATTTTAAATTTTCTTCCTAATCTTATTTTTTCCCAAAATGGACAATTTGCTGAAATTTGTATGTAAATTATTGGAAATTAAAAAAAAAATTAAATTATTAATATCTTTAATTTTTTATTTATTCATGAAAATCCAATATTCAAAATCCCAAACATAATCTCAAACCGAATATACTAGAGATTTGAATAATAATATTTATTATTTATTTAATTAATATTAATATTTATTATTTAAACGAAATAAATAAATTAATATGAAAAAGAATAAGGTATGTAATTTTTTTTTATGATAAAATCATAATGTATTTCCCAGGTAAATTTCTCATCAAAATATATTCCCAAGTATTTTTCCTGGGTTACACATTCGATTTTTGTACATACAATTATTATTAGTATACACATTGCAGTTTCACTAGTTGTATTATGAAAGTGAAGTGTAAGAAATAATTCTTTATTTAAGATTTTATTTTTATTTTTAATAACTAATGCTTTATTTTTTTTTTATAATTAATGGTCATAATATTATTATTTGCCCACTTTATTACATTACTGAAATAATTTTGTAGATAATTAAAAGCAACAGATTGATCTTTATTACTAGAAATTAGAATAACATCATTCGAATATAAATTTAATACGATTACTTATTGAATTAATGTATAAATTAAATAATAAAGGCCCTAAATTGGATCCTTGCGTTACTCCTACCTTAATAGTTTAGAGTTTTATTTTAGTTTTGAATCTTCCGTCATCTAAATAACTTTTATAACTTTATAGTTGTTGCCTCTAAAACCTATAACATTAAGTTTCTGTATAATAAATTATGATTTATGTTATCAAAGGCTGTTTTTAAAGTCATTGAAAGTAATGTATATGATATTTCCATCATATTATACTACGTGTGAAGAGACAAATGATTGGACGCTAGTTTGCAGGGTGTGCTGTTTCAGTGTTCTTGCTCTTAGGTATGGGGCATCCCGCGTGAGAAAAAGAGGCATATGTTCTGGATGTTGGATTATGTCAGTGAGTGTAAGAGACTTCCCATGCAGTGACATGAACCTCTTGATCCAGAAGTTCTGGACACAGTCTGTACCAGGAGCCTTCTAGTTGTGTGCATGTTTTAGTGCTGTCTGTATGTCGTGAAAGTAATGTCATGGAAGGGAATGTAGGGCGTTCAGTGAGTTGTTGTTCCTCTGTGATCCATGGTGCTTTGTCATTGTGGGGAGGATGGGATTGGACCACAGATGACCAGTATTCATGTAATGCCTCACTGGTGGTAGTGTTTGTGTTGGGTGCTGTAGAGGGAGATGTAAGGGATCTGTAACATTTTTTCTCATTATAATAAATTCTCATTATAATAAAAAGTGTTGTTTTGTTGTTTGCGAATAGTATGCTGTTTGTATCTTTGTAATCTTTTTGCAAAGTGCTCTCAGTTTTTGTTTTAGTGTGTCAAGATGTTTCTGAACCTGGATATAATGCTTTGAGTGTGAGGGACGAGTGTTTATGTGCTTGAATATCTCCCTAACTTGGGACATTTAGGAAGGACTTCCTCGATTACTTACAGAATTTGGGACATTTACTGATGCGGGACATTGCACTAAAATCCGGGATATCTGGTCACCCTACAGATAATTTGTAATGTCTTACAAAAATAATTTAATTTTAACAAAAGGCCAGAAAAAAATTACAAAAAAGGTTGTGATAAATAATAAACTTAGAAAGTATTATTTATTAGTATCTTAATAAGTTACCTTGAAAGTCTGTGTACATTTTTATAAAAGAATTATGTTATTATTTATATATGGAGATTAAAAAAATTAGTCCTTTCTTCGGATATTTTATTATTATTATAAATCTAAGGTTTCATTTATCTATACAACAGCGTATCAGTATTTTTATTAATATTGTAACAGTTATGCAAACACAAACAAAGATAATGATCTAAAATATAAATAAAGATATGATATCGCCGTTCTGCCATGGCCGAGCGGTCTAGACGGCAGTCTGCCGTGTGGCCGACATGTCGGAACCTGGGTTCAAATTCCGGCATGGGCAAGGCTGTTTCTTTCTTCTTCTGTGTTTCGTCCGTTTCTCCCTGGGACTTACTATCTCAGGGTTATTTCTGGACGACATGTGAATCTCGTCTCCCCTTCTTCAATTTCCTAGCCTCACTCTGACGTCAGGTAGGGCTAGCTCGTGGTCCACATTTGATCGTTGTCGATGAAAGAAGAAAGATATGATATCACAATATTTTTCAATGAAAATTTCAGGAGCTAAAAGAAAGAAAGAAAAAAAAAAGAGCAGGGAGTGAAAGATTATTTATTTATTTTCCAGAAATATATGAATTAATTGTTCTGAGGCCATGCAATTCAATAATATTGATTTTTTTTTAAGATTTAAGAATCATCTAATTTAGTGGAATTTTGTGTAAGTAACATATATTATAGGAAATTTAGTAAGGGCCTACTACTCTATGTTGTAGGGGAAGGTGTTGTACCTTTGACCACCCTTGCTAGTACTGTCATCTATCAGCATACTTTAAAAGCTTTTCTGTTTAATGTGTAGCATTCCCACTATTTGCGCCTTTAAACCTTCAGTAGCAGTTAGATCTTTGACTTGCAAGGAGTGAAAAATATATTTCCAATTCCATCACCGAAAAGTAAGTATTTTGCAAGTGAATGTTTCTTTAATAACATTGTTTGTTTTCTTTTGATTGTTATTTCAACAATAATGAGTAATACATAAAAGTCCTAATAATGAATCTATAGGCATATAAGATGACTAGATTAACCTAAAAATTGTAGCATGGCGTGAAACGTAAGTTTGACTGATGTTGTACCTTTGACCACAGCAGGGTGTTGTTCCTCTGACCAGGTCAAAGGTACAACATTACTTAATAATATGTAAATGTTTTAACTTACAGTCCTTTTAGCATTATGTAAGATGGAAATTTAAATAATTTTTGTCAAATTTTTATTTTTTTACCAAATCTTATTCAAAGAAAGTAAGCAATTGATTGTTTGTCCACGACTTTGAGTCTGATGTTGAATATTCATCAGGGGAAAGTGTTTTTGATCTTTCAGATGAATGCCATGAGTTGGAGAAGGAATTAAACTTTGAAAAAGAAGATTTAGTTGAAGAAAGTTATGTCCTTGTCAAGCTGACAAAAAAAAACAACAACAAATACTTTGTGGCTCAAATAAAGGAAGCAGTATGTGATAATATTTGAAAAAACTACCGAAGATGGCGAAATTCATCCAAGAAGATAACCAGCTCTACGACATAGAACTACAAGATATTGGGGCCAGGCTACCAAATTCAACCACAGCTGGCGGTACAGCTCGACTAAAAGAATGTCTATCTTTTGGAGATAGACATTGATTTTTCATTGTATAATGTAAATGGGCAGGAGTAGGCTACTTAAGCCATTAGAATTTATTTCATGTTTTATTATTCTACTTTGAATTGCATATATTTGCCAAATGTATACATTTCTGAATAAAAATGTTAATTAAATAACTTGTATCTGTCAGTTTTTACTACCACCTGGTCAAAGGTACAACACCACAAGGTATAGTTTTTTTTGTAAAATAAAAATAAAATACTTATACTCAAAATATAATATATAAAACACATGCAGTTGATGGCAAGATGCATGAAGATCACATGTATCCATTCAGGTAAGGATTTACTTGAGTACAAAAAATTAGAAAATTCATTTAGTGAAAACTGGTCAAAGGTACAACACCTTCCCCTACATTAGCTAAATATCTAATGAAATTAGTGTTTATGAGTTTAGTTATTTTTGTGTATATGTTTACATTAGTTTATGCTGTTTAAAAGCTATTTTGATTAAGAGTCTAACTTAGTTAAACTCTCTTATATTTCAGAATTACTTAAATATGCTATTGTTGTTGCTTTTCAGTTTGTGAGTGGCTGTTCTTTGTTTAATAAAGTATTTTAAAATCATTCACCTAACCCAACAAAGTTGTTTTTTTTTTTTTGATCGACAATTCATTTTTAAATTAAATTTCCAAAATTTTTTTTTTTTAGGGTAAAGTGAACAATTACTGGCACCAACTTTTCATTTTCTACTATTAGTCTACGTAATGACGTGAAATTTGAGGGTTATTTTCGTTAGTCCACTGTATCTGTGTTAGGCCTATTGAACTTGCAATAATTTGAAATAATTAATACCGATTAGGCTTAATTTTAACAAAAAATTAAAAAAAATTTAAGTTGTCCAAACATTGGCACTTTTAGTTTAAATACTGGCACATCATGTCTTTATTCTGGCCCCTGCCAGTAATTGGTCAACTGTGTTATATGCAGGTTTTAGTAGCCTACACTTCATTTTAAATATTAAAGCAATGGCAGAACTCCATGAAAGCAAGCAACAACAATAAATTACTGTAACCAGTACAGATTGAAAAACCTTTGCCTGCTAACTGTTAGGCACAATAGGCATTTAATTATAAGGGACAAAACAAAATAAAGACTAAATAGTCTTAAACAGAACTGTTTAACGTGCAGGAATGTAACATAAAAAGAGTAACAGTACATATTATATCAATCTGTACTGGTTTCATTAATTTATAGTTGTTGTTTGCTTTTGTGGAATTACACTTCTGGGAGCGAGAGCGGGAGAGGAATCCATAAGCTTTCACGCTTTTCTGGGCTTATCATAGAGTATAAATCTGGCTGATGAGTTCTAACAAGGACGAACCAGCTGCCCCAGATACTTGTCGATGACAGCCCAAGGCGTGAAAGCAAACTCAATAAGTATTCTTTTAATTCCCCTTTTTATTCCTGTAATTATATTCCTGCACATTAAACTGTCCCATATTTATTTATAATTTCAAATTTCACCATTTCAGGAAAATGAGCACAATAAGTTGCTTCGTCTGACTTAAGGCTTAAAGAAATTAATTAAAAAAGAACTGCATAAGCCTAACAGTGGGCTGTTAGGTGTAATGTATGCTTATGAGAATTTAATTTGCTACACACAAATGTTTAAAGAGAGCCTAAAATAATCACATTAGCTAACGTGTCTTTATTCTGGCCGTGCCAGTAATAAGATACGAGATGCCAGTATTAGGTTAACATGCTGCAATGTTTTTCATCAGAAATAAACATAAACTGTACAAAATACAGCTTGAAATAGTAAACTTCAAAACATAAATTAATAACCCACACTGTTGTTTCTTTCTTTTTGCTTCTTAGTACTCGGCATTTGTTAATTTTCAAAGTCTTCACAGTAAACTTCTCTCGCCAAAGTGAAACCTGAACCATAATGCATCATTACCTATTGTGCGTTATTTATTATAAAACGCTTCCTCTTCAAAAAAACAAAAGTTAGATAAAAGTGAAACTGAAACCTATCTGAATTTAGTGTCGGCAGTAAAATAATAATTCAGCCAATGGTATTGGAGCAGAACAAGTTATTATGAAGAGTGCCAGAGTTTGGTCACTTTACCCTAATCTTTGTTGCAGCTAACATCTTTCTTAAGAATTTTTGGTGATCAGAAATGTGTTTATACTACAGATGCAAAGAAAATTTACTGCATACATCAAAATGAATGCTAGTTAACAATTGACATTATTTCTGCTATCTCTTGTCGATAATATTATAAATAGATTTCTCTCTTCTATAATTTTGACATTAATGCTTCCAGTGGTGTACCCACGAAGGGAGCTGAAGCCCCCCCCCCCCCAAAATAAATGAAGAAATCCTTTATTAAAACACTGACATGTCTGTATCTATTATTTTGAAAAGTGGTCTTTGAAACAATTTATTTTTAAATAGGCCTACATCTAAATGGACTTTTTACAATATAATTTTTTAATTATTATTATTATTGTTGATGTTATCGTAATCATGATCACGAAGCTTGACTTTATTATTATTATTATTATTATAATTACTGTAAAATATCAATGCCTGTGTATCCATAAAGCTGTCAGAAGATATCGTTGTTGTGGTAATGTAAACATTTTCCAGTAAGCATGTACAATGGCAGCAGTGGATGTCAACTCATGCCTCCAGAACACTGGAATCTAAAATAACTGCCATAACTTCACCATATTAATTGTTAAAGATCTATAGACAAAACATTAGACACGGGTGATGAGAAATTGACATTGGCACCCCGAAGCATAGGCAGACATCTGGGCTTCCCAGCATTGAATTGTAATTGATAAACATAAGTAAATGTTGTTACCTTAGCGACTTTGATCGTGAATGCAATGTCGGGGTAAGACAGATGGGTCATTCTCTTGAAAAAGTGGTAACTACCCTGGCATCAGGAAAATCCAAACTGAACCTTTGCAGAGTGGTGCCAAATTGTGTAGTCAGATGAATCCCATTATCAGCTGTACTGGTCTAATGAGAGGGTGCAGGTATGGCGTCGACAGCACGAGGCCATGGCAGGTCAGGTCAGGACAGCTCTGTGATGGTTTGGGGTCTTCTTATTGGACACATTAGCTAAGAGAATTAACTGGCTGATCGTGAACACCCTTTCATGGTCTTTGCATATCCTGCACCGATGGGAGTGTTTTACCACCCAGGCATGGCTCAAAGAATACTTATCTCAGTTTGGGACCATCCACTGGCCCTCAAGATCCCCAGAGGAGATCCTATTAAACCCTATTGAACATCTCTGGGATGCTGTTGAGTGAGACAGTGGCATCAGATTCATGGATTTGATGTCTAGGTTGGAGTTGTGGACAATGGTAGAACAGGCACTACCTCCGCAACCCTCTAACATCTGGTGGAGTCAATGCCTCAAAGTGTTCAGGCTATTATTCTCTAGGGGAGGACTGACACGCTGTTAGGTGTACCTAATGGCTTTGTCTATTCGCAGTAAGTGCAACTGATTACTGAATTGTTGTTTTTCTTTTTTCATATAGTTGCATTTTTCACCACTGTATTTTAATTATAATTGCCATTCAAGTTTTTATTTAATTAAAACAGAACTTACCTTTATAATATTAATTGGAAAATTTTTTTTTTCCTTCAAAAAAGGTTGGCACAATATTTATTCCTATTTCTGTTTAATATTCTTATCTTTTTTTTAATAGAAATGCATTCTTTTTATAGTTATACCTGTGCTTCACTCAGGTTACAAAAAAGTTGTCATGAAGTGGATGATGAAAAAAAATGTAATTGTGTGATCACTTTGAAACTTTTTCAGTTGGCAAAAAAGTCATGTGGTAATTACAAATTAATGTTATATTCCTATTTTGTAACTCGATAAGCCCCAGGTATCAAATTAATATCGAGGTTGGACTTCCCACCCTTTTCTGTCCTTCTCCACACCCCTATCACTTCTAATCTTCCCCAGTTGGTAAAAGATCACATGATGATTGCAAAGTAATGTTCTTATTTTGTAACCAGAAAACCCTGTAAAGTACCCTTCGATAAACCTACACTCCTTAGGATGCAAATAGCAAAAATTCGTTGAATACGTATGTTTTAGATTTTGACAAAGAAAACTCAAGCGAAATTCAGTGTTTCCAGAGATACAGATAACTTCAAGGTGTGTCCAGGTTTCATTGTACCCTGTTATTTCTGCAGGGTCCTGAAGTTTGGTCCAGATCGCTCAATGAACCTAGGAGTATATAGCAAGCAAACATGTGTTTCAGTCATGAAGTCACAACCTTGCATCTGTAACTCTGCCAAAGCAGTAAACGAGAAGTATGGTATTCTCATTCATTGGCGTATTGAGGGGGGGGGGGGGAACTTAGAACCCCCCATTGCATCCAAAAATGAAATTTAAATGTAGGATTTTGGTGGGAAAGTTCATCAGTTTGACTGCAAACCCCCACCCCTCACCCCACTATTGGGGAAAAGGATGTGACTTTTTAAAACCAAATTCAGTTCATTTCTACTGAAGTAATTATCATTTATAAATAAAAATTCTACCACCTACACTATTAAGTCTTGATTCATTTATTGATATATTTGCTAATAGATTCTGCTTCATTCTTAATCTTAGATTTACTTCCGGTTAATGACTTGTTTATACTGATAATAAATTAATACTTTTATTGTAACCCTCCTATTTCAAAAATTCTAGGCATGCCTTTGCTCTCATTAAATTAAAGTAGCTTTGGTATTTATTAACTTAGAAATGTACTAGTTGGATACAGTTACTTTGTCCACAGTTAAAATGTCTTAAGAGATATTTTAAATCATTTTAACTTTTGGAAAATAAGACTCTCCTCTATTGTTTTGTTTCTCTGATCAAAACCTTATTATTTCTTACTTTCCATTTCAGTTTTTCAGAAAAAAAAATATAAGTTTTCATTAGAGTATAACTGAAGTAATTTTACTACATATGTTTTGAAATTAGCAGTTAATATCTTTTTTAGTAATGTATAAACAAAGGGCAATATTAGGAAGGGATTTTTTTTTTTTTTTTTTTTTTTCAAAATGCAGGATTTAATGCAAAATCTTTTTTAAAATCGACAATAAAATAAAAGTGCCAAAAGTGCCCATTCAACTTTAAAAACAAATAATAAATAAATAAATAAAACTAAATTAATTAGGAAGAAACTAAATAAGTAGTAATTTTAATAATTTTTTTAGTATGACCAATTTCAATTTACAATCTGAAAGCTTCAGTTAACAATTGCTAAATACATGCTGATACACATTCTAATAAATATTGTGAATTCCAAAGCAATAATTTAAGAAATGATGAAAATTTAGTATCCTTTATTAAAGATAAATATGCTTTTAATTTAGTTAATAAAGTTTTCACAAATTTAATTCTTCATAATAATCCTAAATTTAAGTAGAACTGGATTCTATTCATTAAATGAATCTTCACTTGCAATATTTCTTTCTTCTTTTAATTTGCGGAAACGAGCTATAACATGATCTACAGTGTGTTCTCCATGAACTTTGTTGTCTCTGGTGCGAACATTAACAGTGCCAGCTGACAGCTCTTTCTCTCCAACAACTAAAATAACAACAGTAAAACATTAATAAATTTCAAAAATAGTAAACAAATTTAGTTTGTATAGAAACAATACATTTGCTACTTCAAAATGACAATTCACTTACTCTTTTTTTTTTTTTTTTAAGGCATTTTTAATAATATAATCACAATTATGATGAATAATGTCAAGTATAGGCCAAAAAGTAGAATGTACCTTTTGAAAACTGTATATTCACCATTGAAGAGAATGGTAGTTGCTTGAAATTATTATTTGGAATATGATGCTGAAGATGCTGTATTTGTCATTTGTAAATTGTTTATGGGGTTGTGACAGATACTTACTGTAGGATGGCAGCAGGAAGAATAATCCAGCATAAACAGAGAGAAAAAGATTGTGGATGAAACTTAAAGGTAGATTAGTTAACAATCTGGGAGAACTGAATCTCAAAGAAGGGAGAAGACCTAGACTATTTTTAAAGATAAACAATTGTAGACTGGAAGATAAAAGTATTCTAGCCTGATTCCAAGAAGTCAACAAGGGGTGCAAATTAAGTAAATCAGTTTGCAGATCACACTGAAAAATGATGTCCAATATTTTAGATGTTGCCAGTGACTGAATAAACAAATGATGCAAAACATCAAAACTATGAGTATGGAAGCACTTAATATAAGCAGATCTGGAGACCCTTCCAGAGTGAAGTGTCAGGTACAGGGACTGTCATAATCATAAGCTAAAACAGCTGTAGAGTCTTTGACGGGCTTCGCATTTGTAAAGAGTCAAAATCTTTTTTTCCAACTCCAGATTTCTGGATTAAGGAAGTTGAAGTCAGATTTTTTGGATTTTTTTTCTGGCTCACAGACCTGACCACAAGTTCTTTTATTGTAAGACCCAAATAAATAAAATCTGAATGTAAAAGCTCAAAACATTAGAAGAAGGATTCTATATTAGATCAAGAAAAAACAAAAATCTCAAAAGAATAAAAAGATAAAAAAGAATAAATGTAAGTATGAAAACAGTTCAAGAATTGTATATTCAGTATAAAAGAAATACTTATTTGATAACACTTATTACTTTAAAACTCAGTTTTTTAAGTTAATTAAAATATTTAAGGAAACGAGTGAAAAAATTTTTTTAATAAATTTTCCATCTTATACAGTAAAACCCCGTTATTACGCTCCCGCTTATAGCACTATCCCGTTCTTTACGCTCCTTTCATACGGTCCCTGGAATTTTCTATGTAACTCTGTATACTTTTACCTTCTTATAACGCTTCAAATCCCGCTTGTAGCGCTTTTTTTATATCGGAAATTTTGTATCGAAAAGAAATGTAACACTGTAAAGATTTTTTTCTTTCCCTGGTAGGGGGGAATCTTTGAACTCTTTGAAGTGCGGGTCTGTGATACTGTAAGTTAGTGCAAAATGTCGAAGCGGAAATCCCTTTCTATAAGTGAAAAATTGCAAATTCTCCGTAAGTACGACGAGAATTCTACACTAAGTCAGAAGGATTTCGCAGAATCTCTAGGAATTCACTCATCCAGTCTGAGAACAATAATAAAAAATAAGAATGGAATTACCAATGCAGCGAAGGGTGGTTGCAAACGTAAAAAAGTAAAGTGTGGAAAATATGAAGATGCCGAGGAAATTCTAATTGAATGGATTCATCAGTCCCGTGATGCATCAGTGCCGTTAAGTGGCCCAATCATTCAAGAAAAGGCGCGTGAAATAGCGGACAGTGCACTAAATCTTCTCCGAAAATATATTAGTGTTGCTCCTAGTGGTGTATCAATTGATGTTAATAGTTACTTGAACCGCATTGAAAATGTCGTAATTCATAACAGTAGCACACACACACGGCAAACCACAATCAAAGATTTTTTTTAATAGGAAATAAGCTCACATTTGCTTTATATCTATTGCAGAATCAAGTATCTTTCCTGTAAAATGGTGTCTAAATGTTTCCCCATCTCATAATTCATTTCCCGTTTATAGCGCTATCCCGCTTATTACGCTTGTAGGTCATGGTCCCTTGACGAGCGTAATAACGGGGTTTTACTGTATATTGATTTTTACGAGTAAAGAAAATTATGAAAAACGTTACCAAAGATAAAATTGTACTGTGCAAGCTGAGCAGTTCGTATCTTCTTATTCATGGTGGCTCCTGGATCAAGATCAACATCACACATGAAACCTGCTTCAAAAACTTTGTCTTTCACTTTCTGGGCATAGTCATCAAATTGGGGTGCTACTGGCACAACAATTGCTTGTCTTGGGGAAATCCAAAATGGCCTAGAAGATAATTAAAATTAAATTTTTGATCTCCGTAATGCATAGTTTTACTAGCTAAATTTAGATATTATGTTTTAAAACAAGCCTTTCATATTAAAAATAATGATTTTTAAATGTTTTTTAAAACTACAAATTAAAAAATAAAGATGTTTACTCGTCTCCACCAAATCTGTAAACTGTTAAAAGAGTACTATTTTTATATATTGTAATGATTGTGTAGTTGTGATATGTAATACCAAATATGAAATATTGCTCATCAAATATGAAAACAAACTACTATATCAGCAACACTTGATCAATGTTGCTTCTGACTAATTAAAAGGCCATAATATATTATTAGAATCACTTCAATTTCAATAATTTTAACAACAACTAAAAATATGAGACATTTTAAATGTTATAAAATATTTGTAATATTCACTGATTCCAATTATTTGTTTAAAAATAATTAAGATTGTAAATTACTGCGTGTGCAGGGAAATCACTAATACTGAAGACTGTTGGAGCCTTTAGTAAAAAAGAAAATGAAGAATTTCTTCTATGTTATCAATTCTATCATTAATTTCCTTATAACATTTATTATATTTTGTCCTATAACTTTATTTCATCATTACCATTTTCCGCCATAATTTTCAGTCAGAATAGCTATCATCCGTTCAACTGATCCTAAGATGGCTCGATGGATAATTACTGGACGCTCCTTTTCACCAGTCTCACTGAAAATAATGTTCACAAATTATTGAAGTTAAATAATTTAAACATATTTAAAGTATAAAGTAAATGCTAACAATAAAATATCAGTTTGAAAGCTATTTTTTTCAGTCATCAGTGTTTGAAATTAGAATAATTTGTAATAATTAACCTTACTATTTTATGATATTGTAGTAACAACTATATAGCTAGTTTTTGATGAAAATACATAATTTTTTTTAATTAAAAAAACAAACAAACTTTCTTAAAAGAATTCTTAGTAATTCAAAGTAAAATATCATTTCTTTAAGAAAACAAACAACCACAATGAAGCTTTTCTTTGTTTTTCCTATTCTCCACAAAATCATTCAATAGCAGCCTCCATTATTGATTACCTGTTGTTTTACAAATCATATAATTACACAATCATAATTTCCCAGAGTTGACATTAAACGTTAAGCGACTATGGCAACTTTAAGTTTTAGGAAACTATTTTCAAATAACATCGATAGCAATCATAGCAATGGCAATTTGAAATGTCACTAGCATCCAATCTGATATCGAGAGGAGATTTTGTCATACGTTTCCTTGGTCAATGGACCATTTAATCAGTTTCATCACAACCTGTCACAGTTCAAAGAGACCTTTGCTATGGTCCGCTGCTAGGGTTTTAGCATTGGAAACAGTTAAAGAATCAAGCCGATGTTTATCGTGGTTTTTCTTTAAGAAAAAGATCCAAAAAATAATGTTAAACTTATCAGAACGCATTTTTAATACTTCAAGAAAGACCATCTTAGGGATTTCCCCCCCTTATTTTTGAGAATTTTAGGAGAAACATTAAGACAAAAAAAGTTGTACTTTTGCATATTTTTGAGGTTCGGACTGCCATAGGCCACATTGCATCTGAAGTCTGACTGGTTCACTCAAAAGCCACTCTGCAATAGGAAAGTACTGATCTGACGTAGTAAAACTCTTTTTCTGGAGTAGGATTGTAGAAGAATAAATAATTTTATATTCGCCAACAATAATAAAATTATTTATCCTTCTACAATCCTACAATATCTGAAGTTAACAGCATTCAGGTCTTTGTTTTAATTGCACTTTTTATTCAAAAGAGTTATTACACTCGACAATTATTATAAAGGTATACAAAAAATTTGTTTTATTATAATTATATTATTATTATAATAGCTGAATTCTAAAGTAAATGAACTAAACGAATGTAAACAGAAATAAATTCATTTTTAGTTGAAGGAAACAAAGGTTGGCTTAAGAAATCAAAGTTTTGTTTGCAAGTAATTTATAAACTCATACTTAGTATAGTCTAGCAACATTTCAAAATTTTCTGTTCTATGTATGTATGTTCTATTTTTTTTATCAGAGTCAGCATATAAGGATAATGGAAAAGGACTGCTAAATGGGCCAGATATGCAACTAAATTATCACAAGGAGGAGACTATTTAGCTACTATTTTTAACTTTTCAGGCTACTAAAGCAACTATTTTCAATGGGTAGTTGTGATGGCAACTCTGATATCCTTCTGTCTAATTTGGATCTGAAGGAGGAGTGGGCTATGATAACTGGATATTAAAGGAGGTGACAGAATCTATTTCTCCAAAACATTGACAAAGGAACAATGCTAAACTCCATGTAACATTCAACATCTGAAGTAGTATTAAGGAACCAAGTCGAAATATTGAGTCAACTTCAACCGGGAAAATTCCCTCATTAACGAGGGAATTTAAATTATTTAAATATCTAATTGTGTCTTTTTTTCATTCAGAAATAGATCTTGTTTTGCATCGTCTGATTGGTGGTTTGAGCTTTCATCCATTTCTTCATAAGCCTTTCTGCTTCAATTGTCTGCAATGATTACCTCTAGTACTGCCAATAGCATTGCTTTCCTTTGCTGCTCCATAAGATCATACTTGAGTTACTTGTTCTTCCACCCTGTTTCATTTCTGTATTCTTACCACATATTACTGAACTGATCACAATGCAGTGTCACTCTGGTACATACAGTCTCCACATAACACATTTCCCATCTAAAAGTCCCTTCACTATGCATGGTAACTGCTGTACTTTTATTATCCTCTGCTTTATCTTACAATATCATTTACTTATTCATACATAATCCAAGCTTGATGTGATATAGATAAGTCTTTAGTTGGTTCTCTTCTAGTTTTTTTTTTTTTTTTAATTTCAAACTATCATACGTTAATTGAAGTTGTGGCAATAATTATCCACAACTATACATTTAAACTTTCAGAGGCAGTAACTACTATTACTCTATATAAATAAAAAAAAAAATATTTACATAAAATCTTTTGCAGTAAGTAAATGCACATCGATATTTTTTGGAGATTATTGCGGCTTCATTCTTTTAAGTACTTGTTTGCCAAATGAAATCAGTTCTTTATCAACGACCTTTTAACATTTCTAAAATCAGTGGCTGGTTTTCATTATTATTCAATGGCTTTCATCTCCATTAAAATATTATTGGATTAACTCTCTGAGAATTTCTCATATTCAACAAGTTAAATGACATTAATGGAAATGATATTCAATAAAGATCCAAATAAAATTCTATTATGTACCCTGAGTTAACATCAACTCCCAATCCACCCTGCTTTGAGGATTTGAGAAATATTTAAGGCTTTAATCTCATAGGTAAGACACCGCTTTTATTACCTAAATACCTTAAAGATATGACATGAATGCACCTATGCCATAAAAAATTGAAATATAACCTACAAAACAGCCCATCAATTAATACTACTACTAATAATAAAAAAGGGCTAGCTGATATATTTCAATTAAAAAGGAAATTAAAGGCTTAAATCCTTAAAATATTTTTTTCATAGTGATGTTTCCCTAATCAAGATAATTTACTTCTTGTGGAAAAAAAAAAAAAATCCTTACAAAAAAGTGGTCTTAAATATGCATCTTATGGAATGCAATGTTCTCTAATACTCAAAAAGGTCAAAATATGCATTTAAATGCAAAATGAAAACCATAGTACTTGAAGCAGAATAATGCAAGATGTATTTGTATCCACTTGCAATGGAAGTGGAAAAGAAAAAAATTATAAATAATCTTTGAAAATCTGAGCCTAATCATATGCAATAATCAAATAACTAAATCCTTTCTTAAGAGACAAAGGTCTAATTTCTCAAAATAGATTTATCATCTTAATTGTTGTACACTGTAAAAACAAAATGGATCAATGAGATTAGCTACTGCTAAATGAGCTCTGGGTTAATAGTTGAAATTACTTTACTGAACATTCAAAAACAACTGTTAAAGGAATTAAGAAGAGAAAGCAAATATGTATATAAATTGAAGTATCAAAATATTAGAGACAACAGTAAGTGGGATGTTTCTGGCTCGTGCCCCCACTGTAAATAAGACGCAGCTGGATAAAGCATGAGTTACATAGATAAAAGTGTGTCCATGGAATCATGAGTTACATAAGAGATAAAAGTAATGACCATTGAGCGGCAATGTAATTGTGGTAGCCATGGGTCATGGACAGGATTATCGCCGTTTGATTATTATGGACAGATTGTAGAGGCCAGAAGAACAGGGCACTCCAGCTCCCAGGTGGCCAATGCTCTTGGATTTTCGAGGTCAACAGTAGGAAGGTTACAACAGGAATATGTGAATTCTGGAAAGACATTGAAGGAATATCAACACTGTAGGTGTCCCCAGGTGTTGCAAGAATGGGATTGTAAGCGACAGACAAAGATAGTAATCACCCAGCACAGGGGAACATTGTGTCAAATCACATCCTAATTCAATGCTGGATCATCTCAATCCATCAATCAATGCACTATATAGCATACATACACTGGCTCCATGGGGTTTGGTAGTTGTCAACCAACAGTGGTACGGCATAAGGTATGTGCCTCACCTAGGTCAAAAAATAACAACAGTGGACTGTGGATGTCTGGAGCTGTATATCCTGGTCTGACGAATCACAGTTTCAGATGTTTCAAGCAGACATTTAAGCCATGTGTGGATGAGACCGCATGAGGTAATGGATCCCTCATCGGCAAGGTGTTGTACAAGCTGGTGGTGGCTCTGTAATGGTGTAGGGTGTGTTCTGTTAGAACTTGCTAGAACCACTACTGAAACTGGAGTATGTCTTGACAGGTGAGACATTCACAGATCTCGTTGCAGATCATTTCCACCCTTTTATGCTAGCCATGTTCTCCGATGGGGATGGTGTGTGCCAGCAAATTCGCATCATTCATGGAGGATACAGAACTGGTTCAATGAAAACAGTAAGGGCTTCCAGTTACTCCCATGGCCCCATGCTCTCCAGATTTGATTCCCATTTAGCAGACCACACTCAAGGCCTTGAAGTAACACTCAACAAACATAACTGTGTTATGGGTAGCCATTGAATATTCCTGGCTGGATATACCCACGCAATGACTCCAACATCTCGTCGACTCCATGCTACGTCACACAGCCATTGTTATTTGGGCAAATGGAGGAGCTACACATTATTAGTTAGACGAGTCTAATTTTTTGGCACTTCAGTGTATTTATATATATATATATATATATTGAATGGCCAAACTCGATATACATACATACATACAGAGAGAGAGAGAGAGAGAGAGAAGACTTATGGTACTGGTTTATTATATATTCCAAGTCAATTATAATAGGAAAATATATTTACCTCACATAATTCAAGTTAAATCGAATAGGAAGTTGGAAATCCAACTGAATAGTTGCACACTGATGTTGTCTTCTTAATGCATCCATAATAGTAATATCAATCTATTTTAAAATAAAACCAAAAACAAAACGATGGAAAATATAAAATCAAATTCATGATAAAAGGGCACATCACAATTAAAATTTATAACAAAAAAATACTGACAAAAATAAATTGATTTCAATTTAATTTCAAATACAGACATAGAAAGAAATCTTAGTTCTAAATATGGAAAATTATAATGATAGGAAAAAATAACACAGGAAGGAATTAAAAAAAAAAAAAAAAGCTGTTACTGATACATTTGTGGGCTGGCTAAGTTAACAATAAATCACATTTTGAACATTGTTAGCTTGCTAATAGTGTAGCATATGGTAGTATTTTATTGATTACATAATAACAAAAAATACGTATATAAAATTTCATCATTTACTGATATATAATAACTTGGCAAACAATATTCTAAAGTTGCCTTACTGGTGATTCTACACAGGAAGACAAATATGTCATAGAATTGACTGTAACTTAATGTACACTTTTATAATGATCATTATAACAGATTTTTCAAATGTTATTATGAATAGTAGTGCTGGAGAACTAAGAATTTTATATATTATTCTATTATATAACACAAACAATGACTGAAAGAATGAATTTGGCTTATCAATTAAAGATGGCTTCAATATACATAATTTTAGATTTGTGCAGCCTCAGCATAATTGTTTTGAAGTGATCCAAAGAGCTTGTAAAGATATAATTTTGTAAAATTTTGTAAAGGTACTTGAAATAAAAAAAAAAAGGGTAAACAAAAACATTACCTTTGGCCCATAAAATGCTCCATCTTCAGGATTCAGTTTCCATGGCAACCCAAATCTGTTTAAACTTTCTTCCAATTGCTAAAATTTTAAAATACTATTTATTAGCAATCCCCTTAATGTAATAAAATTTTGCAATTCAATATTAAAACCTTATAGGAGAGAATTTACTTTAATTTTTACCTTCTCTGCCAAATTCCACATCTGAATATCGCCAAGATATTTAGCTGGTCGAGTTGATAAGTTTAATTGAAAAGTAAATCCAAAAATACTATAAACGTGCTTTAAGAAATGTAGACAACCTACAATTTCATCGGCAATCTGTAAAAGAATCAAATGATTTCGATTAGTAAAAAACCTAGTTCGTTATTAAAATAAGCACACAAAGGTTATTTCAAGATGCTTACTTTAAAGGAAGAAGCATACCTGATTAATGGTGCAAAATATGTGAGCATCATCTTGTTGAAATCTTCGAACCCTAGTGAGTCCAGTCAAAGCACCGGAAAGCTCATTTCTATGCAAAACACCAAAATCAGCCATCCTCAAAGGAAGTTCCCTCCAAGATCTTGGCCGATGATCAAACATCAAACTAAAATAAATTTTGTAAAATGTCAGTTGAATAATTTTTGATGATTTTGGTTAACAATAATTTCTTTCTTTATGAAAGCAAATAATGTCATTTCAAATATTTTAATTCAATAGTTGCTACTATTTGATTTATACAGATCACTATACACCACAATCTTCAGTTAATGAAAAAAAAAAAAAAAAACTTTAATTTTCATCTGTATTTCATCTTTTTTATGCTAAAGACTTCATTAGGACAAAATATGAGAAGAAGAACTCTGTCTTCCTCCTCAAAGCCGTTATGAATATAATTTGAATTAACAATTTTAAGACAATAATAAAAAAAAATACATATCGCCTTGCTATACATTATTATTGGAAAAACAATTTTACCCACTTTTGGTAAAAAGTAATTGTTTTTCAATAATAATGTATAGTAAGTTGACAACTATTTGCTATTATCGTTTTAAAATTGTTAATTATATTTATATTCGTAACAGCTTTGAGGAGGAAGACAAGAGTTCTTCTCCTCATATTTTCTCCTGATGAAGTCTTTTGCATAAAAAAGACGAAATACAGACGAAAATTAAAGATGTATTTTTTTTCAATTAACAGAAGATGGTGGTGTATATATTTAATATTAAGAAGATCACAGTAGGGTCATTCCATATCAAATCATCCAGAAATATTAGGAAATGACACCCACCCTCACAGAAAACCACGAAATTTTGTATAATTGAAGTTTACTTAGATATATGAACATTTCCAAAATTTAAATGTTGCAGTTTAAGTACTTTTTCATGAATGATCTAAAGAAGTTATATGGATTCAGGAACTCTGGTGTCCCATGGACGAGCTCTTCATAATTTAAAAATACAATAACTCCTAAAGTTTTTGCATTAGAACCTTGATTTTTTTTTTTTTTTTTTTAAATTAAAGAGAAAGGTTTATATTTTTATGTTCATGCTCCTTATATTAAATATTCATAAGTTTTTTTTTTAGAAAAAAATGTAAATAGTTTTATACAAACAAACTCGATACCTGGGCATTATAATTTTTTTAAGGTATTGCCCCCTCATAAAATTACTTTGAAATTTTTACAATATCATTATAAATCTTTCTTTATGTAACACAAAAAAAATCAGTTTGTAGAAATGATGGGAAGTGTGGAATTTTTTTTGAGTACTATTCATTTCTCAAAACTGATTTTTTTTTTTTTGTGATAAACTTTACTATTTGTAGATTGCTTTCTAATTTTTTCAATGATTTCCAGAGGTGGGCAAGTGTCCAAATTTTTTTTTTTTTTAATTTAACCAAAAAAAAAAGCAATTAAAAAAAATTATAAAAAAAATTATATGGCCAATTCTTTCATGTTTTCGTAAACTACATGTCAGAAAGCATATTCAGGGAAAAAAATTGTCAGCCTACTTGTTTCCATTTAAAAACTGTAGCCAATTTTCAAATTTTCACAATTCGCTTTGAAGTACCACATTGCATCAAACTTTCTGCAATTACTACCAACAGAACGCATATAAAGCAATAAAAATTGGCAAAAGTTCATGAAATTAAGTGTAATAGCAGTACACCACAGCTCAGTTCTCAACGGGATAGTGGGTGTCATGGCCTGGATGATTTGACGTGGAATGACCCTGTATATTTTACAACTGTGTAATATAGTTAACATAGATGTATTGTACAACTTTGATTATTTACACTCATTAATCATTTCCTATTTAGAATTGTTACTCCATCAGTGCTACATTTACATATTTTTTTCATATGGCAAGCAAACAAAGGTAAGAATCAATAACTAACCTTATAATGCACTAAAAACTTTAAAATTAATTTGTCATCATTTAACATACAAGTGGAATTGTATGTTAAAAAATGAAAATGGTTTTGAAAAAAAAAGGAAAAAAAGAAAAGATTAAAAATACTGGAACACCTTTGTGTGGTAGGTGCCTTAGAAACGAATGAGTTATTGGTAACTTTGTAAAAAAAATTTAAAAACATTAATATAAACATAGTTTTAAATCATCATTAAACAGATTTCAATTAATGAAAGAAAATAGCATAGTATTTCAAAACTGAAAATACTTGCAGTATTTTTTTTTGTTCAATGAAAATTTGTATCAAGAGTAAACAAAAAAGAAATTCTTACCAATGTCCAGGACAATTCATTGGCTTCAAAGCATATATTTCTTTTTCAACTTCAAATGAAAACATGTTGTCCTAAAAAGTAAAAAGAAATACAGAAAAAAAAAATGACATGCCATTAATAAATAAACCTAAAAGTTATAAAATAATAATAATCAGTGAGTATTGTGTTTTATTTTTCTTCCCTTGTACTCATATATATATACACGGAGGGTTGATACATGTTTATTCGGTCGATTCTGATTCTGTCATAGACTTAGCAGAACCCTTTTCTCCACCTCTGATTGTGTTCAATGGGTTGCCCCTGCATTCTGGCAATGCCTCTGCATCACAGTTTCCATTGAAGAAGGCTGCGTTGGAGGTAGATGAGGGGGATCTTGTTCCACTCCTTTTTGCAAGCTTTCCAAAACTCTTCTACTGTTTTCGGTCGTCGTATTCCCAGAGCCCGTTTAAGTAATCCGAACCCGCAGAAGTTCATTGGAACTCCATTTTAACCCTAGATAACACTGTAGCAGTAAGACAATCTTAATATTGAACAGATTATTTTACGGGGCCAACATTTGTCCTAGAAATCCAATTCTTCTGTGTTATTCAGAAAATTACAATACATGTGAGACTAATAATATTTGATCTAGGTTTGAAAGATTAAAATGAAACTTAAGGATGAATGGGTAAGTAATTATAATTATTAAAATTTAGAATTACTATTAGAATATACGGAAAATTAAAAACGAAAGTCCTAGCACTCTACTGTTCAGCTATTAATTCAATGTTGCTGAAAATCATGGATTATGTCAGTACCACTTCTCTGCTTCAATTGCTCAAATAATGACTGACAATAAGAGTATATCTTCTTATCTGTCTAACCACGATAATGTCATTATCAATATTTTTTATTGGGATTGGACAGAGTTTAATGACAATGCCTTTACATAAAGTTCAAAATCACGAGGGATTGTTGAAAAGAAAATTTATAAGTTTATTTATATATTTTGATAAGCATGCACTAAAACTGAACAACTACAATTTCTCAGAGGATAGACAGAAATCAAATGCACTTAAAATTAAAATCAGGAGCATTCATTTTGTTAACCAATGCTGTAAATTTTCTGAAATGATTTATAATAGATGCCATTTGATCCAGCTCTGAAACAAATCTAATAGGTAATGAAACTGTTAAGGAAAAAATATAACGCAGAAAACTTAAAATTTGCAGTTAATAAATTATCATGAAACAAAAAGTGAAACATATTATTTTGTTAATAATCTATGGAAACCTAGGCTTTACTTCATCTTAGAACACTTAGATAAATCTTCTGATTAAACATGAAGATATCGACAATGAATTTAATTTAAAAGAAAAAAAACTACTTTCCTTATCTGGGAATATAAATGGCATTTGAAAGGATTTCAATACTTCGTGAAACAGATAGTTGTAAACTAATGACTGCCAATAAATGTTAACACTTGTTCTAAAATGACACTTTTGAAGCCAAAGCCTCACTTTTATTATCAAAATCAAAGAGCAATATTGAAATTCTAATTCTGACTTACTGCATAATGTTGCCAATGACCAGATCTTTCCCATAGTTTACTATTGTAAATGTTTGGGGAAAGCACTTCTTGGAAACCTCTTTTCCTATATTCACTCTATATTAAAAAAAAAAAAAAAGGAAAGAAAAAGTAAAAAACATAGACAATTTCCACTGTCCTTTTTAAAAATAATACAAAACCTTCACCCCTACATTCCCTCCAAAAAATTATAAGTGATAATCATTTATTCATTTGAATGGCTGATCAGCATAGCTTAATACTTATGTTTCTCTCTATTCAAATTTACTTTCAAGGAAAAAAAAAAAAAATGCTTAACTGATTTAAAATCTGCCCAGTTAAAACTTTACTTCAAATTTTGTGGTCAACAGTTCACTCTTCTTTCTTTATACATTTAGATATTTTAAATTCTCTGTAACCAAAAGAGATTTCATAATTTTTTTTTGACCTTTTGGGGCTCTTCTCAGTCAGCAGCGATACACAGTATCATATTTGTGATAAATGGATGGAGACAATATATTCCATTACCACTAACACAGTTCACTATGATAAAGTGAAGTATAAAGGAGCTTGAATTTATCTGCTTACAGGCACTTACTTCAAAGGTCCACTGATAACAGTAGTACAGTTCGGCCGTCCTAAGGTAAAAGGAAGTAATTGCAAATTTTCTGATTTTTCGTTTTCTGCATTTTCTACGTAAGGAAGTATCTACATATCTTCCAAAGCAATTTGGTAATGATCTGCTGTTAAGTATGTCCCCTATTTTGATGATCAAAGATAGCAACTGACTCACAATATGCTTATATCTACAGTCAAAGGCAGAAAATAATCAGTTTCCAAATTGCTAGTTGCTTCCTTTTACCTTAGGACGGCCGAGTTGATGCTGATAAAGAGGTAAAAGTCAACACAACCAAACCGGCAGAGATTCTGTTTTCATAAAGATTTTCCATTTCCAATATTAGTTAATATCCTGTCTGAGAGATACAAACTAAACAATTCTTAGAATGTTGAAACTTATGTAGTAACTGTTATGTGATGAAGTGCTGAATTAGATTATGAAGTTCACCTAGTCTGATTATGACCCAGGGCGTCAAAATAACTCATTCTTTATAACAGCACTGATCATGATGGTATAACTATGCGTCTTACTTTTAGTTGTCAAAGTTGGCACTATAATCCTCACTGAAATAACATGATGGAAATATTCCTTCATTTTAAACAATCACTACTGGAATATGGATATGAGAATGAAAAATTGCAAATAACAAGATCTTAAAGTACTGCTGAACTAAGTACTTAATTTACAAAATTATTCAAGTTTAAAAACTGCATTTGTCCATAAGGTGTAAAGATTATCTTACAAAGGAGAGTTGAAATTAACACTGGATCCAGTTACAAATCAGCTAAGCAGGTTCTGAATAAGCTGTAATACTTAATGTCAAAGTCTGATATTTTCAACATAACACTAGATTATGATAAGACGTGGATGTGAGGTAATCAAATTCTTTTGATAAACTCTTGTAATGTATTGATTATGATACTTGAGATTAAAGGTTAGATGCGGTAAGAGTTTGGACTGACAGGTTTAATACAAGTATACATACTGTCAATGCTTCCCAAGAAGACAAAAGTGATTCAATTATACAATGTGTAAATATTAAATTACAAGGTTTTCATCTTTAAAAGTAGAGCATCAATTAAGAACTGATTTGAGTAGACTCAATGTCAATGACCAAGTATCTTACATGGTGATATGAAGGGCAATTTCAATTTACTTAGTATAATTAACAAATACTCTTAATATACTCTTATTATGACCATATTAATACTTTTAATATGTCAATCTTAATATGCAAATTTTTGCTTAAAAATAATGAAAATATTCATTGATTTTGCATTCTTATAATAGAAAGTAATTCTACAAGAACTTTTAAAATTCATAAAAGTTAAGAAGATCTTTTAACATAAATATGCACTGGCCATCATTTATTTACTTCTCACAATTTCTACAAAATTCTTAAAAATTATAAAATTTTCAGAAATTATATCTCACTAAGTAATCCTAAAATCTTACTTAAAATAATAATAAATACAAACAGAATAATATATCAACAGTACTTTGAAATGTTTTTTGAACTGTCTTACTTACCCTGATAAATTCAATTAAAGTATTGTAAATATATGCACCACGGGGTTGAAAGAAACAACTTCCAGGGCTGAGTTCATGAAAGAAATACAGTTCTTGCTCCTGAAAATATTAAGTTTTAGCATAATTAAAAGATTACTTGAGAAAGGCTATATAGTTGTTGTTTTTTTTATTTTTTTTTAATGATAATATGGATAGACATCATGCAAATTTACTGTTAATCTGTAAAAAAAAAAAAAAAAAGCAATAATTCAAGCTAATTATTTAAGAATTCATATCTTAAAACATTGTTTTTGATTGTGTTTTCCCTATAGTTATAATCACTAATGGCGGTGTGCACCAAACTTCAATTAACTTGAAGGACTGCTATTTGGACGGAGCTAAAATTAGTGGGGGGTGCTGCTCCACAAAAATTTTAGCCTTTGTTTTAAAATTATGTTAAAGGAAACAAACATGTATAAAAAGAAATTTATCAAGTTTTTGAATAAATTTTCTTTTTATTCATGTTTCCTTTCACACAATTTTAAAACAAAGGCTAAAATTTTTGTGGAGCAGCACCCCCCACTAATTTTAGCTCCGTCAAAATAGCAGTCCTTCAAGTTAACTGAAGTTTGGTGCACACCGCCATAAGACTAAGGTTTTGAGTTATAATTTCAATGCACTAAATATTAATCCTTATCCTGCTATGATAGCTAATGATTTCATGGAAACACTTAATTTCACTGCAAAATATGAATTAATTGCAATGATCTAATGACAACCATACACTGAATTTGAACTCCGCCCACCCAAATACTAATTTCTTTATGTAAAGCCCTTATAGAGACCAAAAGAAAAAAAAGTACTTCGTTATATATACACAAACAGATATATATATCAGATTAATTACATTTTTTTTTCCTTTTCAAGTAATATCTCAAGAACACAATGTAACAAATTATCCTCTATTCTCATTTCACAAAGGTTAATGTAAGTCTAAATCTAATCTAAGCAAATCTACTACATATATGAACAAATCCATCAACCAATCCTTTTGATAAAACTTCTTTACTCTAGGACTATATTTCAAATAATTTCTTCAATTATTCTTCCTCAGGTGAAAGGTAAAAGAGGAAAATAAAATAAAGTAAAAATAAACAATGAATTACATCAAGTTCTTTTAAACAACATTAATGAATGGTATGTGACATTACAAACCATTATTAATTGAGGTCATACTAAAATAATTACAATTATCCATTAAATAATGATACACTACTAATTCTTTACATCGTAATTCTAATAAACACATGGGCATAATATACCAACTAAAATGCAGGGACTGTGATAAAATTTATTATGGGCATTCGGCAAGGACCCTAAAAGAGAGGCTTCGTGAACACATAAGGGCATACATAAATAGAGAACCTAAATTATAGGACTGGGCATGTCATGCCATTGAAAATAACCATAATCCGGACCCAATAGCCAAAGTCATATACAACTGCAATGATGAAAGAGATAGAATTCTATTAGAATCATGTTTCATAAATTCAAATGAATGTATAAATAAGGATAGATCTCTTAAAGTTTCATACTATTCATTAAGAATTTTCAAAAAAATTATAAATAAAAAGAAGAGAGAAAATTATTAAAATATAATATGTTCGTAACAATTTATCATTTTTATTTTAAATTTGAAGTGATTTAACAATTAGTGCTGTATCATAGTTTATTAGAATTACTGATGTAAAGAATTAGTAGTGTATCATTATTTATTGGATAATTGTAATTATTTTAGTATGACCTCAATTAATAATGGTTTGTAATGTCACATACCATTAATTAATGTTGTTTAAAAGAACTTGATGCAATTCATTGTTTATTTTTACTTTGTAATGAGAGGAAAGTTTATTTTATTTTATTTTCCTCTTTTACCTATCACCTGAGGAAGAATAATTGAAGAAATTATTCGAAATATAGTCCTAGAGTAAAGAAGTTTTATAAAAAGGATTGGTTGATGGATTTATTTATATATTATCTAGACAGTTAAGTATGTATCAAAATCTACTACATGTTTCTTCAGTATAAATCTCAATCAGAATCATCTTCAACTTTCACCAAGTGTTACATTTATTTTAAACACATACTGATGCCCCCCCCCCCATACTTTTGTTAGCATTAATTCAGAAAACCTAATTATTTAATTGGTCAAAGATTCAGTTATAAAACTGATAATCTGACTAGTTATATTCTATTTACAAATGTTTTCTTAAAATTCAAACTTCTTTAATCAACTTATGCACATAAACAGAATTAAAATACTGGTAATGGGTTTTTCAATGATTTGTAATGAAGAGACAGGACTAAAAAAGAGTAGTTTCCATAAAAAAAAAAAAAAAAAAAAGGAAAAAAGGATGTATATTGGAAAACAATTTTCAGTTTGTAAAACATTTACTTCAAATTATAAATTATATCTAGTGTTCTCTAATCAATGAGAAGATTTTAAGTTTTATAAACAACAGAGTTCCGTTTTTTTTTTTGGTTCATTGACATTTCTTCAGGATCCAAAACTTTACTGATTTTCTGATATTCTAAGAAGTAATGGGTAACTATATTTTTCTATTACATTTTATTTATTGGATGCGACTTATAATATTAATAGTTCCTAGCTCATGATTTCCTGTAAAAAAAGATTATACAATAATGAATTGCTATGATTACCCTTCCTAATTTGCGATGATCCCTTTTTGCTGCTTCTTCCTGGAACTTTTCCCATTCTTTTAATTGTTTGTTGTCAGGGAAAGAAATACCATAAATTCTTTGTAGTGACTCTGCTTCAGCCTTTCCTTCCCAATAAGTTGCAGAATTCTGTAATTTGAAAACATTTAAATTGAAAAAGTGATGTTTGAATGTTTAATACTCAAAAAATAAATTCCTCATGAAAAATTAATAATGAGAACTGTATGACAAAGCATTAAAAACTTTAAAAAGGATTTTGCTTAAGGAATACAAATACTATTGTGAACAAATGTATACGAATTTATGGATAATGACCAAATTGAATTTCAGCCTTTCTTTCATTGCTGGATTGGAACTTTGGAATAATTTAATTTGATTAACTCTTAAGCAAACATATTGAAGATGTCAAACAATTGATAACAAAGAGGTTCTTTGCTAGGCCTAGATGTCATAAGTTATCCGTTGTAGTAATACATTCCTATGCAAGAAAATATCTGGTAGGGATTTTAATTGAGAGATTTAGATTTATTTTTCTGCTTATCGCATTATAATTTGAGAAGTCACTTATACTGTAAACTTGACCATTTTATCTATCAAATATTGGGGAACTGGTGGAAACCAAAATAACTCTCTTAGATGTTTTTATTTTCCCTAAAATTGCCTTAATTAAATATGACAATGTGCAATTTTCTTTTATATTTTGAAGTGAAAAATTAAAGAAGATTAGAAATAAATAAATTACAAGAATTAACTATCAATTAATACTTTCTGATAAACTTGTAGCAATGAAAGAAACTAAACATATTGACAAATAATTATTGTTAAGAAAGAACTGTTACTGTGCTGAAAAACTATTCAATCTACTGAAATCATATCACTGACAAATAAAATACTGTGAGAATAATAACCTGTATAGGCCTATATGTTACTAATATACTAAAGTGAAAATGTATTAATGTATTTGTATTTTTAGAAATACAATACATAATTCTTCACATAATTAAAAAAAGTATTATTATTATTAAAAAAAATTAACAGAATATGATAAATAACAATTCTAAAAGAAATACCTTAGTAATATTAAAAGCTTTAATTTTTCCAGTATGTCTCACATGAGGCCCTCGACACAAATCAATTAATGGACCACATCTGGAAAAAAAAAACAACAACAACTTATATTTTAGATCAATTATTCTGTAATGTACAATAATACTTACTGAAAACGCTACAACCAGAAATATGTGAGGCAGTAAAGTGAAATTGAAGGTGTAGATACCATATATTATAAGAAACACCTTGAACATTTACAAAGATATAAGATAACCAAAACACTCAGTAACATGTGCAACTGTCCAAATCTGTGATGACAGCTTATATTTCGAGTGGCAGTAAATGGAACATATCATGGATGGTTGTCTGAGGACTCTCAAACCATGCTACCTCTGTATGGCCCAGAAATATACTATAGGGCCATCAATCACCAGACACCCGTAGTAATGTACTAACCAGGATCTAGTATTGTGTCAGTATGATATAGGTCCTCCTTTTGCCACTATCACAGCTTCTACCCTTTGAGGAAGACTTTCCACCAATTTGCGATAGGTTTCTCCAGGAATTTGGTTCCATTCCTCCTTCAAGATATTGAACAGCTGTGGTGTTTTGATCTGGTTTTCAACCTGCGCTTCAACTCATCCAAAAAGTAATCAATGGGATTGAGGTTAGGACTTTAAGCAGCCATTTGAATTCATCCACCCCCATGTCTTCAACCACTCGGCTACAGCCATTGCTTTATGGACGGGTGCATTGTCATGCGGGAAATGAAATGGGCCAATTCCAAATTGTTGCCACAGTGTGGTAGCACTGAATTGCTATTATGGTAGCTGCTATAGATGTCAACTCAACGTCCAAGGTCCTTTTATAGATGAATGACATGTATGGACAATCCCACTTACTTTCCAGGGGGTGTCCTATGATTAATGGTCATAAAGTGTATCTTCAATACCTGATGGTATGATGGAGAGTATTATATCCCACACATGTTTAATTAGCAAAGATTTGGTGATCATGGAAACCAGATAGAACGGAAATTCTATATGCACTAAGGAACTGTTGTATAGCGTATACCAAATGAGACTGGGCTATGTCCTTTAAAATATGTTATTTGGAACTATTGACAGTATCCAAATTGTCATTGATGTATTGCTGGCTGATCAAAGTTCCTGTAATGCAAATTAATTTTTGATTGACAGGATTCAATCAAAACCAACAGCACTCTATACAATAATGCTTTGTGTCATGGTTTTATGACTGTTCACCACACATTAGCCATACAAGAATCTGACCATCACTATACATCAGCTTGAATCATTAGGAAATAATATGTGATATCAGTTGCAGATGAGAGAAAGCTGTTTAAGATGGGAAGGATATATTAGGAGAAGAGAAGACGAAATTCCAATGCAATTATGAAGTTACGGAGATGAAGGTTCCAGGATAAAGAAAAAAGAAAATAATGGACCAAAGACCAAAGACGATATGCAAGAAACAGGCAAAAGGAAAATGGATGCAGAGGATAAGAAAAAATGGAGAAAACTTGTCAAAGCAACAGACTCCAAGATTGCATGGGATTAAACTGTTGAAAAGAAGTCATAGATCCAGTATTGGTGTTCTTAATACCACTGCAATCACAAACATCAATGGTATGAATCCAAGGGTATGCTATGGATCCAATCGCAGCAATGATGGTATGCTATAATTCCTTTCACCAACAAAAGCTGTCAAATGTAGGTTATGCTAATTTCTCTCTCTTTAAGTCTAATTAAGATATCTTATAACACTAATGGCCGGTTGCACCATTGAAGTTCAGTAGCTGAACCACGTTCAAACTGCTAGATGAACGGAGATCATTCTTAAACCTACTGCGCCAACAACGTTTAGTGATGATCTCGGTTCAAAAGCGTCGTCAAGTTGATCTGCCGAATTCGGCCGTTCAAGGCGCTGAACTCGGTTCAAAACCGCTGCTCGGCGTTCGGCCATTACTGATATTCGCTTACGAATTGAGACCAAAGCAAGTTTTCTCTCAACTATCAGAAATAACTTTTAAAAATGACAACTTTACATTTATTTAATTCGTTGGACAGTGACTGTGAAGAGGAATTTCAGTTGTTAGCAGAGTTGCATCATTTGTATCCAAAAGGCAGACTATTTCGCGATCAGTATATATTAGGGTAATCGTTGAGTTTAGCGTCCCAAATTAAATAACAATAAAAAACCTACAACAGTAAATGACACAGTCATAAAATGTGAAATTTCACCCAAGTCTGCACGGATACCTAAGTGTCTCACCCCCCACCGACACCGGGCCCTTTTTCTGGGGCACCGAAGTTTGCCGCTGTTGGTCCCATCTCTGCCGCCCTTGGTGCGCCTAGATCCGCAGGAGACCGGCGATAGCGGACTCCAGAACGCGGTGGCACGAAAACAGAGCTTACGAGGGCCCGTTGTCGGTCGGGGGTGGGACACTTATAGCCATCCACTCATCCAAGTGTGATGAAATTTCACATTTTATGACTGTGGGTTATTTACTGTTGTTAGGATTTTTATTGTTATTTAATTTGGGACGCTCCACGATTACTACATTAGTAATATTCCGCATTGGTTTTTTTACATTATAAAATGTGTTATGTCCGATTCAATTATATCAATTAAAAGGATTTTTTTTTTCGTCTATGTAAATAGGGACTCGGCAGAATTCAGTTTTTTAATTCCTGAACTCCATTTTCGTAATGAGATTGTTGACTGCTGAAACAAAGGACAACTGTTGAAAACAATCCAATGGGTTGATTTCCCGCAACGAAAGACGAATCTTGTAACCAATGAGGAATCAGCTTTGAACGCATGACGTACTTCCGCTGCTATGAACCAAGATCACAGAACCTCAGTTCAGTTGTGCCTGCTGTAGCTTGGTGCAACAAGGCTGAACTTCGATTTGAGGTTCATGCTGAACTCAGTTCATGGAAACCGTAGTTAAACGCTACTTTGGTGCAACCAGGCATCAGTAATACAATTTTTGTTCCTTGGCAATAAGTGTTGTTTCGTGATTGCTTATATCTAAAAAGTATAGAAAATGGCTATTATTTCCCACAAACTTTGCTTCTGTGACCAGGGAAGTGAAATTTTGAAATTTACTTATTTTCCAGAACATTCCAGATAGACTTAAAGCTCAGTAAACTTGGAGTAACTTCTCGAACTTTGTAGCATTCTCAAGAACCTTCTAGAACTTCCCAGCAGTAAATATTAGTACTCTATAAATACAGTGGCCATAAGCCCACCAGTTCAGCTTAGTTCAAGCTGCGAAAGTAGATGCATACCTGCATTTTCCTATAACTAGCATTAAGACATTGTAAGCATTTGGCAGACTCTTTTTTGCTATGTCTGCAGCAAATTTATCAAGACGATTGCTAAAGTACTCCATGAAGCATCTAAGATATGTGAGGCCTACAAG
This sequence comes from Thereuonema tuberculata, assembly GCA_023159025.1. NCBI lineage: Eukaryota > Metazoa > Arthropoda > Chilopoda > Scutigeromorpha > Scutigeridae > Thereuonema > Thereuonema tuberculata. The sequence continues at coordinate 205,192,274 of JAFIDM010009631.1, forward strand.
GTACATTTCGGCATGCATGTTGAGGATCAACACATATCCAGGACACCTCATTTCACCTGCAAGCACTGGAAGAAAACTCTTGAAGGCAAGATGGACAATTGTTTTTCTTACTTGGATGGCAAAATTTTAAATTATAATATATTTTTTTTAATTTATAAAAATTTCCAACGTTATTGAAATATGTTGAGAGAATCCCTTACACATTAGTCAGAAATGAAATACATGAATTTTTTCATTATTACAATTTTATTTTGTTCTTTTGCAGGATGTTACAAAGGGGAAAAGAGAGCCATAAAATTTGCAAGCCTGAGAATATGGTGGGAACCCACTGACCACTTAAGCAATTACTAATTCTGCATGGTGGATCCTTCCAAATGATGGACTGGCAAGAATGCATCTGCTATCACATATCTTCCTTCATCCATTGCCCACACTGCTCTGAGCTTCCTGGAGGGGGGGGGGGAGAGAGAGAATTCAGTGAGCGGGGAAGAAATTGGAGATCAAGATTATAATTTGAGAGGTGTAGCTGAGGAGAGAAACCCATACTACCCCAGCCGAAAGACATGATAAGAGATCTTGGTCTCACCAAGTCCAATGCCGAGCATTTCATATCTAGACTTCAAGTAGTGGCACTTGTTGGGAGAAAGTGTGCAATTTGCAGATCAAAACGTCGCCAAGCTTTTTCCAGCATCTTCACCCATCAAGATGGGCTCTGCTTCTGCCACAGTGTGAGTGGCCTGTTCAAGGCAATTGGAATAGAACAAGTAGCACCTCTTCATTGACAGCTATTCCAGGAGCCTCAAACGCCATGCTACTCCATAACGGAAACAAGTGCCCATTTCTTCTCCTGGCCCACTCGGTGCACCTCAAAGAGGATTACAACAGCATCAAGAGCTTGCTAGACGCTTTGAAGTACAGTTGGGAGGTCATCGGAGACCTCGAAATGATGGCAGTCTGGATGGGTCTCCAATGCAGTTTTACCAAGTTTCCATGCTATCTTTCCTTTTGGGACATCAAAGTGCAATACCAAGATTGGTCACAGAGGATCAAGTGTGTGGGGAAAAGAACAACATCAAGAGGGAGCCACTAATGGATCCCTGAAAGGTGTTGATACCACCACTGCACTTCAAATTGGGCCTTATGAAACAATTAAGTCACAGCTCTAGATAAGGAGTTGGCAGACTTCAAATACCTGCTAGACTTCTTTGTTAAGCTGTATTAGACAATTGTGAAAACTGGTTTCTTCATCGGAACACAGATAAAGATGATCCTGGAGAGCAAGGAATTCCAAAGATGCTCACTGCAAATGTGAAAGAGGTTTGGAGTCGCAGTGGTTAGGAGATTCATAGGCAATCACAAGGCTGAAAACTATGTGGCGCTGGCTGAGACTTTGGTGAAGAACTACAGCAAAATGGGCTGCAGGATGTCCCTCCCTCACAGTCCATATCTTTGAAGTTCATTTTGGCAAATTCAAAGAAAACATGGGTGCATACTGGAGGAGCAAGGCAAGCACTTCCACCAGGATATTCTGAACTTTGAATATAGTTATGAAGGAGAGTATAACAAGAACGTGATAAGAAACTACATTTGGGGGCTGATTCATGAAAGTAATTTACAGTAGTTATAAATCTTGAAAAACAATTCACTTCTAAATCTTTTATGGTCATTTTTGGTATAACTGCAGGATAAATACATGCTTCTTTTGATTTATATGGTTTTCTTTTTCTTACTTCATGGAAACAAAAAAATATTTTTTTTTAAATAATTTATGTAAATAACGTACCCCTGCAATTTTAGTTTCCTGACTTCGTTTCTTATGATCACACTGTTCTGTTTACATACTAACAAATATTTTATAGACATCTGCATATTTTACATCTACCTTTCCAGATTATGATCACTGCAATTTCAAGATTTCATATTTTTAGAACCTATTTATTACATCTATTTTTCCTTAATGCTCATGAAGCAGCAAGATAAAATATTTAATTGTTATCTGATGTTAAATCGAATACTGGTCCCTAATTAAAAAAAAAAAAACCTAGGGGGCAATATATGAAAAAAACCAGCATACTTTAAAAATGGTGTGTGACTGGCAAATGGATTATAGTTTATAACATGGCATTTATTTCATTCAAGTTCAAATATTACTTCACATTAAATGTAACAAGAGCCACTATCTTCTGTTAATTAAGATCTCTGAACTAAGTTCTTATATTTCCACAATCCCCATGTTCTAGAAGTGTATATGAAAAGGGCTTTTCAATTAGAATAACCTTACATTCATCTAATTTTTTTCCTGTTGTAACAATTTATACATACATTAAAGTATATAAACTTATTATAAAAAAAGTAAACTATTTAAAAGTGAATTTACCTACCTATAAATGGTAGTAGTTGGAGTTTTAACTTTCTCATTCAGGATTCTTACTTTAAATTTATTATACTGATAATAAAAAATAAAAATAATTAATGGAATAGATGATGAATAATACTACACAACAAAATTTCATTAACATAGTTTACTAGAAAAGAAATAATATATATAATTTTTGTGGGAATTTTTTTTTTTTTATGTTTTCAGAAAGAAGTCTTACTAAAATTTGTAAGTTAATAATAATAATAAAACAACAAAAAGTATTATTATTCACAGTAAAAGGCTGAGACCCAATTTTTACTTGATGACATCCCAGGATAGTTGTTTTATACTCATTAGTGTTAATGAGCTGGGAATAGTCACCAGTAACACAGCAAGGTCTCAATACGGAGATGAATAGAATATATGTCAACAAGAATGTGGTACTTCCAAAATTTAAAACAAATATAATATACATGTTAAAAATAAAATAAAGAAAATTCATGTGCAATAAAGAAAAATTCCTTAAACGTGTATTTTAAAGTGTATGTTTTTGTTTTCGTTTTAAATTTGGAGATACTCTATTCTTGTTGAAGTATTATGAAGTAACATTACTGTTAATATTGAGTGTACAACCATTTAAATTCTAATAGTCAAGCTGTTAAATTTTTAATTTGCCAATTTTCTTTTTCAAGAATTTTATTATGCAATTATAAAACTAGGTCTTCTACTTCATCTATGTTTAAAATGAAAAATGTTTTACTTACTTTGAACATTTCAAGAAGATCTGCTTTTTTTACTTCAAGTCGTTCAAAAGGTTGTTTTTCTTTAACAATTGTTTTCATAACATTATTCAATACTGGAAAATCAGAGCTGGACACCTGCCTTAAAAAAATAATCAAAATTTTCAATTTAGTATTTGGTTGTTATTCTCATATAAATTATAAAACCTATAATTGTTGTAAATTTGTGTTTAAAAATTTAGGCTTTTAAAAGCAATTTATTTAAATAAAAAAATCAACAGCTAATAGCACGTAAATTAGATTTGCAATTTAACAATTCAAATATTACTTACTTTTCATCTAAGAACATATCATAATAGAAACCATTCTCAATAGGAGGACCGTAACATAAATGACCACCATAAACCCTTTCCATAGCTTCCCCCAATATATGAGCAGTGGAATGCCAAAATACTTGCTGACCTATGAAGAGGAGATTTTCAGTGATTAGTAATAATAAAATATTCAAGATACCAATTAATATAAATACAGTGGCGCACTGTTTATACATTTTTCAAGGGACTGAGGAAAAAAAACGTATAAACGGAATTCACAAAAATTACGAACAATTCCGTAATAACCAACAATAAAAAGTCAGAGGTAAATTAAAATATTACATGAAAATGAAATACAATAGATATATAATACAACACTTTTTATTGCGGATTTAATGTACAACTAGTACTACTATTCATATTCATTCAGCATTTACAAAATATTTTGTTATTTTAGGTTGTAGGGCTTCTTTTTTGCACAGATAAAAGTTCATTGTGCACAGTAAAAAAGTGCCATCTTAACTTTATCATTTAAATCTCTGCTAATGAGGTATTCTTGCATGCCTTTTCTAAGACTGGACAATCGGCAGGTGGGAATCTAAGGTTGAAATGTGCATTTTCTCTCTTCTTGAGTTCTTGAAAAAAACGTATAAATGAAATTTGCGATTTCAGGAAAACGTATAAATGAAATTAATTAACGTTAATAAGCATTGGATTTTGCCGGGACCATTCAAAAAAAGTATAAATGATAAAAACGTATAAAAGAGAAATGTATAAACGGTGCTCCACTGTACATATAATCCTTATTATGTATATAATTTAATTCTGCAAGTTATAATAACAACTTTTTTTTTTTTTTTTTCTTTTTTTACTGCTTTCTGAATGTAGCTATTTTGCTGCACAAAAAAACGAACTATTATGTTTTTAATGATCATGATTCAAATAAATTGAACAAAAGAAGAAAAAGAAAGAAACAAAGTATTAAAATAAATTAGCCAAGCAATAAAATTACTTAAGGTAACTAAACTGTACACTTAATTCAAATTTCAGCATAGCATTAAAATAAAACATTAATATAAAACACAATGTTACAATTTTTTGAGTAATTAAACTTTTGATTTGGGATACTGTAATTAAAGATGGAAGAAAAAATTGATAGGTAAATCTTCCAATGGAAATACTTAATGAATGCAGCTGCTAAGTCCTAAAAAATCATTTAATTTGATAACAACATCATTTGAGAACCATTGTTAAGCAATCTATTTGTGAAGTAAGACCAACACTAGTTTAAAAGACAAATTTAAAGCAACTAAAAGAGAAAATTAATGCAGAACTGTCAATTTGAGGACTGACATTCTCTAAAGCAAGCATTCTACAGAACAAAAACATCATTTGAAAGTTGGATTTCAATGCCAAAAATATAAGGATTCTGTCACATAACAACTCCACGGAAGAAGTGAAGAAAGTGGAGTACAAAAAATGTACAGTTTCATACCTTGAGTTATCATCAATGGGAATCTGGGACAGCTATTTCATCCTTGTTATGACTCATCGGTGAGAGTTTACCCATTGATGATCAATTCATAAAGTGTAAAAGGAAAAACTATACATTTTCTGTATTATTCTTTTTTTTTTCATATTTCTTTATATGCATGTTAAATTTTCCTATTCATGGCAGACAGTCCTACAGACTGAGAAACAGTTAATAATAAAAAGGCAGTTTAAATGATCTTTGCAAACTTAGTAAAAACCATTTTGGTAAAAGGTTTTTTAATCTACAATGACACTAACTTAATATCTGAGACTTGAAAGTTAAGAATATTCTTTATTTTCCTATTATTCTGTTGAAAGCACTATGTAACGCATAAAATCTGGCCAGCTAACTGATTCAGAAGAAATGGAAATTGATACTAAAACAAAGTGGAAAGACAATTTATGGCCAGATTATACTTCTACTTTATTTTAGCATCATTTTTCAGTTCTTACACTATTACAACATTTACAAGTTGCCACACTATAATGATAAAATACAGATTGGTGGTACTTTGTGTCAACTATTTTCTGATATATATGACTGCATTTACATTGTCATTTTAAGACAGCCAGCTTTAGAAACTAAGATTAAAACAATATTCCAGGAAATAAGATGGCAAGAAATTTCAAGTAATTAATAGAAAGATGATCAGTAAAGCTGGCCAATATCTGACACTGTTTTAACAATAGTCACAAGAACATTGTAGACTTACATATTTCCAAGCCACTATGATTGTATCAAGAAACCCGACAGCCAACAAACATATTGAATGATGTAACAAATATCCTAATAAAGATATTTAAAAAAAAGTCTAGACTTCCACATTTCCTAAATAGTTACTTTATAAATTATTAAGTTATTTAAGTTATTTACCTTCTTCATCATCAAATTTTATTAACTGCAACGTACAATCTTCTTCTAATGGGCGATCTAAATCCCATAACTGTCCGTTCACTTTTGAAATTACACAATTATCAGCCAATCCTTGACTGCAGAAAAACAAAGAATAAGTTGTGGATTACTAATTTTATTTTATTTTAAGGAAGAGAAAATCAACTATCTGCAAAGTAATTATCAAAATTAACATACGTTTGATAATAATTAAATACATTAACTGACATAAAAATTTCTACACCAAGAAAAAATCATTCTATAAACGCAAAAGTAAGTAAATAGCTACAGTTGAGAGTATGTATGCAAATGAATAATGTTTCATACAATTGTGCACAGCCGCTTGTCCTAAAGCAGCACAGCAATCGCAAGCCATAAGGCTTATAAGGCACATGCAGTTGAGTACACATACACTGTAAGGTGATCAGGTGAGGTCTGTGAGCAATCAACATGCTGCAAAGACACCTTAAATGTCAGTATGAACAACTCACGGAGTTTGAGAGAGGTCGTATCATCAGGCTGCAAGAGGTGGGCTGGGTGCTCAACCATGTTACTGACCTCATGGAAGGTCAAACTTCCATGAACATAAGGAACAGGAAAGAACATCTTTGATCTTTTTGATATTTTTGAATGTTAATCAAATGTCTTCTCGTCTTGGTGTGATAATTAACTTGAAAGGTTTCTTGTTTCATTTAAGGGCCTAATTGGAGGATTCTATGTATCACTCTTTTGACCACTTTGGCTTAGTTAACAAGGATGACCATTTCTTTCCCTTTTCCTGGATGGCTCTGCTTCTATCTTTCACTTAAGAAGGCTGGCCCATGAAGTGGTTTTGTAGGAAAGCATTTATTTTTGAAAGGTTTTGATCAAAACCTTTCAGCCTTTTGGAACTAACTTTTCATCTGTGGAAATCATTTTCATTTTAAAAAGATTGCCTGGCAGAAAAGTTGAAACCTCTGTTTAATCAGTTCCTAATTTTGATTACAGTGATCTCATTTCCAAAACCAAAAAGTTTACAATTGGTTTGGAAAGTACAATGGAAAGCTACCAATATTCTTTTGTATCTTAATAAAATTGAAATGAAAACATTATGAAATAAAATAAAATGAATATATTATCTTATTATGGAATCTTAAATAATACTGACAATAATAATGAGTTATCATGATCACATGACAGGAAGTGAGTGTAGTTTATAAAAGTGAGGTTTTGTTTCCAGTTTGCTCCATGTGTCATCTGACGAACCTGGACCCCACAACATAAAGAAGTTTTTAAAATATGTCTTTTTTTAAGTGTGTTAGGTCCCAATTGTAAAAAATTAAAAATTAAATAATACTTATTCAATACTTTTACTCACCTGATTCCCTGAGCAACTTGATATGGAGTTGTAGACCATGATTCCCCTTCTATTGCTTTACCATCAGGCAAAGTTATGCAAATTAATTGTGGAACTCTAGAAGCAATCTCTTCATCATACTGCTTCTTCAATTTATCCCATAACTGTAAGCGTTCATGAATATAGTCTGGCCAAGGACTAAGCTAAAAGAGAAAAAAAATTTAAGCAAAATTAATCATCTTTGATAGGAAAGAAAACCCTCCAAATTTACATGCAGTGCTCGAGGGCCCAAAAAATCACATCCCGATGTAAGGCAATCACTTCAGAAAATTTTAGCCATTAACTTACACTGCTATCGATTTTGAATGCAATAATCGACAATACTGTAGAACAATAATATATATAAATCATGTTTCAATTTTTTATTAATACATTGCACAATAAAGTAAATAAGATGCCAATAATTGTGTTAGTTATTTCAGCTTACAAAAATTGGGAGCCAGGCTTGCACCACATTATAAGTGGATTTGCATTATACTGGGGTTGAGCTGTATCAGCTTGTTAGTTTTTTAGGCATCTTAAATGCATAAACTCACTTCGATGTTTTCCTCAATGAAGTCAAAATTTATAATTGCCTTCTGATTAAGTTGCTGCTACAAGATTACTGACTTAGAGAAGATAAGCTAAAGTTATGGTAGTTCTTTCCAAATTTTGCTACTTCTCTAATTTAAATTTTCTGCTTTCCTAACAGGTTAAAATTAAAGTCTTCAAAAATCTTAATATATGCATACAATGATTAAACTTGTATGACATGCAGTATGTAATGTTGTAATCAGATTGGGTATGCGTGCCCTAGTCTGGCAATGCGCACGCTTCCAATGTCAGTCTTTTTATAACAGCATTGCATAATGGATGTAACCAAAGTTGAACAGCACTCGTATGTGAAGATAGCCATTCTCCATGGCTGCAACACACTTGAGTGTCATATCAAGCTTCATGAAGCATTGGGTGATCATGCGCTACCCTATCATATCGTAGCAAGGTGGGTAGAGGCCTTCAAATGGGGAAGAGCCTCAACTGTCAATCTTCCTCGCAGTGGACATTCTGTGTCAGCTCACAAAGATGTATTGGTGGCTGTGATCGAACAGTGCCTCATGGAAGACATGCTGGACTGTGATGGAATTAGCTCGGCATCAGGTATTCCTGCGTCAGCTGTGAGCTGCATCATTTTACTTACATGTGCAGGAAGATTGCTGCCAAATGGGTGCCACATCACCTAACTGAGGCAGAGCAATGGACTTACTATGAGACATGTCGCATCAATCTACAGAAATTTCATTGCGAAGGAAACTGCATGCTGCATCGTATAATTGCAATCGATGAAACATGGGTACGAACCTATGAACGCTTTTGAGATATAAAAAATAATTGCCATAATTGACCCTCGTATATACTGCCCATTTTGTTACTGTAAACTTCATGTATCAAGTAATTTTAATTTTGTTGATGAAAATGTTATACCTGCATAGCATTCACTGGTTTTGTAATTCATAAGGGTCATTCCATGTGAAATCAACCAAAAAAATAATAATTTTGACCTTAGTGTTTCAGATTTTGATATCTTTCCTCACATCAACTTATCTACTAAAAAGTATGAAAAATGCAAATTTTCACATTTTTTGGGCTTATAATTTTTGGGTTATTGAATTTCAAAGAATAAAAAATTGCTTGATTTTGGCCGTGTTTTGAAATTTTCAAAACACTAACTCAAGAACCATTCAACCTAAAAAGCTGAAATTGGTCTCATTTTGTTCAGTTTTTAATGGCCTTTAATTTGATATATAACAAAAGTATCTTAATTTCATATTAAAATTTTTCAAAATTTTTTCAAAAAACTAAAAAACACCCCTTTTGATTTTTTTCAAAAAAATATATGTTATTTATATTGTTAATATCTATTTTTGTGCCAAATTTCATAATGGGACAGCCAGGGGATCATATGGAAATAAAATTTGAAGTGTCATACTCCATGAAAAAAATGAGAATGCGACTAGCAACCACTGTTTAAGTTCTTACCGTTCGTTGCGTGTCGAGCTTTAAATCAAATATAGTTGATGAAAGACAATCGTTCTGAGTATACCTATAGTTTGTGTATGATCAGTAAACCTACATGGTTTAATCTATATAATAATTTAATTATATTAAATTCAATAAATCAAAATATAATTTACAATTACATTAACAAATTATATAAATAAATTTCAAATTAATAATAATAGCAGCATCAATTTAGAGTAATATTCCCATCAATCATATCAGCGGTTAATAAAGTTTTAACATTTTTAATACTTTTTAGTGTTTCAGAATTATATTTTTCCCAATTAATTTGACTGAATAATTTATATTTTATATAATTTTCCAATCTTAGACCAAAATTATTCTTCAATTTATTGATTTGAAAGATTTTTAACCAATTGTATCGAGTTATTTTTTCATTAATTTGATTTTTTTCCCTATTAACATTCTAAATTTTAACACATTAAAATTTGAGACCTATGTTCATCTGATATCTCAAGACAAGCCTGTTTCACGCTTATTAGGCGATCATAAGTTCAGAGTAGTCAGAATTAACATCGCAGGTCTCATAACGGAGGTGACTTAGAAGTTGTATAAGAAGAGCAGTGGAACCTCCATTACTATAAACTAAATTCATGCTGTCAGGCAGGATGGTCTGGGGGGGGGGGGGGGCATCGCATGTGATAGCTGTTCGTCACTAGTAGTGCTACGTTTAGGAGATCCTGCGGCCCCATGTGCTGCCTTTCCTGGCTGGGAGCCCAGGAGCAATTTTCCAACAAGATAATGCTTGTCTGCACACAGTTAAGGTTTCAAAGGACTATCTACATCATGTTGTGACAATTCCTTGGCCTGCCTGCTCCCCTGATTTGTCGTCAATCGAGCATGTCTGGGACCAGATGAGATGCCAACTGTCACCATGTAGCAGTGTTCATGATTTGGAGCTTTATTTGCAAGAACTGTGGGCAAATCTGTCGCAAGTCAACATACGGCCTCTGTTTGACTCTATGCCCAACCGTCTCCGCATGTATTCAGGTGGTCCAGCGAGGTACTAAAGGTGACCTTATTGTGTACCGAAGCTCTGCGGGACAATGTCCTGTCCTTTGTTTCTTCCATCACACTACTATAATTTCATTGGAATCCAATGCTTTCTTCGTGGTGTGCAAATTTTTTTGTCAATGAATGCACCTTTGAAAGCAATGAATAATACTTACTTCAGATACTGAAGGAGTTTCTCCAGCACCTTTTTCCTTCTTTGCCTTCATAGCTGGCTTCTAAATAAAATAATAAGAATCAATTATATAAAAGAAATAAAATGTTTAAAAAGAGCAATTTTTGAAACACAATTTGAATACTGTTAAAAGAAAAGGTCATTTAAATATACAAAGAAGATAGTGATGAAGACTTAACAAATATGGATTAATTTTTTAAATAATTCATTACATGGTGCTACTACGTTACAACTTTTATTGGGCCATTTTTCAAGTTTTTGAAGTATCTAAAAATTAACTAGTTGTCTAGATAAGCCTTAAAACAACAATCTTTTTATTGATAAAGATTGCTCAGAGCTAGTGAGCTGCTGCTACGAATATTCCAAGTGAAAGATTTTAGCAATGCTGTATTATTGAAACCTCCAAAGAATACAGTATAAGAGAAAATGAATAGTTTAGTTTTTACTGAACTGAAGACATAGTTAAGTTCAATAAACTGATATGACAAACTTGAAATGGGAGGGGGGGGGGAACATTTGAACAGATTTTCATTCATAATTTTTTATTCACTTCCAAAATAACTTTTTTTTGAACTTAAAACATAAATGACATTACAATAAATTCATCCAAAATGTTTAAAACTGTCCCATATGTGGAGTAACTTTGAACAGGTTTGGGGCACTTTTAAGCAGTGTGCAGGTCATCTGTTAGAAGTAATTAATACACAAAAAAGTAATGAAAAGAGCATTACTATGGTCACATTATATTTTCTTTAAAACTATTGAAGTCGACATCAAAATATTTCATTGTCATAGTGCAAGCAGTTTCTCCTGAATTCTCAGGCTGTGGCAATTTCTTAACAATATCACCCCTTTCTATCTCACTGCAGCCTTGCCTTCTCTTTCAGGATATGAAAATTTCCACAAAGTCATTCCATGTCAGTTCATCCAGCAAAATTGTATTTTGACAACCACTATCTCATATTTTCATGACACTTGGTATACTTTCTTCTTACACCATAGTAGGAAGGTGTACAAATTTTTCCTCCCTATCTCTAATCAATTTTTGAGTTATGGGGAGTCAAAGTTAATTAAAAATTAGTAAAATTCCTTTTCCGAGACTCTTCTTTTAGATTGCATTGTATATTGTAAAAATTTCAAACTCAACTCCTAACAGAATTGTACCTTTGAAAAATTTACCCATATGTGCACAAAACTGCAGATTAAAAAAAAATAAAATGTTTCTTTGGTCCTGACCTATTCCATGATAACCAAAAAAAATCAATGAATTGCAAATTTAAAAAAAATTTTGTTGATGGACAATGAAACACAGAAATTACATTTACACCTTGTGGCAGAGGAGATGTGTACCACATCATTTTTTTATTATTATTATTATTATTATTATTATTATTTAAACCTTAAGAAATGCTCTAACAGGCTATGAAAGAAAAAAAGTGAGTTTTTGATTGCTTGTAACAGTAAATACAACTTTAAATGAAGTTTTGCTCTCGCAAGTGTATTTCCAGTTGCAAAATCTTAAAAGAATTTATTGTACAAAATTATTATTTATTATTATTAAATAATAGTAATATTAAAATTATACTTATTTTAGAATTTAATTATTAGAGAAGAAACAATGGTAGATTGTAGAATACTTTTGAGAAATTGAGTTTTGAAACTTTCACTTCTGAACTGGTGGCTGCAAGCAATGGGGATGTTCATGCTGCTTGAGTTCGAGGCTGAAAAAATCACGTGATGCAGGTCCTCACATTTTTAACTCCTTCCTAAAGACAGCTGAATTTCGGATATTCATTCAAGAAGATTCTAGTTTTTAGTTCTTTAAAATAATTAAGTAATACACAATTATTGAAGATAATATTAATAGAAATAAAGAAACTCAGTAATTGAAATAAAACCGCAAAAGAATAAACATACAAATTGAAAAAATGTAAATCAAATTTCAGAACTTTCTGTCGAGTCACTTTGACGGTAAATGTGAAGAAAACCAATTGATTATATATATTTAAATAAATAAATAAATAAATAAATAAATAAATAAATAAATAATTTGCAGATATGAATATATGATGTATGAATGGTATATAGACACTCATTTGAACTTATAAGACAGGTAATTTTAACATCTCAGAAGGCAAATAATAATTAGTATTCAAGGCCTTTGATTTTAATTTTCTCATTACTGCAGTAAATTAATATATATTTTTCCTATCGCATTATAAGCAATACCAGTCCCTCCATTACCGATTATGTTCTTAAATTGAAATTTTTAAATATGAATTACATTGATAAATATTAATTGAATTGTTTGAACATTTAAGAATTTTTTCTCCTACGTTCTGATATTTAAAAAAATGCTATTTCACTTAACAACATCACTTGAAATCGAAATTGAAAAAAAAAAAAAAAACACATGAAAACATATATAGTTAAAAATATATGAAAAAAATATATAATTTTAAATTACTAAATGGAAAATTTGTAGCAGTTTTAAAAAAAAAATCTATGACCGAAAATATAAAAATTTAAAATCAGAATTCATTTATTCATATTTCATTAAATATTTTCATTAATATGGTTAAAATAATATTAATGAAATATGTAATGAATAAGACTTATAGTAATACATATAATGTTGCATAATTTTTTTTCTGCTTTATAAGGAATAATAAAAATAGAAAGGAATTTTGACATTTGTTTAAATAATTCATAAATGTATTTCGATTTGTAATTAATATATAAAAATTCGATGTAATAATAGCATACATACTGTAAAGCAAAATGAAAAATAAGTGAATCCAGAAAGTAATAAATTTTTATTATAAAATTGAATAAGTAAGCTTTGGCGATTTCTCTCCATTTGTAAATGATTACGGACGTTAAACTTGCTTTCTATTAAACTCATGCTTGAAAGAGATAAGCTGATATTAGAGCAAACTGTGGGTTTCAAATCATTTCTGTTAGCTTTAGAAGTCAGATTTTTACATTAAGATGTTACTTTTATCCTTAGTTAGGAAATCTTGAAATTACATCTTATTTTTAATTAAACAATAAAGTTATTTTGGAGGAATTTGAAAATAAACTGAACGTCACGAAGGTTCTACTAGAAGGCATTGGAGGGTTAACCTACATCACGAAAAAACATCCCCGTTAGTCATGGAATGAGTCATTCTGTGGTCACCTCAAGCCAATGATATGAATCATCACTTTCAGCAAGACAGTACAGAATCTGTCATTTGTAAGACAGTTCTCTGTTGTCCTTCCTTCTGTGAAGTAGTACTGTGTGTGGCTTTGAAGACTTCATTAATTGCTCAGTTTATTTTTTTTTATATTCAAGTTTCAATGTTTAATGTAGCATATACATTAGTGCATACATGTCAAAGATCAGTTTTCAACTTAGTATTTTAGTCTTTAAATTATATTACAGTTGAAAGATTAGAGTTACAACAAAGAAAAAATAATATTGAAATAATAAGAGTAGAAGAGCAAGATAATGAAAATTTGTTAAGATATATTAGAGAAAATAGCTGAAACACTTGACTTACAACATCCCTTAGAAAAAATGGAGGCATACCATAGATGTAGTAAAATAAATAGAAAAAAAGAGTAGACCAATAATTGTAAAATTTGTAAATCGAAAAGATAGAGATCATTGGCTCTTAAAATTTAAACAATTAAGAAATCTAACAAATGAAAATGTATTTAAAAACAAGGTTCATTCCACGTCAAACCACCCGATGAGTTCACCACACCATCACAGATTTTTATGAAAATTTATTTGCATATTGAGAGTCATAAGATAAGACATTCTGCAAAATATGGGATTTTTAGGTCAAATATTTGCCGATTATTTACGTATTTTTGGTTTTGAATCATACAATTGTGGAATGGGCAGGAATGACTTTTACTTTGGCCGGATACTTTCACTTTCGGTTGTAGGGGTTGAGTTTCCCATCAAAATCTATATTACTAAAATCTTTTATTTCTCTGTCCGGCGCAATTTCCTGTGAGAATGGAAAATATAAGTAATTTTTACAATGAAACGACGGGAATCGAACCTGCAACCTTCTGATCCGAAGTCAGACGTCTTATACATTAGGCCACCGGGACTAGAACTCACTTTATTCTGTTTTTTTGACTTATGTGTCCTTCCCATTCGCCCCATTAAATAATGAATGTATTCAACCTGTTTTTTGAATCTCAAGATTGTTTATTTATTTCCGATCCGTCTATTTATTTGTAATTCGAAAATGACAATTAAAACTATAATTGCCGAAACGTTGCAATATTTTAAATTTAATATTCTTACTTAACCAAATCTATGTGATATAGAAAAACAAGCGCGTGTACACTGGAGATGGCCTAGTTATTCAAATCAAATTTGAAATAATTTTAATGTCTTTTTTTTTTTATCAATGAAGAAAAACTCCAAAGTAAAAGTACGAAGAGATATTCACTCAGCATTGCATCCATTTCCAATTGCCTTACATTCCTGTTCTTACGTTTTGTGATATTTGAATATGTAAATATATATATATATATATATATATATATATATATATAT
>JAFIDM010009631.1:205216482-205235542 GCA_023159025.1 Thereuonema tuberculata
ATATGACAATAAATATTAAAAAAAATAAAATTATGTTAATAAAAAATAAAAACAAAATTATCAATAAAAATGTATTTTGTTTCTTAAATAACTCTTAGAAAGTTCCTTCTGATCTACAACAAAAGGTTAAAGAGTTTGATATATTGTTGAGTCCAATGAAAGCAAACGTAAAAAATACAAGTGCCAGGCATGAGAAGATATAAAGTTTGACTCTAGTCTCTGTCTTGGAGCAGAAATAAAATAGCAGAAGAATTCAATGCAAGTGAGCATGCTGTTCATCAATCAAGAGAACTGCTTAGAGATAGGGATATCCTTGCTTTACCAGAACCAAGGTAGGGAAAAGTCCTCAGTGAAGAAATTTTATGAGAATGATGAGTATTCCAGAATCTTGCCTGGACAAAAAAAATGTTTTTAGTATTGCAGGAAATGTTCATGTTCAGAAAAGATTAATTCTAGGGAACTTGAATGAACTGTATTCAGCCTTTAAATTTGAAAATCAAGACATGATTGGGTTTTCTAAATTTTGCATGCTAAGACCAAAATGGTGTATCCTTGCAGGGTCTTCTGGCACAAACAGTGTATGTGTATGCACTGTACATGAGAATGTTATTTTATTGCTACATGCATGTCAGATAGAAGAGACAGATCAAGATCTCATTGTCCAACTAGTTTGTTCTACAGATAATAAGGACTGCATGCTTCGCCGCTGCCCCAAATACCCATCAAATGAAAACTTGAAAAAATTCCTGGACGAGAAATTTGAACAATATGATCCAGATGATGAAGTAGAATATAATCAGGGGTCTCAACTGATTGAGCTGAAATGATAAACTACACTGTAACTTATGATGAATAGATTAACATTTTGATTGAGAAACTGGAAAAACTGATATCACGCTCAGTTGCTGTTTCAGCCATCAAGTTTCATTTCTTTTCTTTTAGAAAGCTTAACTGTGCCTTTGTTATGAAAGAGTGTGGTATTTCCAGTTCATAACAAAGACACAGTTAAACTTTCTAAAAGAAAAGAAAGAAAACTTCGGCTGAAACAGCAACTGTTCTTTTAGATTTTAGAGATTTTTTTTTTTTTTTTAATATGTGGTACAAGATGAGGCCCAAAGCTACCATAGGAGAACTGGTGCTTGCACCTTACATTCTGATGTGATATAAACAGCTGGGTTTCATGAACTGAAAGTGACAAATTCGTGTTTATTGTCCACTGACCTGCACCATGATGTGGTTTTTGTGTACGAGAGACACAAGATTATAACAGAATATATCAGGAGGAATTTTCCAAGTGTTAAAGAAATTGAGTACTTCAGTGATGATTGTGCAGGCCAATACAAAAATTGTAAAAAAAATTTAAACTTGTGCTACCACAAGGGCGACTTCAGTCTTCAAGCATCATGTAACTTTTTCATAACTGGCCATGGGAAATGTGATGGCATGGGAAACTGCCAAACGTCGAGTTTCAAAAGAAAGCCATTTGGATGATCCCCATAGACTCAGCAGAAAATATATTCCAACTTTTGCACCTCAAGAATTCAAAACATTAAATTTTCTCTTTAAAAAAAAAGAAAAACTCTCAGAATCTCAACAGATTCTCTCAGAAAGATTTATGAATGCCAAAACAATACTGGGAACAAGAGGGTTTCACAGATTCACACCAGTTCCAGAGTACTCTAGAGGGACCAAAAAAATAAGTTCGGCTCAGCGGTTTTCTGGTGTTCCAGTTTAATAATTATTCAAACAAATAACCCTCACTCACAATGTCACAAATAACCCTCACTCACAATGTCACAAATAACAACAAACACATATATCACATGTGTCTATGATGACCACTGGTTTTTTTTGGACTAGTATTACAGAAAGATGAAGATGAAGGTGATGTGGACGTCAAGTTCCTGCATCCTTTTGGTCCAGCACCATCCTTCTACTGGCCAGTAAGAAAAGAAGATCAGTGCAATGTTCCAGTAAACAACATTGCTAGAACAAAAAAACAAAAAAGTTTGCCGCTAGGTGGCAAGCTCAATATGTAATTGAGCTCCTGACTTTATTTTCCATTTGACTAAATAATAGTACATCACCAAGTACCAGAACTACATGATACATTCAACAAACTCTGGATGAATTACATGAATGAATTACAGAATTAAAATTCAATAAGGGTGAAGATTTGCAAGAAGTTGTGGAAAAAACTGAAGTGAAACTGGGTCTGCAAAATAGCCTAAGGAAAATTGATGAAATTCACAAATTTCTAACAAAAAACAAAGACAAACCCTATCCAATTGTTATTAAATTCAAATACTATCAAACAAAACAAGAATGGATGGAGAGAAGCAAAAACATTAAAATCACAAACGATGATGTATTCGGAAATGGTGACAACCAACCAATATATATAAATGACAATATTACTGCAAAGAAAAAAAAAATATTCTAGCTAACCAAAGGTAGGGCAAGGGAAAAACAATTTAAATTAGCATCGATGATGGATAGCAAAATTTTCACAAGAAAAACAGAAGAATCAAAGATAATTAAAATTATTAAAGCAACAGATTTAGCAAAAATAAATTAATACTGTAATAGGTAATGAAGAATAACTTTCAACATGCAAATGGTGACGGACTTAGAATTTAAGAATCTTGTAATGAAACCAAAAATATAAATACACTGAATCATTGGGGAAAAGAGTATAGAAAAAACAACAATAAAAAATCTGTAAAAGAAGGCAATAAAAATATATCATCATCCATACTACATTTAAATATAAGGTCAATGAGGAAAAATTGGAATTTGCTATTACTTAAAACTAAAAATATTAATCACCAAATAGATATCTTAATATTAACAGAAGTAAATATTACCGAAAATGAATTAAAATTATACAATATTGAAAATTTGAAAAAAAAAAAGGAGATATTACTGTTTTTTATAAAAATAACTTAAGCCCATTAAACATTGAAAATGATACAACTTTTTTTGAAAATTTATTAATAAGATTTTCAAATAACAAACAAGCCTCCTAACACAAATAAAGGAAAATTTATGGATGGAGAATGTTCGCCGATGCACTTGTCTAATAAATTAAAAACATTAAAAAAAAAAACTTGTGAACTAATTAAAAATGAACTAAAAACATGTAAAAAAAATAAATAAAAAAAAACTAGTTTCAACTTCCTATATTGAAGTAATCTTCGGGTTTGGTGAGCTAATGAGAAAAAAGCCTTTGACATTCCAACAGTAAGCTGCGTGGAATTGTGGGTACTCTATGAATCTTTATGGTAATTAGGTTGGTGATCATTGTAAGACAGGGAGTAGGGGAATGGGGGAGAGGGTTGTTAATTATTGTTTTTTTTTCGGAAACCATATTTTCCTTTGTTTAATGCAGACAAGCAATCATTATAACAATATGGGTTAGTAATAATATGGAGCGACTCTTTACATTTGCGTATGATGCTGTTCATTTTTAATTAGTTCACAAGTTTTTTTTAAATTTTATTAGACAAGTGCGTCTGCGAACATTCTCCATATATTATCTGTGTGCATGTAAAATATTTTTAGAAAATTTATGGATGAATTAAAAAATTTATTCATAAAAAAACGATGATGTAATAAATATCTCTGCTAATCTTCTCACAAATATAGATCTGCTTAAGATAAATAATAACAATTCTGTACAAAAATACTTGAAACTATTATGCAATAATGGTTTCAAAAATTGTCTTTATGGAACAACAAGAAACAGCACTACAATTCAAGGAAATAACAAAACAAATATTGATCACATTTTTATAAACAAACATGATATTGAGGCACAAGGAATAATATTTAAAGAAAAAATTTCAGATCACTACATAATAATTATAGAGTTAATAAACTATCTGAAAAATAAAGATACAAAACCTAAAGAAAAGAAAAATTGCAGCAACAGACACTGCATAAATCCAGATAAATTAAATGAAAAAGTAAATAATCTAATTGTAAGAGTTGAAGATGAAAATATTACAGATCCAAATATAATTTATAAAGCACTAATCAGTGAGATTAACAAAACAAAATTCAGGAAAAAAAATTAAAGAAAAAAAGGAAAAGAACTTAAAAAACAAAAAGATTGGATTACAAGCGAAATTATAGCTGAGATAAACAAGAGAGAAATTATTTAGAAAGCTCAAAAACAATCCAACCGATACAAACTATCTGATCAACTGCAAAATCTTTAGAAATAAATTAAATTGAATGATAAAAAACAAAACAAAAAAAGAATACTTTAAAAACAAATACAATAATGAATGTAATACCCCTAAAAAACATTGGAATGAAACAAATAAAATACTTGGCAGGAAAAAAGTGAAAAGTTCTAACAAAGAAATCAATAACCGAATCAATTCTATGGAGGGTAACAAACAAGAAATTCTACTAGCAAATAAATTCTGTACACATTACAGTAAAACAATATCAAATAATTATAGAAACTGTTCAAAACTATTAGCACCCACAGACTCAAGTTGAAATGATCAGAAATACAATGGTCCTAGAAGAGCCCTCAATAAGTGATATAAGCATTATAATAAAAAATATGAAAAACAAAAAATCTATGGGTCTTGACAATTTGAAGATATGAACGATAAAACTGTTTAGATCAACATGTTATTTTTGTCATATAATAAAAATAATTTTCAAACACATTATAACAACGGGAAAACACCCCACATATCTAAAAACTACCAAAATTACTCCAATATTTAAAAGTGATAGCTATAAAAACCTTGCGAATTATAGGCCCATCTCCAAACAACCTGTTATTGGTAAAATAATAAAAAATCATATTTCTTCAAAATTGAACAATTTTTTAGGTAAATACGATATAATAAATTCAGAGCAATATGCTCATCAAAAAAATAAAAGTACAAGTAGTCTACTAGAAAAATTAAGCAGTAATTTTAACAAAAGCTTAAATAACGGAAATTGTATTCTTTTATTATCTAAAGATCTAAGTAAAGCCTTCGATTGACTTAAGTAGCCCGCACACGAGGGAGCTTTTGGCCGAGTTGCATGTGCAACTTGATGCCTAGAGCGGTTTTTTGAGCTGCATGGAAGTTGCATGGAAAAAAAGCTTCACAGAACGGCGGTGCACCACGGAAAGTTGCATGGAATTACCCAATCACAGTGCAGCATTTTTATACGTCAGGCGTGACGTCATGCTCAAGTAAGAAATATGGCGTCGAAACATTTTTCCTTCACTTCAGATGGGCGAATCGCGAATACAGCAAAAATATCAGATTATTTCGAGTTTCTTTCACACATAAATACAGTTTATATGTAAATGCAGTAATTTAATGCGGCAGAATGTATCAGAACGTTTCAAAAACCTAGTTTTTTTTAATATTTCACATCGCAAGCAGAGTTTCGCTCATTCACCATTTCCGGAAACTGCCACGTGACGTCATTGTTTCAGTGAGCAATGGATTATTATTGGCTGTTGGTCGTTGTTATTCGTGAATCGCATTATTGCCATCAACTGCGATTACATACGGGCTAATAATATTATAAAAATATTTCTCATATATTTAAAATAAATCACAAATATTTAGTTTTGGAACGATATCACAGCAGTATCCTTGACGTCATGTCCAGTGATGTCATTCAAATTCGTAGTGTGCTTCGTTTGTTGTCTGCACGGCGGCGCTAACAATGTTGCATCGTTTGCGCACTGATAGTTGCATGCAGCTTTTTCTGTGCACCTCAATTTCCTCGAGTTGCACAGAAAAAGCTCCCTCGTGTGCGGGTAGCTTTAGAGATACTCTTTGTCAAATTGTACAAGTTGGGAATTAGAGGTTTAACATTGGAGGTTATAAAAAATTATTTTAAAAATAGAAAGATATGCGTATCCATACAATGCCAAAAAAGTAACAAAAAATCAACAAAGGTGGGAGTTCTCCAAGGCTCCAATTTAGGATCACTTTTCTTTATCTTATATATAAATGACATATTCAAAATAGTAGATCAATGCAAAATACATATACAGTATATGCTGATGATCTCGTAATTTATGCAACAGATAAAAACGAAAAAAAAAAACTGAAGAAAAACTACAAAGAGATTTCACTGAAATACAAAAATGGACACATTATAAATGAGAAAAAAACAAAACTTATATACATTCATCCTAAAAACCTATTACCAAAAACAGAACCACATATATACTATCACTCCCATCAATGCCTACACAAAAGATAGAAATGTAACAACTGCTTTAAAATACAAAATGTTAAAACACTAAAATATCTAGGAATAACAATAAATGACACATTCACATGGTACGATTGCATAAATATAATTTGCAATAAATTAAATTCATTGTTATATATTTTCTATCATATTAAAAATATTTTACTAACAAAAATTAAAATATTAATATATTATGCACTTATAGACTCAAATATAAATTATGCAAATGTAATTTGGGCAAACACTAATAATACAAATTTAAATAAACTAAACAAAATTCAGAAAAAAAAATTTCAAACTATTATTCTAATTAAAATCAGGAATAATAAAGAAAAAAGAATTGAACAAATAAAAAAATATAAACTCCTAAACATAACACAAAAATTCTATTATCTTATCGTGATCAAACATTTTTATAAAATCAAAGATAACAATATATACAAGCAACTAACAAACTACAATCAAGAAAGAAAATAACACTAGATTATCCATTTATTAACAATAAATATGGTGAGAGAATCATAACTTATATATTGGAAAAGATATACAATCACTTCAATCGTAAAACACTGTCAAACAAAGACAAAATCTCTTATATGTTAAAAAACATATAAGAAATTGGATTGTAGAGTCTATAAAAATTTAAAGACAAAAAAAAATAAAAAAGTGAGGAGGAAAAATAAGCTACATAAGAGTATGTAAGTTACAATAGAGTACATTTAAAGATGCTTTTCATCATTTTCGTAGAATAAATTTCGTTATACTATAAAAAATGATCATAATGAAAAAAAAAAAGTCAATACCAATTTGGCACAATATGTAAAAAAAATGTTTAAAGAAATTTAATAATGTAATTACTATCAATGTAAATAACAGCAATGCAAATAACTGTTGATAGGAACTAACTGTTACTAACAGGACTGAAATTGTAATAATTTATAATGAAATAATAAAAAAAAAAAATCATCATTGCATGTGTCAGTGTTCCTATAACAGTTGCTTGAAGGGTTGTACTTCCCACCAAAGGAAGCTGAAGATATCCAAAACCAGTTTGAACTCCACTGGCAATGATAAACACTGAAATTCAGGCAGCACCTGAAATCAGGTAAGATTTTTTTTAAAACTAACTATATCACGTTATTTGGTAGCATTTGGTTGATGCAATATATATAGTAAACTCTAGTTCATATCTGGGGGCACGGTAGTGCCCCCGCCAAGACGAGCCAAAGGCAGGAAGGGCACTACGTACCTTTTCTGGAAGCGTTTCGTCGTATTTTCGAACCCTCATAGCTTCGGCCTGGATAATACTAGAGAGCTCAAATTTTCAGGATAAGATGCAGTTAGCAGACTAATGAAATACGCTAAGTTTCATTTATCTAGCTTTTATACTTTGGATTTTATTAATATCTAAAATAAGTCGATTCCGTCACTGATTCATTCAGTCACTCACTCACTGACTGACTCATGATCATCAAAACCTCTATTGTTCTCAAAATGAAAGATGACCGGCGGAAGTTTGAACTGCGCAGCCCTTCCAGTAGCTGATCAATTATGTTTTCCTGTCACAATGGACGCCCGTCATCTGTTTTCACTGAGAAAGACATGTTGATAACGCCAAATTAAAACTTCTCTCGACTATTTACGGTTATTTCAATACCAGTTGCTAACAATAAGTATTTATATAAATAAATAAATATAAATTATTTATAAATACAATGCTCTTTTGCAAAGTAACAAGCCTTTACCGTAATGGCGATGTCCTGTGATAAACTCATACGGAAGTGCCTGACCAGAGTAATCGATGATACATGCACAGATCTCACAAAAACAGGGCGGCCATCATTCATTGGGAGGACAATAGGGTACTTCTGAAGTCCTAGAAAGCTGAAATTTGGTATGCAGGCTAGGATTAGCACACAAACAACAAAAAAAATTAAGAAATCCGTAACTTTCACCCTCCACCCCCTTATAAAGGGGGGGGGTCTGGTTATGTATTTTCGAACCCTTATAGCTTTGGTTCTGGATAATACTAAAGAGCTCAAATTTTCAGGATAAGATGCAGTTACCATACTAATGAAATACGCTAAGTTTCATTTATCTAGCTTTTATACTTTGGATTTTATTAAGATCTGAAATACGTCATACCCTCAGTGCTTCGGCCTAAATAATGCTAAGAGTACAAATTTTCAGGATAAGATGCAGTTATAGACTAATGAAATACGCTACGTTTCATTTATCTAGCTTTTATACTTTGGATTTTATTAATATCTAAAATATGTCGATTTCGTCCATGATTCACTGACTGACTGACTGACTCATGATCATCAAAACCTATAGGGTACTTCCTGAAGTCCTAGAAAGCTGACATTTGGTATGCAGGCTAGGTTTAGCACACAAACAACAACAAAAATTAAGAAATCTGTAACTTTCACCCTCCAACCCCTCATAAAGGGGGTTCTGGTTCTTTATTATATAACAATTTCTGATAGGTATATCCCATCCAAAACGTTTCATGTAAAATAAGTTGCCAAGACTCACATGCTCATAATGCTTTCACTGTTAAAAAGTTATCAGATCTCATGTAGAGCCAAGCCCCTCAACTCTACAAGGTCTAACTCTAAAAACCCTACTATCTTGGTCAAAAAGTATGGCTTGGCCGTTTCATGGAACTATTTCATTCCAAGCAAAACATTTCATGTAAAATATGTTGCCAATATGGTCATAATGCTTTCACTGTTAAAAAGTTATCAGATGTCATGTAGAGCCAAGCCCCTCACTCAACAAGGCCTAACTCTAAAAACCCTACTATCCTTTACATAACTCGTGGGATTGTCTGTGTGACAGCCATGAAACAGCCAAGCCATACTTTTTGACCAAGATAGAGGGTTTTTAGAGTTGGGGCTTGGCTCTACATGAGATCTCATATCTTTTTAACAGTGAAAGCGTTATGAGCATGTGAGTCTTGGCAACTTATTTTACATGAAATGTTTTGGGTGGGATATATATATATATATAAATATTATTATATACCTTTTCTTTCATGCTTTACCATCGTAACATTAGCACACAATGATGATGGAATAAGAATTTGGTAGAAATACACTCGCGAGAGCAAAACTTCATTTAAAGTTGTATTTACTGTTACAAGCAATCAAAAACTCACTTTTTTTCTTTCATAGCCTGTTAGAGCATTTCTTAAGGTTTAAATAATAATAATAATAATAAAAGATGACGTGGTATCTCCTTTGCCACATGGTGTAAATGTAATAACTGTGATGCAATGTTCATTGACAAAATTTTCTAAAATTTGTAATTCATCGTTTTTTTTTTTGTGTATCATGGAATAGGACAGGACCAAAGAAACTTTTTTTGTGTGTGCGAGTCTGCACTGTTTTGTTGACATATGGGTAAATTTTCAAAGCTACAATTCTGTTAGGAGTTGAGTTTCAAACTTTTAAAATATACAAAACAATCTAAAAGAGGAGTCTCGGAAAAGGAATTTTATTAATTTTTAACAAACTTAAATCTGACTTTGTACATGAACTAAGCTGAGTGACAACTTTTAGAGTTTGCACAACTGTTGTAACACCTGTTTGATCAAGGTTGTATATCCTGTATATCCAGTGAATTCTTTGAGAGTTATTTCATAATATCAAAAACTTCAATGCATTGGTTTTGTTGAAAGCAGTAGTTCTTGACAGGTTGGGGTTCTCAGGTTTTCACAATGCAAGTAGATTGTCATGTCACTTCATGAAATCCTGAAGCTAGTCAATTCTAACTTCGCTATTATCCAATGCTTCAGTGTACTTGCAGGCTAATTTCCTAGCTTAATCATATAAGTCAGGCCATAATTAGGCGTACAACATTTAATAATGTAGTTAACTAATAGGGGCTCTTTTGTTTTTCTGTGAGCACCTCTTGACTGGTGTCGTCAAGAGGTGTCTATATTTTCCACTTATGTCATCACCATCCATGTCAAGTCATACTTCAAAGCTGCAGCTCTTAATGAGAGTGGCAACCTTACTGTTTCCTAAATAACATCATTGGAAATTTCAGGCTTGTTTCTTTTCTTTATGTATGTCCCAAAAAGCTAATATTATATCATATTTGTTTCGTTCTATAAAATTTCTGAAATACTTTCCACAATATTGCTAGATTACTCTTGTGGGACAGATTTGAAATCGGTCAGATTTGCCTCCAAGACACTGTTCAAATGTGCCCCACATAACCCTAACAAATTAAAACTTTCATTAAAAGAAACAAGGAGGATTTATTTAGGTTCTACAATAATCTTTACAAAGTATATTTCATAGCCTTTTATATTACATAAATAAACTTATCTTTGCAACTATCAATTGAAAGTTCTTAGGAAATTCAAAACAAATAAATACTTTGTAAGCCTGTCGGAAGTGCAGAGGCACCTCAAAAGAAAAAATAAACAATAAAAAACTCAATAATGAAAAATTAGTGAGAAAACCCATGTGCCAGCAGTGCACTGACTCAATGAATTTTTTTAAAGCATAAAAAAATTCAATCTGCACATTAAATTCTTAACAAACAACAATGGGCGAGACCAAATTGTTTACTAAGTGACATCCTGGAACAACTGTTTCATGCTCTTTGGTGATCATCAGACAGGAGCAGTCACCAGTAAACAACAAGGTTTCCGTACTGAGGCTAATATGAATATTTTTTTCATTAGTGAGTTTTTTATTGTTTATGTTTTCTTTGAGGTGCCACTGCACTTCGGATGATTATTTATATTAGTCTCAATACACAGTCCTTGTTGTTTACTGGTGACTGCTCCTGGCTGATGATTGCCAAAGAGCATGAAACAGCTGTTCCAGGATATCACTTGGTAAACAATTTGGTCTCACCCACTTTGTAAGTCCTTTAACACACATTCACCACGGGGTGTACACCAAACAAAGAAAAGAAGGGAAAATGGCAGCCAGCACATCAGAAGAGCTGCCATCTGCTGTCAGTGCTGGAAACTTCTTAAAAATTATTTATTGCAACAGGAAATTCAAACTGTTCAAATGTTCCCCCTCCTTCCTTACATTTCCGTAATGAAATGAGTTACACCAAACTTAATGACTTATTTGACTGGTGGAAAAATAACTATGGGGAAATGATTTATTGGGTTAAGAGAAGCCAGACACTTAGTAAGCATGCAAACAATGAAAAAATTATTGTAAAGCAGGGTCAGTAATGCAGAATTTTGCAACCTACTGAAGAGTGAAACACTGACTTCATTTTGCTGTTTCACAATAAAGATGGGAGGAAAATACATTAAATAAATTAAAGTGAGAATTTAGTTTTATTTTTTGTATTAGTTCTGAAGTTTGGATTTAGCAAAACATCTTTCTTACTTTTAGTTTAACACTTTCAGGTTATTTAGGGATTCCCTAAATTTACATTGCCTGGCAGTTTTCCCCTGAGAGCAACTTTCCCATTGCTTTGGTTCTCATTTGAAGGTGTTTATCTGAGCAGAACCACACAAGACTGTATGTATACTATGTAGTTTAAAAATACACCAATAAATGGGGTTTGGTGTCGGTAATATCTTGTGGAATCCCGACGGAAATCACAGAAACGGAGAGCTGTGACTCCATGTGTTTTGGAAGCAAGTGAAGTATTTGGAAATGGTTAAGTATTTAAATTATTTATAATATAATTTTATGTTGTTTAGTAATATTTTTTTTCTGTTTGGTAATATTCTGTAATTTTTTCCTAACATGAGATATTGTGTAAATTTTTTTTCACATTTCTTTCTAACCTAATTTTCTTGGTTATTATAATATTTACAATAAAATCTAAAATACTATTTTGAAGACAAAGGTTAGTTCTTTATCTCTTATCCAAAGTCAATTTCCAATTTGTGTTTGTGATAAATGCACTTTGAAAATGTGCGAAAATAGCCCGATCTGTGGGGAAAACAGGATAGCAAAGAATGCGACTTGAAAGTGTTAAATTGCAATCCTGAAAATATCAATTTTTCATTTTACTTTCAAAACTGTTTCATTTCAGAATTACTTTAAATTAACTTTTTAAATGTAACATTTCATAATATTGCAAATATCTATGTTGTGCCTCAGTCAGGATAACATCACTAATTCATCAGGTTAAGTAACGAAAACGTATGTACTGAAAAAAAAATTTCATTCCCAAGGTGAATCAGATTAAATGGTCTTTGGGCTAGAAAATTTTCAATCGATTTATTACAGACATCTGATACAATTCTCCCTTGTAGCAGATAGGGAAAATTGATTGTAACAAATAGCAAGTTTTGATTTTTCAATTACTATTATTTTACTTTTGGATTAAATTACAACCAAGAATAGTAATGATAACTGATACCTTAGCAGAATACAAGAATTTCATTTCAACTTGAATTCAAGAGTGAATTTCAAAGATTTTTTAATATTCAGACAACTCCATATCCAAATCTTAAAATAGCAGTTTTACTATGTATAAAAATCTCAAGAATTGAAGACTATTATAATTTTCCCAGTGAAATGCAGATTAAGAAATCCAAGAATTTCCTTCAACGATGTTTTAATGCAGTGAAAAGTAAGCCTGTGAAGTTAATTCTTACATGAATATAAATCAACTAAAAACAGAAACAAAAGAGAATTTGAAGTATTATAGATAAAAGTTCCTCCATTTTCTTTTTTCAGACCCTCTGAAGGCTACAACAGAAAGAAATTCGTTGCATTCACCGTATTTCTACTTAAAACATAAAATCAACTATTACAGAAGAAAAGAAAAATCAAATACCATTTTTTTAAAAGATTCCTTTTTTTTTATTTCTAACAATGCCAAAGCAAAGGTGAATAAATTTAAGTTGAAATTTGGATAGATTAAATTTACTAAGATATATTATAAATCGTAGTATAGATTTTTTTTGAGGCTGTTTTTATTTATGCTTCTGAAAATATATGTGAAACTTGAGTCAGGTATCAACTACATTTTAAAGCACCTCAAATATTATTCAAATTTTGGGCCAATTGAGATTTTGTGTACTTAAATATTTAAGATCTTCTACAATCTAAAATGCATTAAACAATGCAAGATACTAAAAAAAAAAAACCACATTTCAATCTTAAAGAAACTATGCATACTCCAGTGATGAAATTAACAAAAATGAGTTCTGATATAATTAAAAGAAGACCACATAACAGTACAATAATTGTATCTGTAATAAAATCCCTAGTCTAAACATAAAAAATTGTTCAAAATGAGTTATTCAAAGATTTTCACTTCTGGCTTTACTAGGAAGTGGACATCAAAACATGCTAATAACATGACTTAATAGTATTAGCTATATTATGCTCATCCTCTATTAATCATGAACTTTCCCATCAGAAAATAAAATCTTCTTTAAGAGAGCTCGTAGTTAAGAACCAAACAGAACACTAAATATGGCTAAACTAATGATATTTTAATATAAAAGTTTTGTATTAAGAAATTGCTTATTTTTTTTGATATTATTCTTTATATTTTTTAAAAGACACTCTATTACAGCAAATTTTTAAAGTATTAGCAATAAGTGAACATTTACACAAAAAAAGAGAGTTCACATTTATCAGCCTAAAAACTTACTCATTAAAGATAAAAGACATACTAAAAACAAGAAAAAGCAGCGAAATGTTGATGTTTCTGCAGCCGTTGTCTAATAAATCTTCTTGGCTTTCCAGATAGCGCCGCATCTTAAAGAAAAACTTCTTTGCTGAAGTTCCATTTTGAGTAGTAGATCTCATGCTCTGAATTTGTCTCCGACAGCTAGACACAAACGTCTGCAAAGTTTTTCTTTAGATGCGGCACTACCTGAACAGACCACAAGATTCAAGAAAACGCAGTAATCTGAATCATGAAATAAATAGTTAAACAACAAAAACTATTAATTCATCAAAAAATGTAATGTATTCAGTAAAACATATTATCAGCTTTCATTTTGATGTTAAAAATCATATACATGCTTTAACAGAATATCTGATATGATGGATTGCATAAGCCTCTTCTTTTTTTTTTTGAAAACTTACCATACCACATATAAGGTTCTAGAGTAATTTATGAATGTAATTTATTGAAATTAAAAAGAAGAAGCATCACTCTTTCAAAGAAATTGCAATGGTATATTTCTCTAGAACCTTGTGTGGGGTGGATTATCTAAAAAAAAAAAAAAAAATACATTGCGATAACAATTTTTTTTCTGGGAAAACTGTAGTAAAAGGGAAATTTTAACAGTTTAAGAGACCTCTTGATATCTTCGTATGTATTGACTATTGCATTACTAATGCTGCAAAAACTTCAGTAAATTGTTCTTGAATTAGAGTATCTAGGTATCAATATAGGTTGTTTTATACATATTGGGATCATTACAAGTGGATGGAATCTGCTTATCAATAAAACCACCTCAGTATATCTTACTCTTAATCTTTAATCAATAAACTGCTTAATGAGATTATCAACATTTCTGAAAGTCTTATGTACAAATTTATTCTAATGATTTTGATGGTTTTTCAAGCAGTAAAGCAAATCCTATTAGTATGGTCTGAGTGAAATCTAATGTGGATAAAACAAGACCTACAACAAGAATTGTCACCTGGATTGTTGTTAAATCCCTAAATGATTAGTATTTAATTGGTGCTTATGAACTCCCAATGATGTTCTGGCTTACTTGCTCAAGTGCAATTGGAGATCTAACAGATTCATAGTCATGATTCACCTTAAATCTGCTACTGATCATGAGATCTGAAACTGGGAAATTGAATTTCAATTATATGGAAGATTTGGAGACATCCCAATATTAAACAATCTTTTAAATTCACATAATGAGTTGAAATATTCAACAAGGAAATTTAAACTATTTTTGCAGTCTACTCAATTATTAGGCCTATCTGTCAGCTCAATATTAACCTTCAGGGTTCTGATTATTCTAAAAACAAAATTATATAACGTATAAAAATGGCTATTCACATTACTTTTGCCCATGTTTATAATTTACTTAAAAATTTACAGAAATACTGAGAAAACGTTTTATCATTAAGATACAGCAATTTTAAAAAATTACCCAAATAATACAATTACAGAATTTTGAAGTTTTAATTTAAAAAACGTTCAAAATAAGTGTGTTAAAAACGTTACAATATGGATGATGCAATTCTGATGCAACCAATCAATAAAGTTTTCTTGCCGATAATTCTTACATTCTTTTAGATTAGAGTTGGGTGTTGTCTTATGTTTTGTAGATTAGTGATCAATAACAAGTTAATATATGAAGATATACTGAATGTAATTTGGCATTTCTTAAATAGCGGCGTATGATAATTGGCTATAAAAGAAATGCCGGCTACATAATTAAGAACACCTTACCAGCTTATTTTACTATCTAGCTTTAATAAAATAGATTTAATAAAAATAAAAATCACCATTTTATTCTTGTTCTGAGAATTAATGTCAAATTTTTATAATAATTGCAGCATTTATGTTCCAATTTAGAAAAATACGGTTAATTGGTTAAAATTCCTACTTTGAACGGGACGCCTACTTGACTACTACTAAACAGTCATCTAGTCTAGCAAAACAAACAATTATTACATAATATGATTGCTACAGAATAAATAAATAAATTACTAATGGGGAAATTAAAGCATATTCTAGCTATCAATTCAAATGAGTTCATAGATGGTGACAACAATGCCATCATCAAACCAATAACAACCTACGAACCGCAAAGGACCTCTGAAAGTGAGATTCAACTTTCCTGAATCTTCTCTCTATTAGTAAAACTGCTCTTCTTAATATCATAACAAAAAATAAAGAAATCGATGACAAAGAAATAGAGTTTTCATGCCTTTTCGGCTTCGTCCACTATGTTCATATTGCTCATTTTCGAAGCCACGTTGTCAGCCATGTTTGAGTTTGTCAGTCAAAAGGAAACATCCACTGCGCAAGTCCAAAACTAGAAATCCGGTTGTCTGCTACAAGGAAGAAAAAAACTGGAAAGTTGTAGAGTTGAAAATCTGCGGCGAAATGTAATTCAAAGTTGTAATGTGTTTTGGGCTCTTTTTTTATAGGAAATGAGAAGAACCAATGATATTCGAGCTATTTTAAGTTAGAATGACGAAATGCACTGATACTACCTGCTAAGTCTTGGTTTCTATATGAGTTGCATCAGATGATTGATTGCGTCACGTTTACGAAGATACTTTTTTGATTGTTTTTGTTAAGGCATTTTTTTTTGTTTTTGTATCTGTAGTTTATAGAAGATGTAAATTAATTTTTTGGCGACCTTTAACATTTTACGAAGTTTAAATAATAAAAGCATTTGTTTTAATATATTTTAATTACACTCAGCAACAAACTTTTTTCCAGAATGTAAAGAAAAAATGAATAATAATTATGTTATATTATTAATTAATTAATATAAATTTTTACATTAAAGTCTTGTTGCGAAACAGCAATATGAGTAGATGCTTTGATGTAGAATTCTAATTAATTGGGGCTTTGTTAAAAGTTTTAATTTGTTAATGCAATGAGATTAATAAGTTACATATTATTTTTCATATACAACAGGGGAATGCTTATATTACTATTACTAATATTTTTTTTATTAATAAAATAATTAGTAATTTATAAAAGTAACTTTCTCTTCCATTTTACTGAGATTTTTTTTATTAAATTTAAAGTTGTCTTGAGTTAAAAACAAACAAACAAAATAACATCAAGTCATTTAATTTTGATGGTGCTATTATATATTATTTGTATGTTTAGATATCAAATGATAAAAGCTAAAGCTAGTTATATAATAGATAGAATGTAATGAATAGATATAATAGAATTGTTCAGAAATTATTTTCAGAAATAATTATAATACCTTAATAATAATCC
This sequence comes from Thereuonema tuberculata, assembly GCA_023159025.1. Taxonomy (NCBI): domain Eukaryota; kingdom Metazoa; phylum Arthropoda; class Chilopoda; order Scutigeromorpha; family Scutigeridae; genus Thereuonema; species Thereuonema tuberculata. The sequence goes on from JAFIDM010009631.1 coordinate 205,233,610, forward strand.
ACTTATCTATTTTGAGGCGAGAAGAAATGAAAAACGTCAGAAACGTATTCTAGTAGTCTAATTAAAATCAAAGGTTAATTTTCTTGTTAACAAAGCTTTTATATAAACTAGTTGCGATCCGTGAAATATTCACGGAATTAAAACAAATTCCAAATTTTTGAAAAACACAAGATTGAAAAACATGTTCTAAGCCAGTGGTGCCCAACCTACGGCCCGCGAAGGTGTTACATGTGGCCCGCTGTTTTATTCCGGTTTTTTTTTTTTTGGTTGTTGAATAGGAGATTTCATTTTTTTTTTTTTTTTGTGGCCCGCGAGATTCCCAGCAAAGTCAATTTTGGCCCCCATATTACGAAAGGTTGGGCACCACTGTTCTAAGCTAATTTTTTTAGAAGCCATGACTTCCACAACAGCCCATATGTAAATTGAATATCGGCTTATTTGTTAAAATAATATTATAACATAGTTAAAATAAAAAAAAAAAAAATAAAAATTGATTTACCACTTTCGTAGTAGCCAGGCTGAGGTTTCTCATTATGATACATAATGGCAACCTGCTTCTCAATTTCCGTCGAAATTGAAGCAATATTAACGGAATTAAAACAAATGTCACATTTTTGAAATGCCCTGAATTGTTTGAAAAACACGATTGAAAAAGATGTTCTAAGCTCATTTTTTTTAAAAAGCCATGACTTCCGCAACAGTCCACATATAATTTGAATGACAAAGCCATTTGTTAAAATAAAAGAAAATAAAAAATTTATTTACCAGTTTCAACAATAACAATAACGAATGTCCAACAGCCAACACCAACAATCCTGTCTGGACAACAATGACAGCACGTGCTTCGTCATTGTCTCCTACTTGTTGAGTAGTAAGAGAGTTGCTACACAGCCGAAATTATGTCAAAACCGAGGTTTTACAAACTCTCTGATAAATTTTGACGCATGAACTTTATGCATTTCAGTGTAAACTTCATTTATGTGGGAAAGAAAATCTCAATATGCTGATAATAATTGTATAATCGCGATCCGTCGTAGTGAAGTGGAGAAAATAGTAGAGACGCCATCTTTAAACATGGAAATGACGTCATGCCTGACGTGTTCCAATGCTGCACTGTGATTGGTTATTTCAAATTACAAATTTACAAAGATCGTACAACTTTTGCCTATTAATAGTCCAGGCAACGAAGACCAAAAAAGGCCGAATAGGGGAAATAATTCGTGTAAAAGCCAATTTTGGCACAGTTGTAGGGGAAGGTGTCCTGAACAACATACTAAAAGTACTGATGGGTGGGGGTGGAGCTAAAGGGTGGGTGGGGGTTTAAAGTCCCTTTTTCCACTTTTTCGTGAATAACACGAAAACTGCGGCCTATAGCAAAACAATGTCCATATACTAAATTAATCTACATAAAATACTCTACAAAAAAGGTCCTATACACTTTTTCGCTGGGATGTATATTTAAGGAGATATGGAGGGGGGGAAATGGACAATTTGGAAAAAAATGTTTGTTTTGCTGTTAAAAATGGCAAATATATTTCTCAATATGAAATTCACATTAATTATCGAAATCCTAATTGTCTTCGAAATCGAAACTATCGTCATCGTCGACGGTGTCTTCGATGGGGGCTCCTTTAGTGCACGAGCCGAAGCATACGCCGCAGACACTGGAGAAGGCAATGCCTGCTTTCCGGCACCTGCAGTGCACCCCACACCCAGTCGTGCATCGGCAAAATATGGTGTAGAGAATGGATTCAGGTGCCACAGGATCGTTCGTTGTCACCGGCTCTAGGATGCCATTGTCTTCCCTGGCCCAACCCCATTGGGTGGGTGGTAGGGGATTGCCAAGCCATTGTTGTAGCTGTAAGAAATTAATAAGACCAACGTAAGTGTTTAGCTCAAATAGATACTTCTAATGAAAACAAAACAGTATTTG
>JAFIDM010009631.1:205244205-205260408 GCA_023159025.1 Thereuonema tuberculata
ACCTTGTTATCTCGAAAACTCGCTATCTCGAATTTTTTTTCGCGTCCCTTCGACTTCGAAATATCGAGAGTAAACTGTATGTAATTCTTTTAGATTGAAAAACAGCTTTTGTTACTTTCACTAATATTACTTTTTTTTTAATTGGCCTTTGTTGAATATATGTTGCTAGTAGGTTCTTTATTTTCCTTTAGTCTGTTGAAGACTATCTTCATTAGCCTGCACTTAGCCCACATCGTAAAATTATGCAGATCAAAAACGAACAATTTTCTGCAGCTAAAACTACTTAGGAAGCCCTTCAGATACTTCAGCCAAGATCTCTTCAAGTCTTTCCAAATCATTTCGTCAAGTTCATTAAACATTTCGTATATTTCCTTGAATACTTTTTTTTCTTTTATGTAAAACAGGAATTTTCATAATTCACGTTGAGGTTTTTTTTTTCTTTGACAAACTATAACTAATACATAATTCAAATAGTATTAATATTAAGAAAGATACTATTAGTGTAATACAAATTGGCAGTAAAATTAAGGTCACACGATTGAAAGTTTCCAGAATTAAGGTAATAATTTGAAGGACCTTTTACACACAGATGGTTAAATACAGAAATAAATAACGCTATAGAATGTAAATATACAATATAAATAAAAATGATAATAGGAGATAAACTTTTATTAGATAACAGAATATCGGATTGGACAAACTCATGCTTACTTTAACATGGGACCTGAAACCGAAAATAAAAATAGTAAAGTTGAACAATGATTTAACTAGAAAAATTATTGAATCAAGAATAACTTTAAAAAAAGTAAATAGAAATTTAGACTGTAAACTATCAGACTGAATCACACAACTACCCAATTGTAGATCATAAGTTGAGTTGAGTTTCTAAAGACTAAAATCAGATTATATTTTAAAAGGAAATTTATTTATAAAGCTCATTGCTTCTAATAACTGTGGTTTTCTTTTCTAATTGTGTAGAAAACACTATAATGCACAATTTTTTTTATATGCAATCATGTTTGACTTTAAAATATTCTACAGCACGGTAATTTATTATATTACTGGAAGGTCTTAAGGAAAGACAGCGAAAGTAGAGAGCATTTATAGATATGAAGAGATTTTTAGTTTTGACTTCGTTTAAGAATAGAAAGTATATGTATTCAAGCAACATCACAGTAATAGCACTTTACTTTAGTATGTAACACTGTTAAAATTTAGTGGAATTTAGTTGAAGAGGCATTTATTTATTTATTTATTAATTTACTTATTTTTTTAAAATCATCGATCTCATGTAAATTGCTTTACGAACCTAATTCACTGTCTCCTAGATCGTAAAATGCATTAAGCCCGCTTAATGTTAAATGTTGCCAACAGTATCAAAATTCTTTTTTTAAAGTTTAACGTGCAGAGAAATATATATAATAAAGTGAAGAAATACAAGGCTGCACCTGAGTAAACAAAAGGTTCTCGCACCTAGCTATCATGACGGGAATCTGGGACAGCTGTTCAGCCTTATTAGGCTTCTTCAGTCAGATATATCCTTGATGGTAGCTCAGAGTGTGAGACAAATATGCGATAACCATTTCAGCTCCCCGAAATGGCCCTCGAGCAAAGTCAACGCAGCAATGATAAATAACCGCACGGCCTCAAATTCTTTGTCCCAGCAACCACCGGGCTCAAAAGAATTTAAGCAAGGATTGAGTTTACTCAGGTGCAGCCTTGTATTTCTTCAATTTATTATAAGTATCAAGAGTCTCTTTTCTAATTTTTTAATGGTACAACGATATGATGTTTATTATTACAATGTCATGTAGAATCTATGTATTTCGTAATGCATTATACAAAAGTCTATGATCACTTTTGTTAGGAGACATCTATCTATTAAACTGTTATGTTTTTATTTTTATTTTTACAATGCATTTTTATGCACAGGTACTTTTACAATGCATACAGTTATTTGGGTGAAATCCCCAAAGCTTAGCTTTACATTTTGTTTACTAAAATTCCACTTAAGGAAGCTGACTTAACAGGAAATACTTCGTCATTGTTTTGAAAAGGCTCCATAATCCTGCTTTTATTTATTCAATATCCTGATTCTAATTGTTTGATTTGACTGACAGTAGGCGGTTTTTTTAAAAATTATTGAAAACTTTTTTTTTTTAGTATTTGTAATTTCATTGCTCTTAGCTTTGATGATATTAAAAGAAATAAAAACAGTGAAATAAGTTTACTTGTAGATTTGCATTAAATAAAAAACTGTCAAACAGCATTTCTGTGTTCTAATCACAACCATTTTATTTACCTGGTGGTTTTTCTTCAAATCCTAAGTATAAATCAACCAAAGCTTTAAAATTTCGCATTAAATTTTAAATAAAAATTTATACATGAAAGAGTTAACTATTGCACTTAATAACTGAATTTTTAAGAAGTCAATGTATCAATTGGATGATGTTGTGCATCATTTAACCAAGCGCCAAAATAGTTTTTTTAATATTATTGCTCCATTTACTAGCTAAAGGTGTAAACTCTTTATAAAAATTGTTCCTGCTTGCTATCTTAACATAATTCTGCAGAAAATTAATTTTGAATAAACTCCACTCGACTAATCATAACGAATAAGATTTGCATCATGTGACTAACAACATTTGTTGCATGCTCTTTGATTCGAAATTCATACGTCATCATGTGCGGTATATTTCATTTAGATATATGTATAACACTCTTCATTCCATACAAAAATGAGAATTAATACATCAGCTTTTGCGTTTTAGCGAATATCTCAAAATCGAATTTTGGCGCTTTGTTAAATGATGCATAACACCATCCAATTTAACCTTAGCTAGTAGGTGCTACATAAACAAAATTCATTATTAACAAGCCAAATGCAATTGCTTTCTGTTTTGTTTGTCTTCCGTTTCAAATGCAGAAATTACAGATGCAGTTAATAACAATGGCCTGTAGGGAAACAAGATACACGATTTCAGTTATGTAAATCAGACAAGGGAAAGGAAATAACTTTTAGGCAAAGATAAATAGATTTGTTTTATCCATTAATCTAAAACCAATGAACAAAACAAATGTGGAAAAATGAAACTTCTAACTGTAATACAATCAAAAGACAGGAAATAAAAAGCAAATGACACAGTTATGCAATGTAATCCATTCTTACAAATCTACATAATAATTCTAGACTAGTTAAAAGATTAAATTAAAAGTAAGTTTTGTTCATTATCATTAAGTACTGTGATATTTGCCTTTATCTATCATTATCTTCCCTATATTATAATTTACTAATGTTAGGACATCTAGATTAAGATGTTGACGAAACAGGACATGCAGCGCCCTCTTTCTTTTTGTCATATTAAGAAACTACTTCGATTCTCTAAAGTGTGAAATTTTCAAGTTGTGTTTTCATTTCCTTCTCTTTCCTTAGATGTAACTATATCTCATATATGCAGTATAAAATATAAATTCTAAATTTTTAATATTTACGTTTACTTCTTATCTATATAATATATAAAAAAATAAGATTTAATAAAATAATCATTTTCAGATTTACAAGTGTTGAAAAAAGCAGTCGGAAAGATTTTTAGAAGCTTTTAGCGAAGTCAATCAGATGATCTCTTAATAAACCAATTACATTGCCTATTAATTAGTCAACCAAACTGCCATTGTTGAACTCATAATGTATTGTAAGCTGATCGTTCGAAAATGTTGCTTTAATTCAGAACAAAATTTTAGGAGCTTTTTTTTTTTTTTAATGATCACTTAAAAAGTAAACTTTATTCCAAATTCCTTGACACAGAAATGATTGCTAAGGCTTTAGTAAATTTACAATTAAAATTATAATTACTTCAGTAAGTTAATCATTCTACTGTAAGATTTTCATTCTTTCGCCTTTCTTATATTAATTTTAAATAATACATACTTTTTCATTTATTACTACTTTAAGATATAACTATTATTTAGTGTCACAGGTGTCTGATTGCTACTTGTATATTTTGATGTCATTTATAAATGGTCGTCTGATCGATGGTCGCGTTGGTATTTTTTGGTGTTTTTGGGTTGTGTCGTTGCTGGAAGCGCGGGAAGGAACTGATGGTGGTTACTTTTGGTTGTTGGTGGGAGCTAGGAAAAAAGTAATTATGTTTCGTAGTAGTTTTGGATACCGTTACGATTGACATTGACATTTCAAGAAATCGCCGGATATTAGAAGAGGGGGTGGGCTGCTCTAAATGGTCAAGAAGTTTGAGTCCTTGATTCCAGGGCTTTGGAGCAGACAAAATTTGTAATTGCTCCGCTCCAGCTCCGCTCCGACATGAAAATACTTGCTCCATGCTCCGCTCCATGCTCCGCTCCGTGCTCCAAATACATTTTTTAATTCGTATTACCAAAGGTTCAAGTATTAAAAACAAGTAGTTTTTTAACTAAACTTTATTAATCATAATAATTAATTCTATAAAACAGAACAGCTGATAAAACTAAGGCAGAAAATAATCGCTCGACACTGGCTTGTGTAGTAGACATACTCCATGCAACTCGATAGGCAGCTTGAATTCGATATGAGTAACCCTCAATAGCTTCAAACGCTGATTTTACTTATACCCCGGATTGCATTCCAATTTTGGTGAAACTTTCTCTCCAAGTCTTCTTCATTCGAAAGTTGCATTTTTGAAACTATCTGATGTTTTTCCAGCTTGTACAGCTCTTTTTCAAAATCATCATCTTCTAAAAAATTGTCTGCTGAAATCGAACTATTTGTTTTTTCTTTCTGTGATAGTTGAAAATTTGCTACTCGATGTGGCTGCTCGGATTCAATTGTTGAGGATTCCAACCTTTCGCCCTCTTGCCTCATATCAAAAAGTTTAACAATCTTTAGTTTTTTGAGTCATCGGGCGATATCAAAGTCCTTTTTTTTGCTTTTGTCATTTGCGACGAACTCAGTAAAATTCTGTACCGGGGATCTACATAGACTCCGGCAAGAAAATGGGTGTTTTGGAAAAGATTTTCTTCACGTTTTCACATGAAGGTCAGAATTCCCATAGCAATTTGTCCGCCATTGTCTTGGAGAAATTTTGCAAGTTTTTGCCACTCCTTCATGAAAACTCCCGGAGTTACATCAGCTGCTTGAAGGGTTACTGTCATAAAATTGGACTTTGCCAGGAGATCTCTTATATTCTTAACTTCTTCCCATTCGGCATTAGTTAATATCAATTCTCATTATTCACAATAATGTTGAAAAACAAGTAGTCGATCAATCATTACAAACGTTGAACCCCAACGAATCACAATATTCAAAGGTTGGGTTAGCCATGATTTCTTAGAAGAATACTGCGAATATTTGGGGTTCGTAATTTGATAACGACTAAAAATTCCTTGGCGGATTCTTTCTTCAACCCATTCAGATTGCCAACTGAAGAGTGTGAATGCCACACCTCATCATTTGGACTTCTGAATTATCTTCAAGCAGGCTAGGATCCTCAACCCATTGTGCAGGAACATCCATGTCGAGTTCTCGGCCATCTTGTTCTTCAGTTTCTTCTTTCAATGAAATAATTTCGGTTTTGTTTATATTATCAGAATTAGAAACGGTTTCATTGTTGCTTATTTTTTTTAAAGCACCCGTCATAACAAGCAACAAACAAATAACATAAATAAATTCATCTATAAAATTTTTGATAATATTTACATAAATTTTAAAAATTAAAATGAAGAAAATAAAACAAGAAGTAGATTAAAATATAAAATTTTGAGTCTAGAAGAAAAATTTATTTATAATGTAGTCTTGAAAAATATATGTAAATATATACATATATATATACATCAGAGAAAAATACTCTTCTGAAAACAAAACAAGACTTAGCTGGTTGAAGATTTTCAACATACCTACTATAAACAATAAGTTTGGCTTTAGAGTAAATGAATATACTTACTCAAAAATATTTAGACAAATAAATTGGAATAATTATAATTCTAATAATTTTAGAGAAATCAAAAACCAATTAATATATGATATAGTCAATAAAAATATCGTAAAAAATTTCTAATCTATATTTACATTAATTAAATTTTGTTTTTGAAAAAACACACATTAAACATTCCAGCACCTATAAAAACAGGAGTAATTTTGTAGTTACACCTAATAGGACTGGTAAATATTAAAAAAAAAAAAAAAAAAAAAATCTGGAGCAGTGGAGCAGTCAAAAACTTGTGTGCTCCGGCTCCGCTCCAGCTCCGGGCAAAAACCCATCGCTCCACTGCTCCATGCTCCAGCTCCTGGCACCGCTCCAAAGCCCTGCTTGATTCACTATTTGTCAACGTTTCGGATACTGTCTCAAATTAATTCTTCATTACAAAAAAAAAAAAAACAAAACTTTTTTACAGGAGGTGTTAGAGCCCAATTACCAAAAACTTATTGGGCCAAACTCCAACCAAATTGGTGTGAACACTATGTAGACCACGGGGTTTTGATTTCTAAATAATAAAAAAACAATAGTTCAAAATAGTTCAAAAGCCAACAGTGGAAAAACTGGCTTTGGTAGCACGGAAATATGCAGATTGCAGTAAACTGATCTCATAGATTGAAGGATATAAAAAGATGAAAACGAACAGCGTGTGTTAGATTCGACTCATGTGGTTGCGCGGTGGTGCTGTGATGTTAAACCTTCGCTATGCTAAATTATGTAATCGTGCTTTGCTGGTGAAACTTTACTACCCAAAAAAAACAACAACATTGCTTCTGTCGCACTTCGGGAATACCGGAGGTTGAAGAATTTAAAAAAAGACCCAATGCCAATCACAAATGTCAGAAAACCTTACGAAATTTAACATTCATGTTAAGTTTCGTGCTTCTAGCTCAAACAGTTTCCGAGAAATGCATAACCTTCAAGAAACTTCGCTCCCCCTCTCCCCGTTTAGGTGGTATATCTAAAACTCCTTTCTTAGTGAGTGCCTACGTCATAAGAGAAATTTCAAATTCCCAGGTTCAACGGTTTTGGCTGTGCGCTGGTGAGTGAGTGAGTGAGTCAGTCAGTCAGTCAGTGGGTTTTCTCTCTTGTATATATAGATAAAGATTACAGATTTTATAAAATCTAAAGTTATATAAAAATTTCAGAATCTTTAAATAACAAGGTCCGTCATCAACAAGTAACGGTAACACACCTGAAAAGTTTAGAAACATACGGTCGGTGCGGTTAAAAATGATCCTCCCAGAATGCAACGCAGCTTATAGATTGAGCTTTCCTGGCTTTTCTTCCATTAAAATGGAAGAGAAAAATGGTGGTCGCCCTACAACGATGTGAAAAGTAAAAAGGATGCGTTGAAGGGCACTGCAGAATATTCTACTAAAATTAGAATGTTAATATAGCTTTAATAAAAGAAAATATCCCCCCCACACACACACACAAACAAGTAAATATTAATTTAATACATATTTCTTTTTGCGGTTCCTTACAAGTTAATTGAACAATATAACGCACGTTAATTGAATTTCTGAATATTTCTGTAATAAAAATGATTTATGAGTCAAGTTCTCATCAAAAAAATTCATTTTCTTAAAAAAAAAATCCAAATAGCATACTTTCAAATCAATACACTGAAATGAGAAATTTATTTGATCATGGGGATTCACTGAAATGTTTGTTTTTACAATGACAGAAAATATTTCAGGTGGTATTGAAATTTGCTGTTTTAACCACTACGTTTGCTATTGTTATTAGTCTAATTTTTATTAATTTTGTTAAAATAAAAAAAAAAATTTGTACGGAAACTCAGTTGTGTTACAGTGGTTACATGTTTGTGTTTTACTGTTTACTTGTTTGTGTGGGGGTGGGGGAAATACTTTATTTTATTTGTAAATAATTCCAAGTCTCGTCCAGGAAAACGATGTGACGTTTTTCGTTTCGCATACGCCTTATTGAACGCAAGTAAAGGCAGCGGGCAGCAACGATGTCACTTCGTTCAAGCAAAACAGATCGGTGATTGACTTTTTTGAAACGAAATCCTAATTTTCTCAGAATCACACGCATACTTGTTGACTGACCTGTAAATTAAATGCGTTTCCTAGCTTCGGAGACAATCGTCCTCAATGTCGGCAATTCCTTCTTGATATGCATATCAGCAACAATTTGACGAATGACGTAACAATCAAAATCATCAGGCGAACTCTTTAGAGCCAAACGAGGCCTTTTTTTCCCTGGCGTCAGCAGCAATGGCGACTGTACAATTCTCTTCACCGTAGACAAACTCACTCCAGTATAGTCTGCAGTGACCTTCAACGCATCCTTTTTACTTTTCAAATCGTTGTTGGGAGATACATCTTCTAGAAATCGACGAGCAACGTAAGAATAATTTCCCTAGCTTGACTGTTGATAACTCTTCCCTGTCGAAATGTTGATTGTGGACGCGCGACCGCCATTTTATCTTCCATTTCAATAATTACGAAAAGCCAGGACAGCTCAATCTATAAGCTGCGTTGCATTCTGGGAGGATCTTATTTAACCGCACCGACCTTAATAAAGTTTGGAAGCTTCGAAGCATCTGTTGCCAGTGTGCTGGATTATCTGTTCTTTGTTAGATTAAGAATTAAATTAATTCACGAAATAGCTTTTTGTGCTAATCACATGATGAAATCACAATTCATGGATGCCAGGGTTTAAATGAAATAAGCCCAGTCTAATTTTCATCTGAAGTTAAAAATATGCCTTTCAGTAAACAAAGTGAAGTGAAATAGATCAACGCGTCATTACAGTCCAGTGTTAAAATAATTTTGGAGTCTAAGATATTGAATACGTATTTAAACTTTATTTTTTTAAATATTTTAAATTGTATTTTTCTTTCCAAGTTATAGTGTTTTGAGATTTAAAAAAAAAATCATTTGAGCTGTGAGAGTAAGTTCTATTGTAATATTTATAATCAGAAATTCTAACTAAATTTTACGAAAAACTGTTTGGAAATGTCAGTTCGTTCTATTTTGAGTTCGTGATCCATATAAGCTATGTATTATTAATAAACTTTCTATGAATTAAATATTTAATTATTCTTACTTTCTAATTTAAATGTCAGTTAATGAAAACAAAAGGATGTCACGGGAATTGTGTGGTTAGTTTCAGTTTAGTAATGCTTCATTTACGTGTTGATCTATTTCAACTGAATAATTCCTAGACTGAATTATTGTTAACAATGTCATGTGACAGCTAGAATTAGGAGGATCATACGACTGTGCTTGTTGAACGTAATGCACTCACTGACTAATTTTTGCCAAATTTAAAAGTTTAATCATTCAGAACAATAATCGTTACAATATTGGCTGCTATAGCAAACGAAGAAAGGAAAGATGTCCGAAATGAAATCAGCCAATTCAGCTAAAGGAAAGAAGAAATCCAAATTCAATAAGGCAGGGCTTGTTTTCCCAGTGACTCGTGTCCACCGTAATCTCCGAGAAGGACGATATTCCCAGCGAGTGGGAATGGGAGCTGCTGTCTATTTGGCCGCCGTCATAGAATACTTATGTGTGGAAATCCTCGAGATTGCTGGTAACATAGCTGAAGAGGCCAAGATTAGGCGAATCATCCCACGCCATTTACGTTTGGCAATCGGCAATGACGACGAACTCAACAAGCTTCTGTCAAATGTCGACATGAATGAGGGCGGTGTCTTACCCCAAACGTTCGACGTGTTATTGGCCGTAGAAAGAGAGAAGAAATAGAACTCTAAGAGAAGAAATAGAAATAACTTTATGTTTTTAATTCCTAGACTGTTTTTCAATCAAGTTTAGTCATGATTTTTTAGAATCTTTGTGTTTAAATAGTATTAATAAATGTCTATTTAATACTAATGTCTACTATGGTTTTGCGGTTTGTAGTGTCCCGTCTGCCTAAACTTCCAGGAAGATACTGGTACTCAACGTTAACTTATTTAAAGAATTTAAAGAATTAAACTAACTTATTAAGTTAGTACTTAACTTGCGCAAAATATAAAGAATTTAAAATAACTTAATTCTGATTAACTATACATTACCTTTATGAAATCTTATTATTCTTCTGATATATGCAACATTTGAAACCTTTCGATTTAATATTTAATCTTTGAAATTCATAATGTTCGTTTTTTATTTCTTAATCTTCATAATTACTCTTTCTCAATTCATACATTGAATACTTTCTCTTACTACAGATCTCTTGATATTTATACATCCATATTATGCAAAGAATCTAAGATTCTGCGAGATTTCCTAGAATAACCTCCATTAAAGCTAAGCTGAAATTAAAGCCTGAAATTTGGGCATCAATTTGCGAAAAATGCAGTTTTCAGATTTTAATTATAGTATGAAGGGGAAAAGTGTAAGACTTCAAACTTTTATCTTTAGTTTGCCTGTGCCAGGAGAGTTATTAGCCAAAAATAATCATTCCTATATTTTTATCTCTTGTAATGAGGTCACTAATATTGCAAAATTGCGAAAAACGCAATATTCAGATTTTAATTATATCTCTGATGGGGGAGCTTCAAAAAAACCTAAAACTTTCAGGAAATCAAGTTCTAATAGGAATCTAACTGAAATATAATTTTGAAGTTCTAGAATTTTCTGGTATAACTGCTATGAATTTTTAAACAAATCAAAATTTCCTACGTGAGTCCTGCTAAAAAAATCAACTGTTTTCAATTATACAATTTTGAAAAAAAAGTAATTTTTTTATGATTGTTATAAAATTAAAAGCAGGTCCTTGATCAATATAATTTATATAAATTAAACAAGGTAGGGATAGTGATTAGTAAACCAATCACAGTGCTTCGCAACCGCTTCTTAGTCACCTTTACTTTAGAATAGACTGCGTCGGGGTGGTCTAGAAAATGCTCGCGCGAGTCTGTTTGCGATCCCATGCTATCTTACCCACCCCTATTTACATGGAATAATCGTCATTCTTAACTCAAACCTTGTTAATACACTGAATTCCTAATAATGATTTAAAAAAAAAAAAAACTCAATATAGTTGAGAAACCGTGAAAAGATTTAAAACGGGGAGAAAAAAACTGAATAATAAGAATTGCCCGCGAGGGGATCGAACCCACGACCTTCGCATTATTAGCAAGACGCTCTAACCAACTGAGATAAGAGGCCACCTACAACATTTAGCATTCAGGCCACCTAAAACTGAGCTAACAGAAGCCGTTGCGAAGCATTGTGGGATATGTGTCCACAGACAGACAAACCAGGGAATTAAAAGCGTCTTTCGGAAGCCTAAAATTGGAACACGCAGATTATTAAAATAAAAATATTTACTAAATAAATAAATTAAAATACACGATCGATTTCAGTTAGCAACTGTTGCTAACTAAAATCGACCGTGTATTTTAATTTATTTATTTAGTAAAAGTTTTTATCTTAATATGTGCATTTTCCAATTTTAATTTAATTGAAGTTCAATCCGGAAGTTCAATTAGTTTTAATATAATTTATGTTTATTATTAATTACATTTGCTCATTTTTTTTTATCTTGACCAACTTTGTGGCCTAAGACTTATTATCTTAACTTTTTCTTCATTACTGGTTAGTTTACATTTTTCCTTTAAGTTTTCAATTAACTACATGAACTCTTCCCAAAGAGGATTATGAAGTCTGTTTTTGTCTTCATTTACGTGGAAGGATGGTTGAAATGTGTTTTTCAGTTTTTTCTTTCACTTCACTGGATTTTTATCTTTTTTAGTTCAAAAGATATTTAGTTTCCGTAAACGCTGATTTTGCCGAATTTGAGCGTCGCGTCGGACATGATGAAAAAATGGCCGCCGAGTATAAACAAAAGGAGAAAAAATTTTTCACACCTGGTTTTGTTATGTATTTCTACAGCGGAATAAGTCATTAAAAAAAATCAAAGTTTTTTAAAATGATCATGTAACCAATATATTGAAATCTGAATGACTTCAGATAGAATGACCCTGGTAGGATTAGGCTTCAACAAAGCTATACTCAAGATTTATCGGTCGTTAATGTGCTAGAATACGGAATATAAAAGGGGAAGGAATAATAAAAGGGGGAAAAAAAAGTGAATATAATTTTGTGCAAAGCATAAATTTAAGGGCGACCCATAATAATCATAAAAACAATTACCTCGAACATGGGGGGCGTTGGCCCCTGAAAATACTCAATTGCTATGGTGTTTAGGCCTCTGGACACGATGATGAAGTCTGTTTGACGATCCGACATTTCGTTCGGGAGTTGTTAGGGAGAAACAGACACGGACGGAGGCAATAGCTACCGATTTTAGTACCTGTCACAATAACTCCCAAATGGGTCGCTAATAAAATATCATCCTACGATATCATATAACTGGACTTACCTGGCGCTCATGAGCTTTTCCCGTCAAAATTTTAACCCTTTCGCGGCACATCGGTTGAGAACCACTGCCCTATGTCAGTGATAACTAGCTTTGATAAGATATCGTAGATATAATCTACAAGATAGAAAAGAAAAACAAAATAACGTAGATAACATGTTATCCTACTTACTAAGCTGGTTTTGTATTGTGTCCTATAAAATTTTCTGCCGTTCCAGGGGTGAAATACAGGAGGCTACAGGCAACTCCCAAGGAAATCTATTTGGCGCCTGGTGCGAAGTACACAAGTTAAAATAATTAAGGGATAGTCTGAAAATAATAAGAAGGGAAAAAATCAATGTCACCATTTTTAAGTTGTTCGGACAAATCACGTTGCAAACTTTGTCTAGTGATATTGTACTCGCAACTGCAACTTCTTGCTGAGCAACAAACATCCAATGAATCCAAAATTATAACCATAGCCTATTACACTGATATTATCTTCTTCCGTGATAATAGACATGATCTGCTAATTTGCAAATTACGATAACTTTAATTCTTCTTGCATATGCTACATTGTTCGTTAATAAAATGCTGAAAAAGGGTGATGTTGATTTTCCCTTCATATTATTTTCGCAATATCCCTTAATTGTTTGACCACTATAGTTTTGACTGCGCCTCTTTTCCTTTTCATTGATGTTAGGGACATACAATACATACACTCATGTTTGTGAAAATGCAACACCATGAAGGAAACATGCAAATAAAGTGAAACTTACAGGAAATGTAAAGCAGTGTATGATACGCAAATGATTAAAATTTGGCAATGATTGCGCATGCCTAGACTCAGCAGACCCTCTGAACTGTCGCACTTTAAGAGCGTATAAGTAGAGGACTGTTACAGATCCAGACAAATAGTTTTGATTGTCAGTGAGCTGCCAGTATGCCTCGTGGACGTCAAAGGGCGCCTTACAAGCAAGCTACTGAGTTTGAAAGGGACCGAATAATCGGTTTGCGTGAAGGAGGATTTTCATACCGCGAAATTGCTGCTCGTGCGGGGCATAATGCCATGACAGCGATGCAAGTGTGGAAGCAGTGGACTGACGAGAACAGGACGAGTCGAAAATCCGGAAGTGGACCACAAAATGTGAGGACACCACGGGATGATAGACACCTCATCCGCACAGCAGTGATAGACCATTGAGCTTCTTTTTGAGTGTTAGCACAACGTTAAACTAGGGCTAGGATTTATATGCACAAACAAAATTGAAAATATGCGTACTCAAACAAGAAATATGCAAAAACATCCAAATCCAATAATCTTTTTATTAATTATTATTTAATAATTTTATTATTTTTCTACAAAAATATGAATTATGTGTCATATATTTCTAAAATTTCAATATGTATACTATTTCAACCAAAAAACAAAATCAGAAAACAAGGGCAGCACAAGAATAAATAAATTGCCTCTCGGATTCAATTATTGGAAGGAATCGGGAATGGTCGTTTCGTTCTGCATGGGACTCATCAGCCTGATCCGTCTTCCCCGATAAAGAACCCAGAAAGCTGATGAGTCCCATGCAGGTCGAAACGGCCATTCCGATTCCTTCCGATAATTGAATCCGAAAGACAATTTATTTATTCTTGTGCTGCCCTTGTTTTCTTATTTTGTTTTTTGATTAAAATTTACAGCCATCAGGGAATAGGCCTATTTGTCTTCTTCGGCCTATTTGTCTTCTTCCTATTATCGGCAAGGTTCTGGACAAGCTTTGTTGTAATAGGATTACCCATTTTATGGAGTCTACCAATTTTCTTTCCCGGAATCAGTTTGGATTTAGAAGGGGCCGCAGCACAGTTGGCGCTATTTCGGCCCTTCGAGATGTTATTCGTCGTTGTGGTGCCGAGGGCCGACACGTGATTGTGGTTTCCCTGGACATTGCCAATGCTTTCAATCATGCTTGGCATCCGCTGATTCTGGAGATGCTAAGGAGGGGGCGATGTCCTTCCAACTTGTATTATTTGATTTCTTCTTTCTTGGAGGGCCGTTCCGTTTCTTTGGGGTCGGCGGCTACCTCCTGTACGAAAGGTTGTCCACAGGGGAGTAACCTTGGTCCTTCCCTGTGGCTTTTGGTTATGGAGGACCTCTTCTCGTCCTTGGCTTTTTTTTATGATACTTATGACATTGGTGATTCGATTTATGTCCAGTCCTTTGCCGATGACACGGTCGCATTGATCAATGCCCTATCTGTTAAAAAAATTGAAAAGCTTTGGGATTCACTCTATGAAGTTGTAAGAGCCTGGGCGAATCGTAACAAATTGGTTATTAATTCTAATAAAACCTCCACATTGTTCATTCCCTGCAGAAAGATTCAACGTCAGCCGGTGATTAAAATAGATGGTTTTCGTCTCCCCCTATGCGACCATCTGTTGTATTTGGGTATTGTTATTAACTCCCGGTTGACTTGGACCGACCACCTTACTCGTATGCGAGGCAGGGTAATGGGCAATGCTAGCAGGTTTCTCGCACTGGCTCCGAAAAACGGAGGGATGAATCCCAAAATTAGAAAATTAATTTTCAATACTATGATTAAATCAAAGATTTTGTATGGGGCAGAGATCTGGGGGGAAGATGCCCAGAAAAGTCAGATTAAAAAGCTGTTGAATATTATTTGTAAACCTTTTTTATTAGCAATAACTAGAACATATAGAACTGTTTCGAACGATGCACTTCATATTTTAAGTGGTGTCCCCCCTCTGTGGATTCAAGCCCACCATTTGGCCTCTCATTACAAACGAGTTAGTAGCCCGGAATATTGTCAGAGGGTTCCGATCGATGGTTGGGTACACCCGGCAAACAGACGCATTTTTGACATCAAGAGCTGGAATGGTCGGGATGAATCCTATGATGCCTACATCTTTATCGACGGGTCTAAGTTGGATGGCAGAGTGGGATTCTCCATTGTCTTTTTAGACACGACCTTGAACATCATTGATATCTTTAAGGAGCGCTTGCCTGATTCTTGTTCTGTTTTTCAAGCAGAGCTCTGTGCCCTCCGGATCGCGGTATCGTGGGCGGCCGCTTTTTGGGGGGAGCAGATAGTTAGGCTCGCGCTCATTTCTGATTCTTATTCCGCTCTGCGATCTGTGGCGAATTGCTCTTATAAGCATTTCGACGCCCGGGATACCCATGTGGATCTTATTAAGTCAACTAATAATGGAACAATCTGCCAATTGTTCTGGGTAAAAGCTCATGTCGGCTATTATGGTAATGAGCTTGCCGACAGCGAGGCCAAATGTGCAACAACGTTGGAAACGATCACCATTTCTCGACCTTTGCCCCGCAGTTTGTCCAAGTTCATCATGAGATCCGAGATTTCCACCAGCTGGCAAAATGAATGGATTTCATCTTCTAAGAGTCCTGTTTTACATTCATTTATAGACAGGGTTAATGACCGCACTATCTTTGGGGATTTTCACCTGAATCAATTCTTGACTGGCCATGGTGATTTTGGTTTTTATCTCTTTAGGTTTCGCAGGATAGGTAATCCCGCTTGTCGGTTTTGTGACTTACACGAGGACGAGGATGTTGACCATGTTTTGTGGAGGTGTGAACATCCTCGCCGACTCCAGCTCCGTTGTCATTTTGAGCAGTTATTGATCACAAGTGGCGTTGCTTTACCCTGCGAAAACCATGAAATTTTGAAAAAATTTCAAAATGATTTTAAAAGGTATGCCAAAGGACTTTTATCCATTTAGAGGCTCCCTTTTTTGTTTTTTGTTTTGTTGTTTGTCTGCCACCATACGGTCGACTTTTCGGGCATGGGGACAAATGCTCCGGGTGGACAGCGAACTTGACCGCTCATAGTTGAGTAGGGTCTTCGACGGCTTTTCC
>JAFIDM010009631.1:205263891-205280959 GCA_023159025.1 Thereuonema tuberculata
TCAAAGAAAACAATACAAAATCGCACAATAACTAAACAACAACAAAAGCTCAGTGATTTTTGTTATTGTTTAGTTATTGTGCGATTTTGTATTGTTTTCTTTGAAATTTTAAATATTTAATTATTCTTGCTTTCTAATTTAAATCCCAGTTAATGAAAACAAAAGCATTACACACGTGGATTGTGTGGTTAGTTTCAGTTTAGTAATGCTTCATTTACGTGTTGATCTATTTCAACTGAATAATTCCTAGAGTGAATTATTGTCAACAATGTCACGTGGTAGCTAGAATTAGGAGGATCATACGACTGTGCTTGTTGAACGTAATGCACTCAGTGACTAATTTTTGCCAAATTTCAAAGTTTAATCTTCCGGAACAGTTTACAGCGAGTGCTGTCGGAGGCTTGGTGTACCTGGCCTTCGTTTTGGAATTTCTGACGATGGAATTGCTTGAGCTTGCAGGCAACGCAGCTCGTGATACTAAGAGAAACCGCGTTACCCCTCGCCATTTGCAGTTGATCATCCAGAAAGACGAGAAGCTGAGCAAACTTCTATTGGATGTCACCGATATTATTTTAGCTATCATGTGATTGGTTAAGTTTGCTTTGTCTAGTTGTGACCCAAAATAAATCTCTCGAACATAATCAGGCTCACAACATACGTAACGATCTCAAACTATATCGCCTTGTTGAAACTGGACTACGTAATATTTCTTGAAAGATAGAAGCAGCATATACAGTACATCAATAATTAAATGTTTGTTTTTGTTTGATCTCCTAAAACCGGATTACATTACAACAATCTGCTCTCTGCTGCTGTATGCGTAGCTCGTCTTCTTTTCCGATCAGATGCCAATAAAGCTAGAGTCTTTAGATAATTTAAAATGTTAAAAATAGACAAAAGAAAAAAATACTTCGAAAGAAGAGCGAGAATAAAAATATCTGGAAGGTTGAAGGAGGAAAAAAAAGTCCAATTTAGATATCAGAAAAGACGAGCTATACAATAACAGAGAGGAGTTGTTGCGAAGTAACTGGCCTGGCAAAAAAGTATTAATGTATGAATGAATGTAAACAGCTTCCAAAGTTTCCATAAGCATGTTTTACCTTTTAAAGAAATTCTGGATGGTCCAGTTCGACCGTTTTAGTGAGATAATGCCCTTTTTAAACCTTATTTATAAATGCATATGAAATGCAATCAACAAAAATAAGTTTATTTATATATCAAATTATCTCAGAATACATCCTAAATGATAACTTAAAAGTGTTCTTAGAACAAATTGTTTTTCTATAACATTTTATCTTTTACAGTTTATTGCGGGATGCTGCAGGTAACGAAGATCAGCTCTATGTAGACGTTTAGCTACTCGTAAAAAGTGAAGTTGTAATTAGAAAAATTGTAAAATATGTTAACTATATATTATAAGTGTTGAATCAATAATTATAGCCTAACTTTATAGTTGAGGCAGAAGTCACACAATGTTGTCTATAAGTAGCAGTATTAATCGTAGTGCAAAACCATTTATTTGACGGCGTCGAATAATTCGACCTTAAAGATAAAATTCTTCTTTATGAATTGAATGATCATAAAGTAAGATCGCACTAAAAAAATCTCTTTATAATCTTACTATCTGTAGTAAGATTAGTTATTTTTTTTTTAACTATTATTCCTTTAGCCCTACATGACTGGGACAAAAGATACAAAAGATTTGTTTTTGGGTGTTTTTCCTAAATTCGCGTGAAACCTTGTTTCACATAAATATCTTTCTTATCTCAAACAATAAGTCATTATTTTTATACTTCATTATTTATTTTCAAGTTTTTTTTAGTCACTTTGTTTTTTGTTTCAGGTTGGCTTCAACCCGTGGCTTGGGCCGTCGGATCTGTTCTCGCAGTGACTATTCTTATTCTCGTGTTTTTATCAGTTAGATGGTGGCGAGAAAAAGTTAAAACACGAGGACAGCATCTTCGAATGGACCATGTGAGATTGAAAGGGCCCGCTCCATTCCCTTACACGTCTGTAACTCAGCAGACGGCAGTTCAGGAGGATTCTCTTTTCAGGTGGGCGACACCATCTCCATTACCCTACCAGGAGCTGGTGTCGTCTTGTAAAGGGTCTATGGAGAGTCTGTCTTCGTGGGACGATGATTCTTCCTCCCAGACATCGCTGTCTCTGCCTGGCGATAAACCAGAGGTATGTGAAATCCCACAGGCAGTCGACACCAATTCTGCGTGTCCTGGTATCGATTTCAGCTTGGTGTACGCAGAAGCCTCGGCCACTCTGAATGTCCACGTGAACCGGGTAATCAATTTGCCTCTTCAGTTTAGACGCAGTTGCTCCTCTTTCGTTAAGGTGTCGCTGCTTGCCCGCCGCAAATCTTCGGCTACAACTCACGTAGTAAGGAAGTCGCTGCGACCCCAATACAATGAAGGCTTCTCCTTCCCTGGCTACAATCTCACGGAGATCCGACAATACACCTTGCGCTTCTCCGTTTACGTGAAGAGACTCAGGAAAAACAAACTAGTTGGAGATGTTTTCTATCCCATTTCCAAAGCCGAATTGATACCAGACAATCCTGTTTCGTGCTCGGAATCTATACAGCTACCACTAAAGAAATCCAATCCGGTAAGTTACCTAAATAAATAATATTTATAAGAAAAAAAAAAACAACAAAAAAACAACAACAGAATGGAATTACTAAATATATATAAAATAAAATAAAATAAAATAAATAAATAAATAAATAAATAAATAAATAAATAAATAAAAACTTTTATTCTGTTCTTCGTCATTCTCATTTAGTCATTTTTTTAACTAGTCCTCTGATTTTCTTCAATCTTATGCATTAACCGAAGGAATGGCTCTTTTGCATATGAAAATAAATAAATAAGCGTATACGATTTTTTCTTTTCTTATTATTAAATTTATCCGTAAACACTGGTGAAATTTTTTATACATACATAGAAAAGAAAAAAATACTTCGAAAGAAGAGCGAGAATAAAAATATCTGGAAGGTTGAAGGAGGAAAAAAAAGCCCAATTTAGATATCAGAAAAGACGAGCTATACAATAACAGAGAGGAGTTGTTGCGAAGTAACTGGCCTGGCAAAAAAGTATTAATGTATGAATGAATGTAAACAGCTTCCAAAGCGCACTCCGCTTTTACATTTTTCAAGGAACTCTGAAAAATAGTGTAAATTGAGAAAGTGTAAATTATGGGAAATGGTTTTCGCATATCAACAACATTAAGGATAGAATGTTCAATACGAAATTAATGTAAAATAATTTCGGGTTGGATCTTCGGAATTTAGTTAAATTAACTTATTCATCTCTAATTTGATTAGATAAATTAAGTTACATCAAGAATTATTAAGTTAAATCCTTCATGGAAGTTTTAATAAGATTTTTTATAAGTTTTATAAGATTTTTTTTTTCAGTACACTTTATATATTTTTAATTTTAAGTCATAATCATTAATTGCAAAATAATTAATGTAATCAAACGTTTCAGATTAACTAATTAGCACATGCTAAATAATTTGTAACTTAGGATTTAAAATTAAAAGCGAAACATTAAAAATAAATTATATTCTAGTGATTATCGATTTGCTCAAATGTTTAAATTTAAGATTAATTTACAGTCGCACTCCGCTTTTACATTTTTCAAGGAACTCTGAAAAATAGTGTAAATTGAGAAAGTGTAAATTATGGGAAATGGTTTTCGCATATCAACAACATTAAGGATAGAATGTTCAATACATAGAATGATTTATAATCAATGCGTGGAACTTTTATAACGCCAGGACTATATTAAATATAAGAATAATTAAATATTTAATTTAGAAAGGGAAAATTATCATACACATTATTTTAATCACTTTTAAAGCTCTATATATATGACCTACACACATATTTCAACGAAATAAGACGAGGTAACAAGAATGAAGCAGAAACCGAACGAAGACATCAAGTGTCGAGACAATCGATATATCGAAGTTGCGATCCCATTGAATCTGCATAACTTCTTCCACTTTTTCTTCCCAGGTTCCTTCATCTTTATTTTTAGGAAGATACAACTGTCTTGACTTTTTAACATTAAGTTTTCTTTTAGTTTTCATTTCCTCAATATGGAGGACATAAAAAAATACAGTCGGACCTCTATTTAACGAACCTCTATTTTGCGAATTTCTCTATTTTGCGAACTTTTCTTTGGAACCAAGAACATTTTGCTTATTTCTTCGTAAAATAACCTCCAAATAGCGAAGTGCATTTTATATTTAACGAACGTTTTCGTGGTATCTATTTCTTTTTTCTCCTTGAAATGCTTTTATTATTAATATTCCCTTAGAGGAAATGAAAGAAATGTGGATACAGCTGAGGGAAAAAGAAGAAATTAACGATGATGTGCTAGTTAATGATTATCTTTCACTTGATTTTGAAGTTGAGACCTCGGAAACACTAAATGAATCGGATATTTTAGACAGTGTGAAAAATAAAAACAATACAGCAATGAATTGCGATGAAGATGATGAAAATAGAAATGATCATGATGAAGAAATCAAAAAACCTTCATATGATGAAATGTTAAAATCATTTGAAACAATCCGACGCGGATTACAATTTAAAGAAAATACGCCTGAAAGGGTTTTTAGTGGTTGCAAAGATGCGAGACGTACTATGAGCGAAAACACTTTTTCAAAAAAAAAAGAAGAAAACTCAGACAAAATTAACAGACTTTATTTGTAAAATTTAAATACGCATGTGGTAATGTATGCTTTATGTCATTAAAATTATTACTTTTTTTTAATAATATTTATTGTTTATTACTAATATGATGAATTTATGTGCACTGAATATCATTGAGAACAATAATGAAGCCATACACCTGAATAATCAAAAATAATTTATAGACATGAATTGGAATACAACGTTTCGCTGTCGAGAGGCAGCCTTCTCAAGTGATTGTTTATGTATTTTAAATCTATTTTATATAGTTTAAAGTAATTTTAAAAGGTGAATCTCTATTTAACGATTTTTCCAAATAACGAACTTTTTTTCGGGATTTAGCGACTTCGTTAAATAGAGGTCCGACTTAGAGGTCCGACTGTACATACATAAATACAAGTAGGCCTCGTACAAATACAGCAGCCTACAAAACGTGATATTTAAATCACAATCATGAACCAGTATGTGTTGCACCTTATATCCCAAGGTACAACATTTTATTTATCCCAAGGTACAATACACTGCTTTTACAAATACAACAGCCTTAGAACACACACTTTGCGATTATATGTGCAGTGGAAGAAACACTATAATTGAATAGTGTATTATTTCAGTTTACATTACCACCACTAACATAATACATAAATATCCTAATTACATAACTCAGGAGAAATAATCCAAAATATTTACTTACCATTCAATATTTTCTAATTTATTACGTTGCATCAAAGACCAAACATACGGCAAACATCAATTGGTGTATGGTGGTATCTGGTGACAAAATCATTAACTATAATTCGTTAGATTGACACTCACTCAACCGATAGCAGTACATTATTGATTGTCCCGAGGTACGAGTGATCCAAGATACGACACCTTCCCTAATAATAGGAAAATTGAAAAGACCGAGAGAAAATGTTGTAAATGACAGGAAAACGTTATTTGCGGGAATGTAAAAGCCGGGTTCGACTGTATTAAATTTAGAAAATAAATTTTACAAACATATATTACAGGTTTTATTTTCAGCCGAAATTACACTGATGATTTTAATGCTTTATAAAATCCTGTAAAATCTAATGACTTTCATATAATATTACAGTCGGACCTCTATTTAACGAAGTCGCTAAATCCCGAAAAAAAGTTCGTTATATGGAAAATTCGTTAAATAGAGATTCACCTTTTATTATTCAATATTATTAAAAAAAGTAAGAATTTTAATGACATAACAGAATGCATTATCACCTGCGTACTTAAATTTTCCTAATAAAGTCTGTTAATTTTGTCTGAGGTTTTTTTTGTTTTTTTTGTTTAATTTTTTTTGAAAAAGTGTTTTCGCTTATAGTACATCTCGCATCTTTGCAATGCACCAAAAACCCCTTCAGTATTTTCTTCAAATTCTAATCCTCGTCGGATTGTTTCAAATGATTTTAGTATTTCATCATACGAAGGTTTTTTGATTTCTGCATCATGATCATTTCCATTTTTATTCATCTTCATCGCAATTCATAGTTGTATTGTTTTTATTTTCCACACTGTCCAAAATATCCGATTCAGTTAGTGTTTTTGAGGTCTCAACTTCAAAATCAAGTGAAAGATAATCATCAATCAGCAATCATCGTTAATTTCTTCTTTTTCCCTCAGCTTTATACACATTTCTTTCATTTCCTCCAAGAGAATATTAATAATAAAAACATTTCAAGGAGAAAAAAAAATAGATACCACGAAAAAGTTCGTTAAATAGAAAACGCACTTCGCTATTTGGAGGTTATTCTTACGAAGAAATTAGCAAAATGTTCTTGGTTCCAAAGAAAAGTTCGCAAAATAGAGAAATTCGCAAAATAGAGGTTCGTTAAATAGAGGTCCGACTGTATCTGAATCAACAGGAATTTTAATTTATTTTAAAAGCTTTTAGTTTTTTTTTTCTAATTAAAAAAATTACAAAAACATAATTAGAATATAAATATTTAGAATAAACAATATTGCAATAGCGAAATTGGTTTTCAGTCATTAACTATATATTCGTTAAGATAGATGTAGATATAACTTAAAAGGATATATTTTTAAATGATGTCGAAACATGTCGATTTTATATCGTTCATCATGGGGAGGATTCCAGCTCTTAGGTAATTTTAAATTGAAAGGCTAGTATACTACACCCTATATTGTAGTGTTGAGACAATTTGTAAATGACGTTTCCATTATAAAATGTAATCTTTTTATTTCAATCAAGCTCATATATTAATAATAGTTTGCTGTTTTAACATACAGTAATGCAAATCTTGAAAGAAAAATAAGATTATTAAAAAAAGCAAAAAAAAACCAACCTGTTATAGATGAACTGTAAGAAGAAACATTGAAACGCTTCAGAAATAATTAATAGAAATTACCAAAAAAATCGACATATTTAGTTCGTATGAGGGCAACTCTTCCTCACGGTATACATGAAGCTCTGCAAATACCTTATACAGTTTTTCAAAGCATCTTTCATATCATTATTACTCTTTCATTGCAAAAAGAGATAAGTTCTTTTCGTTTCTTAACTGTGATGATGAATCTAAATTTCATCTCTTCATCTCATTCGAGAGAGAATGCATCTCCTCCTCCTATGCGGCTTGGGCCCCTTCACGAAAAAAGTTATTTCATGAAACTTATTTCATTTCAAGGGCTATAAAATGACATATTTCCGTC
Source organism: Thereuonema tuberculata (assembly GCA_023159025.1). Taxonomy (NCBI): domain Eukaryota; kingdom Metazoa; phylum Arthropoda; class Chilopoda; order Scutigeromorpha; family Scutigeridae; genus Thereuonema; species Thereuonema tuberculata. Next base: position 205,271,297 of record JAFIDM010009631.1, read on the forward strand.
TTCATATCACATTACGATCACGAAATGGTCGCAATGTGATGTAAAAGACTTATCGCGGGCCTCGACTAGACAATGAAAAGTTAGCGAACCCACAAAATGATTAAAATAACAGAATCCTGCTATTGTTTCTAATTTATAAACATCAATAAAGTAATAATTGATAAGAACATTTCTTGAAAATATTATTAAAATCAGTGTAGAACTTGTTGGAGTTTTTTTTCCCTCCTCGTGATTGTCTATACAGTTCATTTCTATTATAGTTCACCATACCTTCATGGCTGAAAGTGAGATAAAATTAGGTGAAGGACAGTGAAACATTAATTTTATAAACTATACTGTGGTATTCATAAAGATCAATGCGAGCCGTTAGTTTTAGATCACTGACAAATGCCTATTTGGACGAACAAATTGCAGGGATATAGAGAGATCGATATTAATACCAAATTGCCTTTGATAGTAACTTGGATAATTCGAAGCTGAAGGGACCACTACAAAACTTGGAATTATCCAAGACTTCGAATTAAACAAGTTACATCTTCGAACTTTAATTTCAGTTCCACTGAATGCTTGAAAAGATTATTCTGTCAATAAGTAAATATTTATTCAGAAAGATCATGGTATGAAAGACTTAAACACTGTATGTATGTAAACAAAATAATATTACGTAAGCTACAGTACATATTACATTCAATACAGAAAATTATAGTTTTTCAAAAATTGTGCAATGTCTGATTGTTTTGTAGAATTCAGTCGCTTAAAGTTAGCAAAATCATCAAGCATGTTTAGTGAACGGAAAACAGCTTCTCTTAAGTTGGTTTGTCCTTCAATGTACCGACGAAATTCGGCGCTATCCAGTACTCGTTGGCGATTTGGCATTTCTTCTTCTCACCCTTTTCCACCTCGCGAATGACGGCGACCTTTTCAGCGAATGTTAAATTCTTGTACACGCGTGGTTTACTGAAAGACATGGTGACACTGACAGCAGGAAGCTCGAATGGCGCCTGAAGTGTCACGTGTCGAATGGCGTCACGTGTCGAACGGTGGCGGGAAAAGGATTTCAGCTGTCACGTGTCGAATTTCTTAACTATGAAACGCCAAAAAGTCGTTATGGTTCGAAATTTTTTATAAAAAACTTCGAATTAAGAAAGTTGAACTTCGAATTATCCACGATTTTTTAACATTGATTTAATAAGAAATTCAAGGGACTAAGAGAAATCTTCGAATTAACCACGATTTCGAATTAAAGACGTTCGAATTATCCAAGTTGCACTGTATTAACATCCTTCCAATCTAAAAAAGCAAATAAACTTAATCCGGATTTAGGAAATTTAAATCCAGGTAAAAAAAAGAAAGGTGAAAAGAAACTGAAAATAAATTTCAAGAAATTTCAATCGGTTTTTCACTCCTGAATTTCATAACAAAATAACCTTGAGACAGTAGGAAGCAAAACTCACAAGTTTATATAAAATACTTCTTAATATTGTTTCTTTTTCCTAGTCATGCTTTAATAAATTTATCACACAATTCCTAGTAAAGTTTTTATTTTGTTTACATATTTTGTTTTTTCACTAGCTTCAAAGTTTCTAAGTTTTCAAAACAAAAATCCATCTTCTCTGCAAAACATCTACTGAAAAATTAATGCCACCTCCAAGTATAGAAAACAAATATTCAATGCAGTTTAATATTTGCATCTTCTTACAGATAAAATCATTGTACCGAACCGAACAACAAAATTGCGGCAATTTTCTAAAACTTATTTATGGAAACCATTATTAAAAAGGGACGAATTTTTTTTGTCTGTTTTAGTATGCATGATCCACTTTCGTATTATTGTAAAAATAAAAAAAAAAATCGCTTATTGTTAAGACGGTTTGTCTATCTGCCATTCAGACAAAACAGGTCAACTCCCCACTGGATTAATATTCGTAAAACCTGATACGTAATAAAAAATGAAATGTAACTGCCACCCAAATAAAATAGAGAATGTTGAAATGTCCATAATTTATTTTTTAATAATCATTGTTACTACGATATTAACATTTACAGTGCATAACCTTGTTGACGAATTAATAGTGTTGTAATATGATGGTTCTTCCATTTAAGCTCCTTATCTGTAGTCAGTTCAAACCAAAATCAATATAGTACGAGGGCTACATATCTCGTACTTCATTATTTACGGTTGAATTTTCAGCTTTATACATGTAGTACTTTTTGAGGTAGTGATAACAGCAATGTTTATTTCAATTTTTTTACTCTACAATGCAGACTAAGATTGAATTATAATATAAAAACCAAAGTTATAAAGTCTTTGACTTTACTTCCCATAGAATTAAAATGGCGTAAACAAGAAAAAGATTCAATGTTATTGATAGTGACATCAGGATGCGATATCTTGGCCTAAGGATCAGGCTTGATAATGGGCCACCTGTAACTGGTGCTCCACGTATCAGATTACCGAAGGGCCTGTTCGAATGGATCCTAGACTTGTTATGTAATTGGTAATGAATAAATTGAAATCTTACTGCAAAATAACAAATGTGAGTTACGAATGTAAAACTTAAATATCTTAAGATCTTGACTCAAGCAAATGCAGGCAACTGCAAACCTTTTATTTCTTTTGCATTTTTCTTTTTCCAATACACCTAATATTCTGAAAATGAACTTGTGAAGCATCTGGGGATTCTATTTTCTTGCTTTAATTTTCAAAATAATCTGCAATTAATTAAATTAAAACTCAAAAACAGTCATTTTTTTTAGTGTTTTTGAGGAATTACTCGATATTTTCAACTCAAAGCAATTTGACAAAAACCTGAAATGATATAAAATTTGTAAAATAATGTTTTGTATTACAATTCAGTGCAATAGTTAATTTTTCAAAATAATTTAATCTTACACAATTTAAAAAAAATACAATTTTTATATTTTTAAAAATTAACTGTTGCACTAATAATAAATGTCTGAAATATAAATCATTATTTTACAATTTTTTTATCATTTCAGGTTTTCGTCAAGTTTTTTTAAGTTGAAAATGTCTAGTAATACCTCGAAAACACCCAAAAAATTGACTATTTTTGAATTTTAATTTAATGAATTACAGAATATCTTGAAAATTAAAAACAAGAAAATATAAATCCCAGATGCTTCACTAGTTCATATTTAAATTTTCAGAATTTTAGATGCATTGGAAAGAGAAATATATAATAGAAATAAAAGGTTTGCAGTCGATTGCATTTGCTTGAGTCAGGACCTTAATACATCTAAATTTATTTAAAATCTCAATTAAATTTAACTGAAAAAATAAAAACAAACAAAAATAACTGATTATGTGAAAAGTAGCTGAAATTTTTCTAATATATAACATTATTTTTAAATTTGAAACTTTTCTATGTATTTTATAAAAAAGTACATTGAAATTGGCCATGGTAACTAAAATTGATTGAAGCCCAAAATATTGATCTTTTAATGTTAATTGACATAAATTGATTAATATAAATGCTGATTCCAAAGGTTTCATTTTACATCGGTACGAAAAGAAACCCCTAATTATTATAAACTCGCAATCAGTATTACAGCTTTGAAAAAATGAAAAGTGATTAGAAAACTTGAAGATAATGTCTCTGTTTCTAAAATATTTTGATACTGGTAACTGATATAAAGTATGATAAGGAGGAATTACGATGACTTAGAAATGTAATTGATGGAATTGTTATCAAGTGTTACAATTGTCAGAAGAATTAAGAAAAGCCTAAAAAGGTAATTACTATCATTCTTCCGTATTGTACGGCATATTATGGGACTTGTGGTGCCGACATTTACCAACTGTTGTGATCATCCTCAAATCAAAATGACACACTGCAAAACCGGAAGACTAGTTCTAAAACTAGCCGTGAAAGCCTTTTTAAAAGGCATAATGATGTGTTTTTAAAAAAGACGATTTATAAACAGCATTATTTATTTATTTATTTATTAATATCAATACAATATTCATTACAGCAGTTCCTATTTTCATACACACGAAAAATTTTTACACGAGCAGGGAGATAATCTTCAGGTGAAGCATTTTGTTTGAACTTGTGATTATAATATCCCTTCCTTCAAATAATGTAATTTCCGAAACGAGGCCTAGAATTCTGTTCGGGGTTGTTAAGAATTCTGTCGAGGGATTACTCTAATACAGTGGTTCCCAACCTTTTTCAGCTGGCGACCCACCATTCCTTATTGGAATACCTCCACATATATAGGAATAGAAGAATATAGAATAAAACCATATTTGTATCGTATCCCTTCGTTATATATGATCGATTTTCGATTTTTCTGATCTTTTCTGATGGTTTATGCGATGGTTTCTGATAGTTGTAGGATCAAGTCGCGACCCACCTGTAACCCTTCCGCGACCCACTAGTGGGTCGCGATCCACCGGTTGGGAAACGCTGCTCTAATAGATTACATTGCTGTAGAGTACATAACATCTGGTATAATAAGTAGAATTCAATGTGCCCATTATGTTACTTCATTTAATGGACTAAGTGAAGTATCACAATGAATACATTGAATTCTGTGATATTATATCAGATGCTATATATTAGATGAGAATATAAACTACTTTTGATCTAATTTGAAATAAAAAGTTTTGAAATCATAGTTTGAAAGGATTTTTTTAGAACTCTGAAAAAAAAAAGTGTTGTGTTTAAAATTATTATTTTGCCCGGCGAAAGATAGAAAAATCTGCTGCTAATAACATTTTTTTACTACAATTTATAATTGAAGTAAATTTAGTTTTCAAAAATTAAAATAGGCTAGTTTATGTAAAAAGAGATTTATTTGAACTAAAGAAAATAAAAAAAAAGAAAACATTTCAAAATGAGATATCCTAGATCATGAGTTTCCATCAATACATCTCATTGCTAAGCTTCCGCAACTTGTGAATTTATTAATGTTAGGTGTCTTGAGCATTCGCTGTTTGTCGTACACTCTTTGACAAAAAATCAACATACCAAGAAGGAATTATCCAATTGAGACAAAATTTGGTACGTTTAATATACATGTACAGAAAACAAAATGATTAGAATTTCAGAACAATTGGATGATTTATTGGACAGAAAGAGCTACACAAAGTGAGCAAGTCAGTATGGCATTGATCCACCTCTGGCCTGGATACAAGCTGTTTCCCGACATGGCATTGAGTGATACAGTTGGCAGATAGTGCTGTATGGGATTTCGTGCCAAACGGCCACCAATTGGAGGCTAATTCGTCGACATTCTGAAATGGTCGCAGGCGATGCCCCATTACATCCCAAATGTGCTCAATAGAGAGCTGGCGCTCTGGCTGGCCAAGGAAGTGCATCGCAACCATGAAGACAATTAAAGGAGAGGCGTGCCGTGTGTGGCTGAAAAGTAAGCTGAAAAGTAAACTAGGGGCGCCGCAAAAGAAACGGCAACACAAGGGGTCGTAGAATTTCGTCAACGTACCGCTGTGCTGTGAGGGTGCCGTATCAAACGAAAAGGCACCCCGACCCTTTAACTCCCTATTGTCGGGCTGTGTGGCGTGCGATAGTAAGAGCGGGATCCTGACGATGTCCGGGCCATCTTCAGACAAGTTTGCGCTGGTAGTCGGGGCTTAGTTCCAAACCGGACTCATCATTGAAAACAATTAGTCCCAAATCAGCCCAATTCTACGTTGATCGTGCCCGGCACCACTACAATCGCTCTCGACGGTGCGTATTGGTCATTTCCCTTCATCATTGCGTAAGTCCATGAACATTGCAGTAAAAGCATCTGCCAGACGCCGTGAACTATTGAAAGCACTTCTTTGCTTTTTGTTTGTAGACCAAATGCAATCGATTTCTACTTGTATACTTCCATGACTGACTAGATCAAAATTCTGGTCATGTGAACTGCTTCATTTTCTTCACCACGGCGGCACCGAAGTACCGCAACGGTGTCGCAGCGGCAAGTGTCGCTCGTGTGCACCGAGCCTATATACACTATCGCGATGTTCAGTTACAGTGGGCTGTAACTCCGGCTATTCATTCATTGGATGTGTGAGATTTTGATCATTTGCATATTCGGTCGAAAGTTTTTGCCTGTGAAGTTTCATTACAACTGGATTATTTTTTCGGGATGCGTCGATTTTTTTTGTGTGAAATAGTATATTTTATTTGATGGCTTCGCAAATTGCTTCGAATCTTATAGATTATCTTGAATTTCTGTGGATCATTGTTAGATGGACAACACTTACATTAATGGATTATTTCTTTTTGTTAGGTCATTTTTAACAATGAATTTTATGTGATCACTATTCAATCTAAAAGAAAGAAACTACACGTCAATTACTATATTATACTAGCAATTTAACAAAGGTTCACAGAAATTTGAGACGGACTTACGTAGCTGTTATTATACCAGGATCTTTACCTAATAAAGATAATCGTTAATCTTCCAATGGTATCCCCCGAAGTGGGAAATTTACATGATCAGCATTAATTATAGAAGTAATCATTTGCATGAATATTTTGCCATTGCAACCCTACAGAGAAATTGAAATCATATGAGCTATTAAAACAGAATACTATTATTATAACTTTAAATTTAAATCTCCTTTTATAAAATTTCATTGAATGTTTTCATTTTGGAAAAAAAAAAGCAACAATTAAATAATTCGCTTTTACGTTTATAGTTCCGTATTTATTGCAATCTTAAGAAGATGAGCTTTCAATAGCTTCCTCTTACATTTTAATAACTCTAAAAAACGTGGTTGAGTAGAAAGAGTAAGAAAATAATAATAATAAAAAAATATTTAGAATGTCAATTTTAAATGGGAAGGAAGATATTGCTCATCTATCAGTGATCAGAATAATCAAAGCGATTTTTTTGGTAGGACGTTGAAATATTTATAATGGATGTGATATCAATCAAATAAGAGACTATTATTGATATAAATATAATTAGATCTTAAGTTAGAGCCTTTGGTCATTACTTTTAGAATGACTATCAGAATGCCTCTCATAAATCAAAAACTACTTATGCTAGGGAAATAAAATTTGAATATGAATTTACAATAAAATTGATTTTATTTCTGCCAAAAATTCCGAATGGGATTTGCTAAGTTCTGATCTTTATTTCTTTTCTAACTTTCTTACAATTATATATATATATATTTTCATTAGATAAAGTAAAATCGCAATATTTTCTTCCTATACAATTCTCTGCATTGTTGCGTCTTACAGCTGAAATGTTAAGCTAACGAATGCGACACAGGAAGTTTCCTGTTATCTTTTCAATTTTTACCAACAGATGGAGACACCATCTGTGATCGTTCTGAAGTCACTTGAAAAATTTTCGTATAATTTTTACAGTTAAATTGCGGTAAGACCTTCTTATTTCTATTATCTTAACAACTTATATTCAAGCTCTTCTTGATATTTTAGTAATTTTTTTAACATTTAATCTTCAGGATGCTTAGTAATGCCCTTCAAGAATTACTTTTGGTACTAAATAATTGAACATTAAGCAAGTCAGAACATAATATTGTGGAAATGAAGCAAACATACAACAATTGTATTAGTAGAGTTACAATTATTATTATTTTTTTTTGCAGTCATCATAAATCACTTCTTTGCAGTATGAATACAAACAAATGTCGGTCATACATTGAAATATTTTCTGGTATATCCATTTTAATTAATTTAATTAATTTTAATTCTCTTTGTTACTCAGACAAATTTTCACTTTATTTTCACTGCGCGGAAGTACCTCCCATATCCAAATACCTTCAACTAGCCCATATTTAGATCCTAACCTACATTTGGATCTTCTCCTCTCTCTCTCTCTCTCTGTATATATATATATATTTATATATGAATCGCAACAATTTTATAATCATTCCTTCAAATGTATACATTTACTGCATATTACTGAATGACTATTAATTTTGTTTTTCATTTTATAAATTTTTCAGAAGGAAATTAAAATACATAAGTGTAAAGAAAATCGAATTACTTTCGATTTTAACAAATATTTTGATATTATAAAAATACAACAGAAAAAATACACCAAAAGCCTTTATGGCTGAAAGTAATTTTCTTGAAATGGATTTTTTTTCTATGGATTGTTTTTATGTTTCATGTATTTTACATTTCAACTTTAATTAGAATTTTTATGATGAATCAGTATAAAATAATGAACAATCTTTATAATTTAAATTAAAGTGGTGTAGGAATTGGTCTAGGGATTGGAAGAACTAAGTCGATTGGTGAACGACATCAGGGATTATTTACTGAATTGACTACTATTAAATCCTGACCTCTATTCAATACTAGAATACGGGGACCAGAATAATGCTGGCTATATATTCTCCACTGCTTCCCTTTTGACCACGTATTTGGGATATGTGCCTTCAATAAATCCCCTTAGACAAGATCTAGAAAAGGTTTTGGCTTTATTCCGTTCTACAATGAAAAATAATTATTGCGTATAGAATGGGAGATTTGTCCCTCTGGCAGAAGCTGAAGTGGTTGTCAAAGCAACCTCTTATAATTGATATAATGATTGCATAGAATTTCAATAATCTGGGGGCACGGCAGTGCCCCCGCCAAGACGAGCCGAAGGCAGGAAGGGCACTACGTACCTTTTCTGGAAGTGTTTCGTCGTATTTTCGAACCCTCATAGCTTCGGCCTGGATAATACTAGAGAGCTCAAATTTTCAGGATATGATGCAGTTACCAGACTAATGAAATACGCTAAGTTTCATTTATTTAGCTTTTATACTTTGGATTTAATTAATACCTAAAATACGTCGATTCCGTCACTCACTGACTGACTGACTGACTGACTCATGATCATCAAAACCTCTAGGGTACTTCCTGAAGGCCTAGAAAGCTGAAATTTGGTATGCAGGTTAGGATTAGCACACAAACAACAAAAAAATTAAGAAATCCGTAACTTTCACATTCCAACCCCTCATAAAGGGGGGGTCTGGTTATGTATTACCGAACCCTCATAGCTTCGGCCTGGATAATACTAGAGAGCTCAAATTTTCAGGATAAGATGCAGTTACCATACTAATGAAATACGCTAAGTTTCATTTATCTAGCTTTTATACTTTGGATTTTATTAAGATCTGAAATACATCGTACCCTCAATGCTTCGGCCTAAATAATACTGTGTAATAATGTGATTTCTTACAAAGTGCAAACAGCTGGTATATACAAGTTGACCAATAGAAAAACAGAAAAGTAGGGTATTGAAAAAAAATCCATTTTCTAAATAATCTTAAAACTAAATTTAGTTGTAATAGATAATCCCACCCAAAACATTTCATGTAAAATAAGTTGCCAAGATTCACATGCTCATAACGCTTTCACTGTTAAAAAGTTATCAGATCTCATCTTACAAAAAGAAATGAAATCCCACCCAAAACATTTCATGTAAAATAAGGGGTTGCCAAGACTCGCATGCTCATAACGCTTTCACTGTTAAAAAGTTATCAGATCTCATCCTACAAAAAGAAATGAAATCCCACCCAAAACACTTCGTGTAAAATAAGTTGCCAAGACTCACATGTCATAATGCTTTCACTGTTAAAAAGATATGAGATCTCATGTAGAGCCAAGCCCCTAACTCAACGAGGCCTAACTCTACAAGCCCCAACTCTAAAAACCCTAT
>JAFIDM010009631.1:205299706-205315606 GCA_023159025.1 Thereuonema tuberculata
AAAATACCTCTATTGCTCCGACACAACTGAACTGCGATTTTTCCGGAAAAATTCATTTTTTACTTCGAAAAATATTCGACATAACAAGGTTTTGAGTGAAAACTCTTCGACATAAGAATTAAAATTAACATTAGATATAACATTAGCATAAATAACAAAGAAATAACAAATGAATAGACTATCCGTTTATGCATTATCTTTAATAATAACTCCACTGGTTGTCAAAAACCGAAAATAAATAATTTAGATCTTCGACGGTCTTGTTGTTAATGCGTCGTTAAAGTTAAACAGTCGATTTTTGAGCTTGGATCCTGTAAATGAGATCGAATCGGAATCAAACTATATTCCAAGTTCTAATTAATGACCTTGCCTATTTTGGTTTTTAATAGTTTAAATCGTCTCCGAATGCATAGCGTACAAACAAACACCAAACAAAGTGCTTTTGCACTACCTCAGCGTTTCATCTGGTGATTGGGTCTGGCTGAAGAGTCCACAAAAAGGACGAAATGGCCATCCCAGACTCTCACCAATGAAATCTCAGATATTTCTTAATTTCTCTGTCATTTCTTCACTTCTTTAGATTAATTTGCTGGCACCTTAACCCTTTTGTTTATTAACCAGGTTGGTTCAGCCTTGATTCTTTTTATCTCCAAATTCCTTGGAACCTGACGAATTCGCAGGCCAGGATTTGAAGGCCTTTGCTTTTTGTTTTCATTTTTTTAATTGTTTTCTTTTGGAGGGAGATCACTCTAGGGTGCAAGCTCAGATGTTTCTTAATTTCTGTGTCATTTCTTCACTTGTTTACAAAAGTTTGCTTTATATATAGTTGTAATCAAATCAAAAATAAAATAAAATATTAAAGACTTTATCTAAAGATATCTCAATTTAAAGCTTTTTCAATTTATTAAATTTGAAAGATAAATGAACTTTGTTTGGTTTTTATTTTCTTTTTAATAAAATCACAAGAGGCTTCTTCTCTGTGGCTACAAATCAATTTCAAATTTAACACAAATTACTAAAAGTAGTAATTTAAAAGCAAGCCTAAAAAATCTCAAAAGAAATAAGCTTTAATTTTGTTTTTATTCTGTCGAAGAATTATTGATTCCAATCGAATCCATTAATAATTTAATGTTAATGTGCAATCTTATTGTGTACGTGATAAATTAGTTTAATAAGGAAATGTAGAATGTGGTAAACAATAACGCTTTATTGTAGTAGTAAAGGATGCTAGGGTTTTGTTAGAGTACTTAGTTGTTAATTGTGGCTGGAACAAGAAGGACGATAGTCCTAAAGTATGGTTAGTTCCAAGTTATATTTGTATATATGGCCGCGCGGTTGGCGTTGCCGCTAAGACACTGGCCTCTCACCTCTGAGTACCGGGTTCGGTTCTCATGTGGGTTTCGTTGATGGGGCAATCCGCGCTGGCAGGTTTTCCCGGGGTTCTCCCATTCCCCTGCATTTCTCACACCATCCTTTCTCTGTCTTTCTCTCCGTCTGTCCTTCTTTTCGTGGGATAGCACAATAGATCTTTCAGGTCGACGTGCTCGGCTGTCAAGCCACCCACATTCATAAGTAATCTATATTTGTATATTATAAACTGCGAAGTATTAAATTAACTCTAAAAAAGTATGAATTATAGCTACGATATACAGTACATTGAGAATAGAAGAATGTTTCTCAATAAACTGTGTAAATTTCAATTCCTGGTAAAGTGGAAATATATGTTAAACTATATGTTTTACGTGGAGCTATTAATCTATCTTTCTTTTTTAGAAAGATTATATATCTACTATTTGAAATTTACAACATTTTTGTTAGTTAACAGCCTAACTTTTATTTTATATAACCATAATTTTTACCCATAAATATGTTGGGGGGGGGGGGAGATTTGTTTTTTTCTAACTCAATTACTTTGTACGAAACTGTCTTTTCTTTTGTTTTTGGTGTATATTCTTAAATCTTGTATATTTTTATTTTTTTTACTCTTTCTAAATTTTTATCAATTCAGCACCTGCACCACAGGTTTTTTTTTTTTTGTTTGTTTGCTGAACTAGCAGGAATGTAATGTACGAATGTGAATTTTAAAAAAATGGGAAAAGCTGAATGGAGCTGTAATGGAGAGGTTCTAGTCTAGCAGCGAAAGATAGAATGAAATTTTAATGACGAGACAACAAATTTTTAAGTACTAGTCGGCTACCCGTCGCTTTGCTCCTGAAGCCTCCGCATATGTAACGGAAAACAACTTTTTATTTATTAAAACACACACACACACACACACACAAATTACATTAAGTAAACTAAAACTAAAATTTTTTTAAAGTTTTTTTTTTTAATTTAAATTTCTGATGTTTATATTCTGCTAATCCACGACTGCTTTTGGAACCAGCGCAGCGTGTGAATCATATATCTATGCTATATTTTTATTTTTTATAGAGATTAGAATGTAGTCCTCGTGGTCTAATGGCTCAGACGTCTAACTTCGGAGCAGAAGGTTGCATGTTCGATTACCGTAGGGAATTTGTAGAAATTATTTCTGTTTACACAAATTACAACAATTGAACCAGACAGACAAAGAAATAAAAGCTTTTAGTAATATGGATATACTTTTCAGTGGTTTTTGAGTTACAAATAGTATTGGTTTTTAAGTTACAAATAGTGATTTTTCAGTATTCTACCTAATAGAAATAGTGCTTCTTTCTTTCTTGACTCTCTTTTTTTAATTACAATTGATACCTTTCAGTGGTTTTTGAATTACAAATAGTGATGGTATTTGAGTTACAAATAGTGATTTCTCAGTATTCTACCTAATAGAAATAGTGCTTCTGTCTTTCTTGAAACTCTTTTTTTTAATTACAACTAGTCGGCTACCCGTCGCTTCGCTCCGGAAGCCTCGCTTATGTAACGGAAAACAATTTTTTATTTATTAAAAAAAAAACACACACACACAACACAAATTACATCAAGGAAACTAAAACTAAAAATTTTTAAAAGTTTTTTATTTTTTTAATTTAATTTCTGATGTCTATATTCTCTCAATCTGCGACTGCTTTTAGAACCAGCGTGTAAATCATATATCTATGATATATTTTTTTTTTATATAGAGATTAGAATGTAGTCCTCGTGGTCTAATGGCTAAAACGTCTAACTTCTGAGCAGTATCCTACCTAATAGAAATAGTGCTTCTTTCTTTTTTGACTCTCATTTTAATTGTAATTGTCACTTTTCAGTGGCGTTTGAGTTACAAATATTGATGGTTTTTGAGTTACAAATAGTGATTTTTTCGGTATTCCACTTCATAAAAAAAAGTGCTTCTTTCTTTCTTGACTCTTTCCTTTACTCCCACATCTGCCGTGTACACGCACTTATTTTTCACTATCACATAGAATTTGGTTAAGTAAGAATATTTAAAATATTGCAACGTTTCGGCAATTATAGATCTAATTGTCAGTTTCGAATTACAAATAAACTGACGGATGGGAAATAAATAAACAATCTTGAGATTCAAAAAAATGGTTGAATACATTCCTTATTGATGGAGGAAAGGAAAGGAGATATAAGTCAAAAAACAATATGAAGAGAGTTGTAGTCCCTATGGCCTAATGGATAAGACATCTGACTTCGGATCAGAAGGTTCGATTCCTGTCGCGGATGTTTCATTGTAAAAATTATTTCTATTTTCCATTCTCACAGAAAATTGCGCCGGATAGACACACAGACAGAGAAATAAAAGATTTTAGTAATATAGATTGATACCTTTCAGTGGTTTTTGAGTTACAAATAGTGATTTTTCAATATTCTATCTAATAGAAACAGTACTTCTTTCTTTCTTGACTCTTTTTCTATTCAAACATCTCCCGTGTACACGTGCTTGTTTTCAATATCACATAGAATTTGGTTAAGTGAGAATATTATTATATTTAAAATATTCCAATATTTCGGCAATTATAGTTCTAATTGTCATTTTCGAATTAAAAATAAACAGACGGATCGGAAATAAATAAAAAATCTTGAGATTCAAAAAACAAAAAGGTTGAATTCATTCATTATTGATTGGGGGAAGGGGAAGGACACAAGTCAAAAAATAATATAAAGTGAGTAGTAGTCACCTTGACCTAATGGATAAGACGTCTTGACCTTCGGATCAGAAGATTGTAGGTTCGATTCCTGTCGCGGACGCTTCATTGTAAAAATTATTTCTATTTTCCATTCGCTCAGGAAATTGCGCCGGACAGACAGACAGACAGACAGAGAAATAAACGATTTTAGTAATATAGATTAGCGATTTAGTATTAATAATAATAATAAACTAATAAAATGAGGCCTTATGTTCACAACTGACATCCTGAGACATCTGTTTCGCAACTTTAGGCGCTCAACGACCAGGGTTAGACACCTCTGAAAGGTTCTGATCTACCGTAAGGAGGTACGATTAAGATAATCGTGAAAAAGGCTTAAAATCTCGTACATAAATTAGTTGCTTCATTTACACAGGGATTGGGGGGGGGGGGTTTTAATTGTTGGGGGTTCCCACTGTCTACTTTTTTTAAAGTAAAGAAATGACTTTAATGATTACCAAAAACAATATTAACCTAAACAATAGTTTAATTAAACTAAATTTTAAAAAAAAGAATTTTAAAAGTAAAATACTCGACAAGAAACTGAAATCATAAAAAGATGCTGAACTAGCAACTTTTTTCAATGTTTAAATGCGTGGTTAATATTAAAGAATGTCAAAGTTAAAAATTGTAATTTCGAAGTTTTATACTGATCAACGATTTATTTCGATTTGTATCGTGTTTTGATACAATATCTTGTATTCTGTTTCTGTTCACCTTGTTACAAAAAAAAAAAAAATCTTATCTAAAATGAACCTTAATTAATTCAAAAAATAAAGAAAAATTTACAATAAGAATTATCTTTAACGTTACAAAACAACGTTACACAGCATTATTTAAGATTCTCACCTTCAGTCATAAGTACAGGAATATCGAATTGTGTACCTCTTGGTTTGTAGTCGAGAAATCAACAGGTCGACGGAAATTGTAGATAAATGTCAACCGGAAACTTAGGAGCTTTGATTTCCTCGCTTTACGAAGGATAAACCTCACACTGTGTAAGACTGTTTGAGTTCATTTAAAATTGAAAGTTAATTGTAAATATTCTTGATACATGTTAAAGAATAAAGAGAATAACATCGATGACAATAACATAGAAGAAATGAAGAATATGATGGAATCATATAAATGTAGAGAACCGAAAATTTTCTTATTTTGAAGTAAATAGATTTTTTTTTTTTTATTTTTTTTTTTAATCCTATCGCGAAAGATATCTGAAACTTTTGTCGTCTTTGTAAATTTTAAATACAACTAGAAAGCCTGTGATAACGTGATTTTGGATTCTGAGATAATTTTCACACCACCCGTGACAGCGACCGCTTTCTTACAATCCGCGAGCGCATCTCGGAGACCTCATGTTTGATCGTAAGTCAAGTGACATCTGGCTGATCGACGTAGATAACAATGAAAATACGAGCATCCTCAATACTATATCTTACATTTGCCACCTTATTTGTATTTCTATGTCTTCCGGTTTAGGAGGAGATAGGGTCAGAAAAAAATCAACTTTTCTTTTATATATATACCACGTAAAGTACCCTACAATAAAGTTTGTCCCTCCTACCCACCCGTTTACGCTCCTTAGGATGAATTTTGAAAATTCGAAGATATGTATGTTTTAAATTTTGACAAAGAACATTCATGTGAAACTTCGTGTTTCCAACTAAAGCTGTTTCCTATATGCATCCTGTATGTTTCCTGTATGCGTACCCTTCAAAAAAGTTTGCCCCCTCCGTCTACACCCCTTCCTCCGTTGTTCGTAACTTCAGAACATTTAATTAAACAAAAAAAGTTTAGAAAAATATTATTTATTTCAAAATAATAAGAAAAAGAAAAGAAAATTCATTATCACAAACAGGAAAAAAAAAAAAAAGTAAAATAAAAAAGGAAATACAAAAAAAAATATATATATATATATTTTGCCTTTAACCGAGCTGGACCGATGCCTTCATTATACTACGTTATGCTAGTATAACGAAGGCCTCGCCTGGACCCCTCTTTAGGACCCTTCGGAAATAAGCAGGCTATAATTGAAACCCAGAAACATCTCCTCCGTTGCGGTTGCGTGTTGGACGAAACCATTTTTACCGGGTAGTTGTGAGAAGAGAGAAAAAAAGGAAATATATATAAAAAAAAAATAAACAAATTTAAAGCGGATTTGAACCCCTTAACCATACCTCTACTTGAAAATTATAAAAAAAAAAAAAAAAAATTAAATTAGGGGAAGGGGGCGATATGTCCATCTTTCAATTGTAGCCTGTTATTTCCGCAGGGTCCTAAAGAATAATTCTGCAAAGTTTGGTTCAGATCGGAGAAAGGGCCTAGGAGTATTATAGCGAACAAACAAACAAATGTCCGCCTTTATCTATCTATCTATCTATCTATCTATCTATCTATCTATCTATCTATAAGAAGAAGAGACTGGCCGATCGAAGGAGCAAATTAATGTCGGCCCAACGGGTTTCGCCTGTAGCTAGTCCGCTCCTGAAAAAAAAAATAATAATTAAAAAGAATAAAAGTAAAAGGATGAAGCAAAAATCTATAATAATAATAATAAAAATAATAATAATAATAATGAGCACAGCAATTAGCATAAATGAATAAATAAACCCAAAATAAAAAGAAAATTAATAAAACCAAATAAAATTTCAATCAAAAATATTCAAGCATCGTAATTAAAAAATAAATAAATCACAATAACCATAGCAAACTTAAATTAAAAATATATTTTTAATAATATCAAATAAGAGAGAATGAACAATTAAATATAAAAATCTAAAGAGAAATCAATTAAAGAAAAAAAAAACAGCCAATGGATAAAATGTTAAGACAAAACCAAAAGGAGCTTAACAAAAATAAAACAAATCAATAACCAAATAATCAAAATAAACATGGAATAATAAAAGGAGATGTTAAAAACAATAAGTTAAATTTAAAATTCATTAAATAAAATGCACAAAAGCAGATACTGTTGGCCTGAGGCTAGTTTCCAAGAGCCTTAATCAGAGCCTTCCATCGATTTCTTTATTTCCTTAACCATAAGAATTATTAGAGTTAAAGCTATAAAAACGCTAGACAAATATCAAATTCTTTCCCAAACCATCCGATTCCCACACCATTATTAAAAAAAAAGGATGATTTTCTCTGATTTTCCAAAACTCACCTGTTTGAAATTGATGATGGTTAATTATTTATTTTGAAAAAAACAAAAAAAAACAAAACATGAATTGTTACAAGCCTATTATTATTATAAAAATATTAATGTACTTATCATTTTCTTTACTGACTTGTTAAAACAAAAATATAATAAACAAACTAATATTTTTTTAACAAAATCCTATTCAACCGGAAAAGGTGGGTAAACTGCGAGTTCCTGTGTGTCCTGAAAAAAAGCCGACGTGATCTTTCACCTTCAAATTAAGCTAGAAAAGAAGAAACTTGAACAAGTACTTAAATGTAGAAATGACATTATATTATTTTTGTCTATATTTTTCCTGGTTTTGGGTTTTCTTAAACTAGCGAGGGATCAAAGCCAATAAAGTCCACTTAAATTCGTGACAGTAAATTTTCATATCAGACAACACTTACATCTTTATGCCTGGCTTATGAGAGGCTTTTTGGAGAATAGTTTAGATGAAGTACAGCGTCATTGGAACTAATTTATATCAGTAGGAAAGCAAAGATTTGATGAGATTGCTGTACAAAATAATACTAAGAAGCATATGGAAGTTAAGAAAACATAAAGTGAGAAAATATCCAAAATTAAAAAAAAAAAAGTTACAAATTTATGTTGATTAATTTTTAATCGATGTTATTTTAAAATAATCAATTAAATAATGAATTCTAAGAATGGGCTTAGAAATCATCCTTTCTTTTTGTGGGAGATTTCTAAAGTTATTACTTTTAATCTTCGTTTCCCATAAGTTTATATTTAGCAGAATAAGTAATGAGACAAATTCATTTTAAACAACATTTAATAGTACAGCATATTAAAGTTCATGTGATGGTGAGATACTACAAATAACTTATAAAGAATTGCTTTGCTTAGAATTCTTTTCAGTGCTCTCTATTCACAATTAAAACAATAGTTGTAACCTAATAGTGTTTAAGTCAACAGTCTCAGTTTCTTTTATTTCTCACTGAAATTGTTTCCTAACAGTTCGTTAGTTCTTTAATTCATATAGTTCACTATAACAGTTCACTTTATTAACTTCTTGCGTAAATTACTATTTGTAAGTTCACTTTATCGAACTATTCAGTTAGCTATATTCTACACTTTAATGTCTATCTAAAATGTACTTGACTTGAATGATATCATTATTTATTCACGTTACTTAAATTTACTGGGTCAAATACTTCTATTGAATGACACTTCATAATATATATTCCTGGATCTCTCTTACCGATAAGAAATAGATAATGAAAAACGTAACTTACGATTTTCCTAGAAAATAATGTCGACATTCCATTACTTGCATCAATTTCCTCAAAGGATACGTATTCCAAGTTGACATATACATTTATCATTGAAGAATGTCTCTGAGAATAATCGAATCTAACAAGGCCTCTTGTCTCCTAGCAACTGAGTTATCTGTAAAATTAATAGTAATTTAGATTAATTATAGTTCGGCTAAATATTGTCGAATTCAATTTGACATTATTACTAACGATACTTCTTTATGTGGTGAACTGGATAAATCATTAATCAGAGTTCTTCATCTCTGAATCCTTTCCGAGTTTCCAAATATTCCTATTTTTTGAAGAGATCATCTTCTTCCATCGTATTGCATCTTGACGACCACAACAATTCGACCCGCACTAACAATCAATCTTCTCTTGTGTTGTTCCCACAAGAATAATAATATATGTTTATATTATATATTATTGTAATGATCACGATCGCATCACATCAAAGTTCTCACCATATTAATGATTAATGTTTGTTAATCCTCTCTTTTCGTTTCAAACGTCACTTGTTAAAACTCTGTTTGAAATAATGAACAACACTTTTCTTGTCTACGTCTCTGATTTTTAAATATAGATCAACTACAGAATGATAAATACAGAACTTCTTACATTTTTGCGGCCCACTGTTAGATGACGTTGATCTTTCTCTCTTTCATTAGATCACCATAACAATGAGAGTTCTTGATCAAATGAATACTTCATATTCGTTGTTGGGGCGATCTAATAGAAAGATAGGATTTGGTGTAATTCATAGAGGCACGAAAAAAATCCCAAATAGACAAGCAAGTTAAATGTGAAAATAAGCATTGCTTTAAACCAGTGGTTTCCAACCAGTTTTAATGGCAAACCATTTTTGACATTTTATTTCTATCACGTACTCCCAATCTGAAAAACGGTCGAATAACACTATGTAACTAAAACTAATTGTACGCCGTTACAGAATTTCTCCCACCAGATAGAAAACGCTGCATGAAGATCGTAGTTTATGAAAGGAAAGTAAGATGGAAACAGTAAACAAATATTAAAACTCTCTGTACAAATTTTAAAGGGAGATAGGAGTATCAAAATAAACCTTTTTCGTCTATGAATGTATGTCTGCTGACGACAACCTTCGGTGCTAGAGGGCGCTATTTAGCGGCGCTGCAATCTGCTAGAGAGGCGAAGTTGGAATGGAGAATGGACTTGTGTTTACCGCGACATTCGTAAATCTGACAAATTACATGTAATATGGAGCGATTCACGATTGACGTAAGGGGCTGCCAATGGGAAACAGAAGAGCTGCTGCGAGATTATATCAACAGCGCTTCCCAAACGGGCATTGCTGTTGCAGGTCGCAACTTTGAGCAGCTTACTTGAATAAACGTTGTTCACACTTCATTTAGGTTTGTCTTGGTGTTCAATATCTCCTCTCTAGCCGATTGCAGAGTTGCTATATAGCGCCCTCTAACACCTTTTGGTTGCCGTACATTCATAGACGAAAAAGATTTGTTTTGGTGCTCCTAACCCCCATTAAAATTTCGTAAAGAGAGTTTAATCCACTTCGCATAATATTCAGAGTAATTATATTTATATTTGTCAAGAATATCATACGACTTCCTAAGTTGCAATTTATTATTATCTTATCCAAACGGGCTGTAGGCCTAGTAGGTAGCTTCAGTAGCTGAAGGCGATTGTCTACTAACTGGAGATGCCGAGTTCTATCAGAGGATGAGACTATTCGTAGCTGCTTCTCCTTCAGTTAGATCCTAAGTTTCACTTATCCCTCTGTTAATAAGGACCCGTATTTTTTTTTTTTTTTTTTAACTGGTGGTTAAGGGAGCGAGCATCGGACTGAACGTCCATCATCATCAACTATTCTATCATAAAAAAAATTTAAAAACTTAGAGAAAATCTTGGCAGGATATAAGAATCAATATTTAAAGCATGTCATTTCTTCTGGGCGGGCGGGCGTCGAGCTGGCCCCCCGGCCCCAACTTCGTCCCGTTGCTTCGCTGTGCTGGTAACCTTACCTCCCGCAACCCCAAAGGCCTGTCGCGGCCTGTAAAGGGGTTTAACTTGAACTAACATTTCTTCTGGGATAACTGCAATCCCCTTAGCCTTATCTCACTTTGGATTCCTCTTCAGAGTGGTTGGAAATTTGTTTAAATTTGTTTAAATTTATTTAAGCAAAATACTTTAAATAATATTATAAATAAAAAAAGTTTATAAAATATATCAGTGGTTATCAAGTGAACGAAGGACAACTTTAATTATAGTTTAGATGGACAAAGTATAGATATAACTTATAAGAAACATACAATAATACTAATTATAAATGTCAGTGTAGCATTTATTTTGAGTCTGTTTCATTTACTCCTCTGCAAATACAACTGAAAGATGAGTGTAAGATCTGAGCTGTGGTTCTGTAAGAGTTTATCATACAAGACTTCTTGAGAAGGCTTGAGGACTTGAGAAGGCTGCCTCTCGACAGCGAAACGTCGTTGTATTTCAATTTATGTCTATAAATTATTTTTGTTTAATCAGGTGTATGGCTTCTTTATTGTATTCAATGATATTCAGTGCACGTAAATTAATCGTATTAGCAATGTATTCAAGACTTCTTCCAATTAAATACAAAAATAGAACAGTAGTTCCTTCTTTGCAAGTTATGATTGAATGATTAATTAATCACTATTCTTAATTCACTATTTCATGATCAACATAATTATTTCTTTGCTATTTCTCTTAATCATATATAATTAACATTGGCGTGACGAGAAGGGAGGATTATAAATCTCCTAATGGCAGAAAAGGAAGAAATCCAATGTTTTTCTTTAGTTGGAGATTCGTTGCTTTTGTTCGGGATTCTCCCCTACTCCAAATGGAAAAAGATATATATTTTTTTTTTTACTGCAAGGAAGAATTTTATATCATTATAATACGGTATCCCAAATCCCCTTACTAATGTACGCCTTTGATAGTATGTATCAGGGGCGTATATAAGGGGGGGGGGCCGAGGGGGCCCGGGCCCCTCCCGAAATAATGAAGGTATGTCCTCCAACGTTTCTTTTTTGGTTGAAGAGATAGGTTTTCATGGTTTTTTTTTTTTTTTGGTGAAATGGTTTTTTGGGCCTGCGGCCAACATTAACTTAAGTTAACCTTACGTTATTCTTGGGCCCCCCCCCCCGAAAATATATTCTACTTACGCCACTGGTATGTATGTATGTATGTAGTGAAGGTGGGTGGCAGAAGCCAAGCACTGCGACCAGAGGTCTATTGTACTATCCCACGGAAATATGGACAGATGGAGAGAAAGACTGAGAAAGTATGGTGGGAGAAGTGCAGGGGAAACGGGAGAAGTGCAGGGGAAACGGGAGAACCCCGATAAAACCTGCCCAGCGCGGATCGTCCACCATCACGAAACCCACATGAGAACCGAACTCGGGACTCAGAGGTGAGAGGCCGATGTCTTAGCAACAACGCCAACCGCGCGGCCGCCTTTGATAGTAATTCTTTATTTTTGTATCATAGGATTTCCAGTGTGGCCCTCATAACACAGACCAACAAAAAAAAAAAAGGTTTTTCTATCTCTGATTTATACTTTATTATACTGTTAAAATTTTAATATTGCAAAATAAGGCGTCCACATTATACAATATCATCTTAGATTTCAAATAATTATCTGAGATAAAATGGCAGTATTTCACATTATCGGATCTGTATTACTTCCACTCACCGAATTTTAATACATACATCGTTGTAAATAATTCTTTGTGCATTTTTTTTTATGTGAGCAAAGTTTTTAATTGACAATTAAAAAAATATAATTTTGATAATTTAATTTATAATTTGTAATTCAAATATGAAAATTGCGATTAGTCAAAACGAGCATCTTTACAAGTTTTTATTATTAGACTAGCAAAAATACCCGTGCTTCGCTCTGGTTACAAAAGAGTTGCCTGATGAGGATGACGAAGAAATTGTAATTGTGTGATGATTTTGAAACTTTTTCAGTTGGTAAGAAAGTGTTAGTTTGAGGAATATAAACTTAATCCCTGTGTTCGACTTTAATACAGAATGATACGATAAGTCCTAGTTCAGATAATCAAACGTAATTTAATCTATGAAGTAGTAGACATTCATAAATAAACTGGTTACACAATTGAATAAAAAAATAGAAACTTTCTGTACAATTGCTTCTTAGTAATAGATGCTTTCACTAAAGTTCATATAGCACTTAAGAATTCACGTTGTGTTGAAAATAAAAGAGAGTATCCTTAATATAATCTGCAACAGTTCACTTGTTTTGTGTTAACTATATTTTAAAGTTCACTTCACTGTGTACGAGTTCGTTACTTTATTTACTTTATGTCTTAACACTATTATTAGTCCCTTTATGAATATCACGATATGTGGAAACTATATCTGATTGATTCCTAAAATCAAAATGTTCCTTGTATCTAATTCATCTTTTTAAGTTTAAACTGTTGAAGTCTGTTTCACTCCATGTATTCTTCTATTCCTTTAGAAAAAACGGACAAGAATGATAAGGAAAAAATGTAACTTACGAAATTTCCTGATATTAATTCCGGTATCTCTTATTCACTTGATAATCCTGAAAAGATTCGATGATAATAATCCAAAGTGATATACATACATGTTGCTTTAAACATTCACGAGAATCACTAGTTCCTAACAGTATTCCCGTCTCCGGCAACGGATGATTTCCTGTAAAAACATTGATCATAGAATTCGTTGATTACTTATTATCCGTATCCCTTTAGATCACTTTATTATCAACATAGTTCGTATGTTGATATATACTCAATCTCTTTTAATTCCAGTAATACATATCATGAAAATAACTCCCTGAGTTTTTCCATATTCAGGATGAGAGATCGCCATAGCTTCTATCTTCTTCAACACAACAAGCCGCGAACCACACACAACACAACAACAATCGACAGACCGTGAATATGAATATCATAGTTGAGCACTAAACTACTTAATTCTTAAAAAAAAAACATTCAATCTTTCATGCAACACATTTTTACTATAATAATTGATATCATCTTGCTTTTGTGTTTCAACTATTAACTTTCAACTCACTGTTGAAAAATTGTATCACAGAAAGTCACGTAGTACAGTAGAACCCCTCTCGTCCGCCCTCGGCTGGTCCGCCACTCCGGTTGATCCGACCGTGCTCGAGCCGGCCGAACTTGTCCCCGACTCGTCGGTGACTCACCACCAGTCGCGCCATTGTTATGTTTACTAGCAAATACAGTGACGGTAGATGATGAAAACGCTCTTCAGAATCGCAAAACATTGAAAAAGCCTAAACTTGAACTGCTTGACAACGCAGTAATTCCGTATATTTTACTGTAAATCCGTATTTTTCTGTATTTTCTGATAATCCGACCTATTTTGCGTTCCGACCATACCCCCAGTCCCAAAGGTGACGGATTAGAGGTGTTCTACTGTAGTTACAAATTAAGTTTTAGACCCACCACCGTCGCTTCGTTCCGGAAGCCTTGCATACGTAACGTAAAAAAACGCTTTATTTCTTCAAAAAAAGCAAATTGTAGCACGTAAACTAAAAACTGAAACTTAGAATTAAGAACACTCATGTCAAATTTGATATTTGCAACTCAAGCGGTTTAGGAGGCACGCAAACCCTGCAGGAAAGTTCCTTCCTGTTCATTTACACCTCTTAGGATCCGAATATCGGAAATTCGTCGAATAAGTTTACTTTAGAGGTTGACAAAGAACACTAATGTGAAATTTCATGTTTGCAACTCAAGCGGTTTCAGAGATACGCAAACTCTTGAAGAATGTTTGCCCTCCTTTTTCCAACCCTTAGGATATATCATAGCAAATTTCGTTTTATCAACTAAAGAGGTTTCAGAGATATGGTTACCTTTCAAGAATGTTTGCCCCCCCCCCTTCTACACTCCTTGGTCCGGATATATTTTAATGCTATCAAAAATACAGAATTCATCAGAAGAATTATCAAAATCATTGTAATTCAACATGACTAACTTTACATAAAAAATTACTTTCTTAACTTCAAAATCTAAAAAATTACTAAGATAACTAAATTAGGCTGAAAATAGCGTTGATGACGAGAAAGAAAAATAGAAGTTCATTAAAAAGTAAAGCAGCATTAGACACTCTTGTTAGTATCATTCTGTGTTCTCTAATTAACGGAAGTGCTCTTTACATCCAAATGGTTATTTGCTTCTTTCAAGAAAATGATTAATGGAAGTCTTTTGAAAACATCTGTATAGAAAGAAATAAAAGCAAAAAAAAAATGCGACGTTGTCTGAATACTTTGCAGATTCATAAATATTGGATTAATCGTCTGGAAGATTCGCATCGTTTTCATTCACATTTTCTGATCTAATTGCAGAAACCAATAAACATTAAATCTTCATTTCACACCAAAGCTTCGACTGTAAATCAGCTGCACCTAGCTTAGTGTAAATCTACCAAAGATTGAGAAAACAGCCAATGAAAAATGCTTCGAGCATTAAAAAGAAAAGTGCATATATAAACATTATCTGAAGTATCTAGATAACGGAACTTTCAAGGAATTTTGATTGCTATTTTATCATTAATTAAATAATGATCATTTTCACATAATAATCTATATGGATCTAATGTCCGATGGCCATTTAGAAGGAATGGAAATGGTTGTATTATTTAACAATATTTATCGAATTACAACTTTTCTGTTTTATTTCTTTAACCTGTGAAACAATGAGGCTGCAAGCATTTGAAATGAAATGTTTGAGAAAAATAAACAAAACGGCATGGAAAAAGATGAAAGCAAATTAAATAGTCAGGCAAGAGTTAAATTATTATCACTTAATTATAATTGATACAACTTCAAAAGCTGATACATGTTCAGAGAATGGCTCCTCACAGAATACCCAATCTAGCATTATAATTATGCAAGACTAGAGGAAAACGAAAAAAAGCAGTCCACAAATTAAATGGAATCAATACATTCAAAAAAATTTAAAGACTAGGAAAATTTTAAATTAGGGATGATAAAACCGGTTATTTTTCTGCATAACGGAGGGAAAAAAAACCCGGATGAAACATAAATACAGAAATTATAATGTTTTAACCTGTAGTTTAAAACATGACCTTTGACCTATCTGAACCAAACTTTGCAGAATTACTCTTTAGGCCCTGCAGAAAAGATAGGCTACTTTAGAACCGCTTTGGTGGTGACAATGAGATTTGTTTTTTAATTTGTTTTTTAATTAAAGGTTATTTCTTTAAATAAGTTATAATGTAATCATAATAAAATTTTGAATTTGGCGTATTATTT
>JAFIDM010009631.1:205315706-205367998 GCA_023159025.1 Thereuonema tuberculata
TTGCATGTAAATTCTCTATATAATTTTACATCCTTTGACTGCTATGAGCCAAATTTTGATTAGTTACGCTTTACTACCCTGCAGAAAATATAGGCTGTCTTGGAACCTCGACACCCACCCTTCACCCTAAAAAGGGACCTGAAATCCCTGAAATAGCGCCCCATATGCACCTGGTGGCGACAATGGGAACTACATAAATATTGTTGTGCATAATAATGCCACATAGCAGCCTGGTGGCGACAACTGGAACCAAAGTATTGTTGCATAATAGCGCCACTTAATAATCTGGTAGCAAAAGCTAGAACTAAAATAGTTTTGTGGATAAATCTCTTCCTCAGGTCGGGGAAACAGGCTGGCCAGTGCATTTGTGATTGTATCCTCATAGGCAAGGTACTCCTCCACCAGCGCAGCCCTGTGCGGACGAGAGTTGTCGTCCATATAGAGGATGTCATGCCCACATGCTCCCCTATAAATCGCACATACTGTGTTTTTGTCAAAACCGAAACGATATTGTGATGAGTTTTATAACTATATTTATAATTATTTTGCTTATTCTATTTTATCCTATTTACTTTTATATGTATTTTACTGTTCCAATCAATTATAATCTAATAAGTTGTAAATTTCAAATTATAACCGTTAACGATCTTTTCTATTTGTTTACTTTTGAATTTCAAAGGCTGAGGGTTCCCATAATTTCCTGTAATTTAAAATCTTCAGTTAATTTCAGTTACGAATCACGTGTTATTTTAAATCACCCAAGGAACTGTTAAAGCCCTCAGCCAATGACCGATCATTGTAAATAATCTATAAAAAGCCCTTGCTGTCCCTGAATAAAGAGAATACAGTCAGAACACAGAGAACATAGTTAATCTATTTCTTTCACGAATCAGTGACACGAACAAAAATCACCACAATATGTATTAGACGAATTTTCGATATTCGAATCCTAATAGGTGTAAACGGGGGCAGACAATCTTTTTTGAAAGGTTTTCGGATCTCCAAAACTGCCCGAGGTGGAAACACGAAATTTGTCATGAGTGTTCTTTGTCAAAATTAAAAAGATGCTTTTTCGATATCGAGCCTAAGAGTTGAACGATATTTCTACGGGGTTTTCGGGTTGCTCAATAACCATATAACATTAATTTATACTGATCACGTGATTGCTTACCAACTGGAGACGGTTGATGTGATAGGGTTGTGGAGAAGGGGATAAAGGGGTGGGAAGTCATATATTATCCGATCTCCATATTAATATAACATTATTTTCTACCTATCACGTGATTTTTGTACGAACTGGAAAAGATTCAAAATGATCTCACAATTTCAATTTCTTTCTCATCCACATAAGGACATCTGTTTTTTGTAAACCGTGCAAAGAACGGGTCTTTCAGCTAGTATTTTATAAATGAAAAATTGTTGCATGCCAAGAGTATTTGCTGCTTTATGAACACTATTAATTAGTTTTTATACATTCCTAACTTTAAATAAAATAAGTAAAACTATAATAATTAATGTAAAATAATATGTTAGAAATAATAATATTTCTTTCCTTTAATTTAAGAGGGATCACGTACTTTGTTGTCAACCCTTCATTCAAAAAAAATTCTTCGTAAAAATTTCGTATTAAAGTATTTCCGTTCTTTTCCAACGAAAGCAATTATGTGACCTTGTCATTTTGTGGTAATCAATCATCGTTTAATAAATTACGTTTGTGCAGTGTTGGCTCAAATAAACGTTTTTTTTTTTTTGTAAGGTACCGTATATGCTCCAATAAACGCCGAGCCTCTTATTGTCGCCGGTCTCTAATAAGCGCCGGGCTACAGAGGGGATACGGCCAAATAGGAGCCGGTCTCTAATAGTAGCCGGGTCTTTGATATTTGCCTACCGGTACGAGTATAAGCATCCGTATCTTTATAGTCGTGCGTAATACCTTACGGTACATTGCCTTACAAAATGCCGCCGAAACGGTCA
The DNA here is from genome assembly GCA_023159025.1 of Thereuonema tuberculata. Lineage (NCBI taxonomy): Eukaryota > Metazoa > Arthropoda > Chilopoda > Scutigeromorpha > Scutigeridae > Thereuonema > Thereuonema tuberculata. The sequence continues at coordinate 205,317,681 of JAFIDM010009631.1, forward strand.
TTTGACATTGCTTTTAAGATTCGCGCGGTGGAATACGCGAAAGAAACTTCCGGTGAGGCGGCCGCCCGTCATTGCGGATTCGGATGACGAATAGCTGCGAAAGGTACAGAAAGACATTGCCATTTATCTTTAACAGTCTTATGTAGCATGTGAAATTCAAATAAGTAGCTGTTTGTAATATTAGCCGGTATTTATGTGTAAAAATATTGCATTCTGAAGGTTTTTTTAATAATGGCCGGTCTCTAATAGCAGTCGGTCTTTATTAAGCGCCGGGAGCCGAGGTTAGTTTTGCAAATAAACGCCGGGGGCCTCTATTGGAGCATATACGGGTATCTTTAGTTTGAAAACGTGTTGTTTTTTTTGTAAGGTATCTTTAGTTTGAAAACTTGTTGCTACTTTTTCTTTTCTATTATATTAATGTTGGGGTTAATGGATACAATTTTTTAATGATGATTTCCTTATTTGATTTTTTGCAAAACTGTACTGCTTTCTTACATCTCATGACAACAAAATTACAAATCACAATAAAATTTAGTTGATATACCAACTTTCGAATAGTGGCTTTGGTAAAATTACATAGATGCTGTTATAATGTTGTTAAAAAGAAAGAAAAGGAAAAAGAAAGTTGTTTCTTCACTTACTGTTTTCTTCTGTTGTTTCTGATCTATTGGTCAGGATTTTTACAAAACCCTATGCTGTACAGAAATGCCTTACAAACAGCTGAACCTTCTACGAAAGCTTCAGTACGATATATACAGTGAAGTATTTTGATCACAAACGGACAGCAAAAGATTAACGGTTTTGGACACAGTCATAACGGTTTTACCTTCCTATTTTTTGTTGAATATTAATTAAAATAGTTATTCGGCCAATGTATGTTGGCCCTAGCCCCTTATTGGGTGACGATACTACTTACTATTGAATACGTAAGAAAGTCAATAGAGGTTTTCTTTAAATATGGAGAGTTATGCGGATATACTGTATCTTAAAGTTAAGTTCAAGTGTCCCACTACAGGCCTATGTTACCCTATGTGACCCAAGGGTCTTGGGAAGTAAGGCTCCCGGCGTTCCGTGACCAACGGGACTAAGTTGAGGTCGGGTGGTCAGCCAGACGCTCGTCCGCCTTTAACCCCCGGGAAAGAAACCCAGTACCCATTCAACAGAGGACGGGGTCCAATCCGCAGCCAACCGCCCTTACCCATGGTGTAAGAAGTGTCCTTCTTACACCATGGCCCTTACCCACTAGGCTACCGGGCCCATATACTGTACGTTTTTAGTATATATAGTTTATAGTTCTCGTGATGACAAAAGGGATGGAGAACGGGCAACGGAGGCTTATTTCAATTTAAAATTGCATTATAAAACTTTTTGGTCTAATGCTTTTGTCTCTCCAAAGTTTTATGAAGAGGTTTTGAAAATACTAGACCTAACTTGTAATAGTTAGATGGGAACTTAAAAATTAATTTGAAACTTGCAAAGACATTTGACGAAATCTTTGGAGTCAGTAGAGAAGAAATTGTTAAAATTAAGATTGTGAGTGGTAAAAGCTTAAGTACATAATAAGTAAGAGTTTCGACCTGATATGCAACAAGGACTCTTTATTCTGTTGCTGATGATGTTGCTGAAATAAAAATTTCGAAACCATCACTTATTATTTATTTTAGGTTTTTACTAAAATATTTACATTTTCCTATTAATTTTATTGCTCTGCAGATCTATTTCTTTTTTCAATGAACCACGGAAGACTGATTGGAAATAAAGATTTTTAAATAAAATTAAGATAAATTTAAATAAAAAAAAAAAAAGAAATCCATTTGGCTGAATAATACTTATTTTTTTTCTTTAATTTGAACGATATTAATAATTTAAATTTTAATAATATTTCTAATTTAACCAAATATTTTCTATTTTCTTTCAGAGCATTATGTCATAGTGAACATCATCAAAGGCCGCGAAGCAACCACTTATAATGAAACTCGAAGAGTGAAAGGGTCCAATCCTATCTGGAATCAGCCATTCCTATTTGATATTCCATCTTCTGAACTGTCTTCTTATTGGCTTCAGTTCATTGTGATGCGAGGTAGCAAATACAGCAAAGATGGAATTGTAGGCCACGTGACAATCGGCCCTTCCAGCTCTAAGGAAGGAATTGCCCATTGGAGTGAAGCAACACAGCCTCGTCACCAGGAGGCCGCTCGCTGGCATTACATCCGCGCTCTTAAACACCAGGTTCTGGAGTAACTTTGGCTTAAATTAACGGTACAACGGTAAAAATGTTATTATATAAATGCAGATATTATTTATAATCATTGACCCAATTATACTTTCAGAAAAAGAAAAAATCTTTATAATTGTAATTTTTTTCATTACAATTCTGAAATTCAATACTTTCGAGTTCCAATATTATAATCTATACAAGTTTCATTTTCATTTATCTCCAAACAAAACATCTAAATCATTCTTTAGGTTATGAAATTGTTTTCTGGGATTTTTTTTTTCAATGAAGACATCAAAGAATCCGAAGAACTATGAGAAATCATCAAGCGAATCAAATAACATAAAAAGAAAAGGAAAATACGATTAAGGCGATCCTCCTTGTTATTCCAAAATACTCAGTGAATTGGAATAGTCCATTTTAGAAATGAAAAAAAATATTCTCGATGTAAACAATAAAAGAGAGAGAAAAACAAAACAAAACTGGAAGCATTCACATCAGATAATCTATTACAAACGATTCCACTTATAATTTACATTAATGCAATAAACACTAAACATCACTTTGTAAATTCATTACTTTCAATACAATAATATTCATGCAATGAACATTACTTTACAATAATAATTTACTTAAAACATTGAAACTGTGAAATTTAAACAAATTATTCCATTGTTAAACTATATTGATGCTATTGATGAAAATTAACAATTATTAGCAATGTTATTGATGAAAAGATAAAAGGATGAATCTGCCCGTTCCATAAGACGATTTTGATGGCTAAAAGTGACTTTGATATATGCTTTCTTTCTGCTTTATCTAATAACAATTAATTTTAATTACTACTATTCTTTATTACTTCGACCTAATAACAATGTGAAACAGAAATCTGACGCGAAGTAAAGGGGAAAAAAATATCAAATAATAAATGATTGCACTAGATTTTATTTGATGGAATAACAAAAGCAGTACACAGAAGGAAATTTGGAACATAAACTTAAAAGGTTTTGTAAATACAATAAAATTATGCAATTTAATGCAATTGGAATTATAAATGTAAGTTTATCTTGAATGTTCAAGAAGAAAGAGAAAATGTTAACAACCAGTTTGGTAATTGTAGTATTTCAACATTAATTTCACTTTTGGATAAGGTTTTCTTGCTGTTTAGTGAAGAAATTGACGGTTTCTGTGACAGTAGCGTTCATTACATTGCATGGATGTGAATATATCAATGCGATCTCACAGATATATTGAGAAATTGCTTAGCATAGAATTAAATTTAATGTAAATGATCTCTCAGTTAAACAAACCATCCAAATAAATTTCCATTTCCTGCCGATTTAGATGAAACGGCCATTCCCGATTCCCTCTGATAATAATTGAACCAGAAAGGCGATTTCTTTATTCGTTGTGCTGCCCTTGTTTCTATTTTTTGTTTTTGATTAGAGGTTTCTAGTGTTTGTTTCTTTTTAACAAGACATTGTTAATAAAATGTTAGACCAATTAGTTGTATTAATTGCAAGTTCTTATGTAATTTTCATAATTAATGTAATCGTTGTTTGGCTAATTCACTAAGAATGAAGCTTATGCCCAAATCACACCAGCATATTTTTTTCAACATTGTTTTGCTACAGTGAAATCAGTGCAGGGTTCCCCCTTCCTTGCTTCCTTGCTTCCTCCTCCGTCTCGACGAAATTTGGTGAAACAGTGCATTTGATTGGCAGAGTGCTAGCCAATCAGAGTTGAGCTTAAAAGATTTTTGCGGTTTCTCGAAAGCTACGAAAAGACGGCGATTAATCTTTTTTTAGAGGCTAAAATCGTGTTTCGGCAACGCAATTTAGGTAGAATTTGAAATGACTTTTAGTAAGCTGTCAATCTGTTCGAAACTAATTGTAAATTGTATTCAAGCATCTCTACTATTTGCGAAAGCGAACTGAATTTCGGCTAAAAAGAGCGGGTATCCCACAAGCCCCTGCGGCCTTTCACACAGCTCAAGAAGAAATGAAATCTCTCTTTAAAAATTTGACATCTGTACATTTTGACGCATAGAATTAATTTATTTCAGTAAAAATATTGTTTATTTTCGAAAAATAATCTCCTCACTGTGATATTTAATTCCTAATAGCCTTCGGATTCTCTCGATACGGTAGCCAAAATGGCGCTGGTCAGCTCCTTCGGGATCGTAGCTGGTCGGTTCTGATTGGAGCTCACTAATGAGCATCCCTGAAAACAGGGTTGTATTTAGAAACGTTCTGAAATTTTTTCAATGATGGAATCAGGGATGAAAATGGTCAACAGAGGCAAATCACACGATCGTAGACCTGAAAGATAGGGCCAACGATTGAAAACAATGATGAAAAATAGGCTGGTGTGATTTGGGCATTAACAATAAGCATATTTTCTATTGCTCTACTGTTATCATTGTAAATATGTCGGGCTGTTCTCGACATAATACACATGAAAACAATCTTGAACCTTAAGCCTTTACAAATAAGCAATCCTCATACACACTATGTGATCAAAAATGCGGACACTTACCCGAAACCACAGTCAGGCTTTCCCCATGACACACTCCCCAGTAGAGGACATATGTAAGGAGTGGGTTCGCCTTTAGCCTTTCTAACAGCCGTCACTCTGCCGAGGAGACTTTCCACAGGTGACTGAACGTGTCTGGAGGAATGTAGCACTCTTCCTGAAGAGCTGTTGCCACAGCATATCGTGATGTGGGACGTTGGGGTTTGGAGCGAAGTCGACATTCTAATTCCTTCTATAGGTGTTCGACGGGAATTCCTGTCCATTTCCGGAACCCTATTTTCCATAAACCATTCCCTCACAGATCTCGCTTAATGACACGGAACGCTGTTATGCGGGAGAGTAAATGGTCATCATCTCTACCGTAGGCATTAGATAACTGGTCAAAATGTCTTGTACGCTTCCGCATTTACATTGCCGTGCAGTGGTACAAGAAGGCCTTGAACATTTCATGAAATAAACACCCCATACCGTAATGCCATCTCCTCCAAACTTCACTGTTGGCACTACTTATGATAGCAGATGTCGTTTCCTAGGCATTCGCCACACCTAAAGCCTCCCATCAGATAGCACAATTCATTACTCCACATCACTTGTTTCCACTGCTCCAATGTCCAGTGGCTTTCCCCTTTACACCACTTCAGGCGGCGCTTAGCATTCACAGGGGAAATGTTTGGTTTGTGAGTAGGAGCTGGTTTTTCGCTCGACCACGAAACTCCATTCTCCTGACCTCTCGACCAACAGTCAAGGTGTTGGCTGTAGTTTTAGTACTACTGTGAAACTCACGGGTGATTGTAAGGGCGCTTGGCTTCGAGTTGAACGTGGCTGGTTCGACGAAAGGCGGGTATTTTTTCAAGCTCTATTCTCCTCCAAACGGGTCCTAGGTTTTACCAAGGCCTTTGTTGAATGGGTAACGGTTTTCTTTTCCGGGGGTTAAAGGCGGGCTGGCGTCGGGCTGTCAGTATACACGGCCTAGATGTTCGCGGTTTTGTTGTGGTTGTGCCTTCCCGTTTCCACTTCACACTCACGTCACCAACAGTCGATTTCGGCAACTTTAGAAGGTTGAAGTAACCATGGCAGACAAGTGACAGTCAATAACCAGTCCACGTTCAAAGTTACTAAGTTGCTGATCGACCCATTAACCCATTGTTAATTGGTACTTCGTATCAATTAACAATACACGACTTCTCACCTCTTTTTATACCGGTAGGTGACGTCGTCGTGCCATGAGGCTCCATTCACTATTGCAGAAAAGTGTTCGGATATTTTTGATCACATAGTGTATTTGACAATTTGTTCGTATCTGAAGAACGACTGTCATTAATAATGTCACTTACATCAGAAATTATTCAATTATTAACCTGTAACGCAAACTATGTGTATGCTAACTACAGTAGCTAACAATATCCATTATTAAGCTTTTATCACTTATTGATTTGTGCAAAATAACTGTGTTTTACTAAAGTAAAATAACTAGCCCTAATCATCTGAATTACTTTCATCGATCTTAATCATATTAGCTATCATTTCTTTTTTCTAATGTTTAAATCTAATATTCCTAATCATTTAAAAGACTGTGGTAATATTGCTATCTAAGATAATAATTTTACAGCGTAGGGGAGCTGTTTATTTATCAATCCTTTAAAACTTCTTCAAATAAAAACAAACTTTAAAAAAAACAATAAAAACAACTTTAAAACTTGATGTTGTACTGTACTTATCTTATGGTTTAGTTGATTATAATAAATTTGACTTTTAGGGAAAAAAATAAATGTTTTGCATAAGTCTTTTCGATAATATAACTTAGTTTTGAAAATTTCGCAACGACTTCCACATTAGAATCATATAATTCCGAAAACAATTAACTTTATTAAAAACATGCAATTTCTTACAAGCATTTTATTATTACAGAGTACCTTTTACGGGTTTGGATAACTTTTTTCCGTCTTTCGCAGTTATGATAGCGATTTTCAATAGCGAACGAATAGCGAAAATTCAACGAATAAATAAATAGAAAATAATTTGAAGAAATATAAAGAAGATTATGAAAGCTCCTGCAGGCATTCCCTACCCTTCGATGGCAGATAAGAGGAAGAAGGAATATTCACACTTTATGGACATCCAAGCGGTGCGAAGTCGAATCAAGTCACAACCAACATACAGGAAAACAAAACAAAACTAAGATAGAAAAGCAACACAAGTCGCCTTTTCTTGAAGAGTGGAGGCACAATAACACAATGCACATTGACTTTAGAATAGTAAGTTATTGATTATTTTATTTTGTTTATTACATCTCTTTTATGTACTAGATGATACTACACTGCCGCTGATGGGTTCTCGCTACTTAAGAGCGAGAAATCCATTATTATTTGATTTTTTGAAGTGGAGCTTTGTTTGTAGAAAAGTACTTTTTTTCCCATTTTGATGAAAACAAATGCTGTTTATTTTCTATGAATGTTTACTGTCGCTCTCGCAGAACAGGTTGTGTGAGTCAATATGTTTGCAAGTATCGAAAATCCAAGGAAAGCGAACAATGTTTAAAGAGAACAATCCATTCACGGATATAAGATTATTTTATCTGAATATTTAAATAAGAAGATGCCTACAGAAGTTATTGAAAAGATTTGCTTTTAAATACTGTGAAATAAAATCTGGAATGCTTGGAACCGAAAATATTTCGGATTTTAGATTTTCCCATATTTTGGAATACAGCATGGTAGTGTTTCAGGGAAGTGAAAAAAAAATTACTTGCATAAAAAATAATTTTTTTATTTAACATAAAACATAAAAACATGAAAACAAATGAAACAAATAAAAATTATAAATTTATTTATTTGGCTAATTTATTTATGTAGGTTTGACTATTAACAAAAACATAATAATAATACCCTGAATTCCCTATTAATAGAAAACCCAGACAAATTCCTCGGCTTTGATCTCAACCAATTAGCTTCAATTTATCTGTCTAATGATTCTTAGACCTATTGGTGAACAATCATCAATATCCCTTAGAGCAAGGAGAATGAATGTGCACATATGCATTCACAAGAGAGGCAGGACATTATCTTGGAAAGTTCCTAATTTCGGATTAGGGATATTTAACTGTATGAAATATAAGCTCATGCGGACAATCATTGCTGAATTTGAATTCTAAGGTTATAGGTTTAAATATAATTCATATAAATTTAAAATGAACAAAATGCATTGTTAATCTTAAGACAACATTGTTAAATTTTCTTACGAATTAACAATGGCCTTCACTAGGAAGGGGATTTGTTTTCGACTTTCATTTGATTCTGCAGTCCGCACTGCTGTGTGATAATTAAATATACAAATGATGACGGATTTTCCTACTCCAGGTGAAATTAATTCGATATTTCGGTTGAGTCTTTTGAGATTTCGTCAGTAGAAGTTTCAGTTACATTACAAAAAAACTTCTGTGCTTATTTGTTTTGGAGCAGACGATTACGTGGCCGTCTTATCTTTACAATGTCTTGATCTGAATACCTCTGACCACATAACAGTGTAGATGTTTTTATAATGGAACTCTCAAACGTCTCCTGACGATGGATCAAGAGACCGAACTGAAATATCGAATTACTTTCACCCGAGTGGGAAAATTCCTCATCGAGACATACATTATCGAATATTTAATTAACATGGACTACACTTCTTTTAGATTCAAGTTACGTAGTACAATAATAAAGCGTTTACTGTTAAAGAATTTTTAATATTCGCTATTTTGTATCACATTGCCGTCAATCGAGAGTCTCATCGATGCCTTCTCACCTGATCCTGCAATACTTTAATGGGACCCACAATAAAACTCAGACGTAAGATATGAACACGTAAGACATGACTGACTGATATTACGATATCTTACTGTGGGTGTAATCCTATCAAGCATCAGTGGAATTTATTAACTGGTCTCTGATAGGAGAATTACTTAATTGGATTATGTACTTAATGTTCTTATGTTCTTAATGAATTACTTAATTGCTTAATGCAGAATGTTATCATGCGGTGTAGAACAATATTGTAAGATAAGATTTGCATAACTAAAGTATCTAAATACAAGGTGTTTACAAAGTACTCTTGAATATCGAAAAAAAAGAAGATCCGTTTTGTCCATTGAACTCAGTTATGTAGCTTATTTGAAATAAGGAAATTATTGAAAACAGAAAAAATAGAAGAAAATTTACCTTCATTCAACTAATCAGTCAGAACTAAACAATTATTTATATAACAAATTCTACAGTTGCGCAGTACTTCCGTCACTGCGATATTAAAGATTGATTCTTTTCGCATTGTGTCTACCTTAATAGATATTAGTGCAGTGACGCTTCCCTCTAAACAAATGCTGCAGAATTGAATCGCAACGGAAATGTATTATCTGGATAAAAAACAACCAAGTTTTGAATGTAACATTTTTAATAGAGGTCTTCGTGCTTGTCGCTTTTATTTAAATTCATACAAGAATTCCCCAAGTCTCTTACTTCATCTCGTTCTTTATAACATTGTAGTTTCTCCTGTTCTTCGTAAGGTGACCTACAATGCTTCGTTGCTCTGTAGAAGTTTGCGTCTCTTGAGGACCGCCCGAATAACTACCCATTAATTCCAGAGTAAAGTACACTCATAAAGGATATCAAGAGGAAGCTCTTTCTGCTAACCATAAGCAGAGGAAAACAGTAGAATAAGCATTGTTTCCGATCTTAGACAGTGAAAATGAAATTTATCCGGATACTTAACTCAAGATAGAGGAAATTTAGATGGCCTTTAGCCAACCACATGACTTTCTATTAATTTCATTAGCGTTTTTTTAGATTCTACTCACAATTCTGAATTTAATGCTGATAAACCACAAATCAGATTGAAAGAGTTAATAGTAATTACACTCTCTATCCTCTATTTTATTTTTTCAGATGAAAAACTAGTTTCAAAACTAAACCCATTCTTTCTAGGCAATTTTCAAAATTTTGACTTAATCATTGTAGTTTTCAGGGAATAGTTTGCAGCAATGCGAAAGAGAGAGTGAAGAATTAAGAAATGACATAAAGAAGACATGCAAAAGATTACTCAGTTGCAGCAGAGAACAGAATGTAATGAAAATACTTAGTTACTGTAATTTTTGTTATCCAATAAAGGAGAGAAGTAGATGCCAAATGAACGAGATTTTTGACCACTGAAACTAATGTGAATTGTGAAAACTGATGTGAGAGAACATAAACGATTTTATTAATTCCTTAAACTTAATTTTTGACTGAACTTGCGAGAGATGTAGAACTATTCCAACTGAACAATTTCCTCCCCTTGTTTGTCTGTATTCTATTTGCATGCTAATCACGCTAAAATGGCTGAACGGATTTCCTTACAATTTGATATGATTCTTAACAATTGTGCAACTTAAAATGCTAGCGTCCCTCCCCCCACTTTCCTCAAAATTAATTCCCCCTCAATCAGTGCATGCGCAGTTTCACTACGTGATGGATAGCTGAGCATACACCAAATCATGATTTTCAAAGTTGCTTGTTAAGTTTCGGCTTGATTTTATTTTCACTGGCAAATCTATTGCTTTTTATATGCTTTATTCAAATTCATTTTGTACGGGGTAGATTTTGGCCTAGGTTTGAATGTTGCACAGTTTATTATGATTATCTTTTTTATTGTTTTCTTTTTTTGAGTGCAACGATACAGATCAAGACTTTCTTCTATGAAAGACCCTTAACCATTGCTGAACTTTCTGTTAATTGGTTTTCTAAGTTTAGTAGGCCTACTTGTAATTAGCATGTTGTTAACTAAAAATACTCATCTGTTAATAGGGATTGAGCATGCAGTGTTGGGGTCAACTTTGAGGATATAGGACGATAGGAGACCAAAATAATCGTGGTCGTATTTGAAATAAACATCGTATCAAAGTTTGAAGAAATCAAGATCAAGTCTAGTCGCTTAGCGAGTGATTTCAGGGATCACTCTTGGTTCAGATCAAAATAAATATGCCTATGTTTTAAGTTAGACAATAAAAAACAACGTAGCTTTAAGTTTTAAGGAAATCCGCATGCAGACAAACAGAGAACAGTTAAATCGGCTAAAAAGATAAACTAAGAAAAAAAACTTCAAGTGGAAGAGTAACATTTAGCATGCACAGTCAATAATGCCTTTATTTCAAAGTTTAATATTTTGCTTATTCCAAAAATTCCTAAGGTCACAACACAACATATTGTTCTTTTCATTTTGGAATTTTTACGAACAATCGCTGAAATATAATTTCAATTTCTAAAGTATTAGTTCTTCATATTTGATATGTTTGAAACAGATACCCATATATGGTTAGAGTAACGAAAATTTTCGCAGAACTCTGACAGTTTTGGCCAATTTAGCCTAATAATGGCAACTTTATTTGGGTTGTTTCATTTTTCTGCACGACGTCCATCAATAAGGAAAAAGGAATTCGATTTTGTATGACCCAATCGTGTTTTTTTTTGTTTGATAAAAGAAATTGGGAAAGAGAAAAAAAAAGAGAAAACGTACTCTTATTTTTATAGCGAAGTTAAATGGATTGCTCTGATGGACGTTGTTGATCGATTGCTGTATTTCAAATTTTTGAAATGATCCCTTCGATTTATTAGAATGTGGAGGGAAAATGCGGTGAGATGATGAAAGTTTTTTTTTTTATATATCATTCACTTATTTAATAAAAGAAGAGAAAAAAAATCCATTTTTCATTCAATTTGTAGCTCAAAAATGAAAGTTCTTCGACCAAGTTTTGCTATTTTATATCGTGTAATTTCGTTTCAAATGTAAGGCAGAAGGAAAACAAGAAATTCAAAAACCGTTTTTCTTTGGGAATTTTGATGGCCTTCTTGTAGGCTACTAATTTGACCCAGATAAAAAAAAAAAAAAACACATTAAATTATAAAAGTTGGATAGTTCCTAGTCCACGAATATGCAAACCCATTTTCAAGAAGATCGATCCAGAGGTTTAAAAGTTATTAGGAGGAGGACACATGAGCACACACTACTTTTATAATTTCTCAAACTACAATTTTTAGGTATACCGTATAAGCAATTTTTTGAGAAAAATTTCAAGAAGATCGATCCAGTGGATCAAAAATTATTAGAGAACTGGAGGAGAGCAAACATACGGACACCCACATAGACAGACTGACTGAATTGATGAACCTAATTTTTCTATTAAAAAGTTGGCTAAAAAAATGGTGTTCAACATTTCGAAAGTATAGCTAATTAAAAAAAAAGGTTTAGTTATATTTTCGAACAAATAATACTAAAGTGAAAGTTACATTTAAAAAAAAAAAATATAACTTGACTTTGTTAGTTGAGTTTTAATGGCGCAAAAGCATCTGGGGCTAAGCTGCGCCAAATAACTTGAATTGTTCAAAAAGCATCATTCGTCAAAATTCCCTAACTTATAAAACAAAAATTTATGTAATATTATATACTTAACATGAAAGAACATTTCTTGTTGATTTTTCAGTTCTTTCTTCCTATTCTCAAGTTGACTAAATTTCCTGTTTTAATCTATATTCCATCCGTAGTTTTCTGTCCGAAGACAGGTCCAATTCTATGGAGGTCTCACATGGATCTCCTAGAAACACCTGGGGAAAGATACTGGGGGTGGTTTCCCGTTGCCTGCCCCCAAGACGCCATTAAGGAATGACGTCAGACCGAAGAGAAAGTGAAGAAGAGGCTGGACAACACAGGAAAGGAAATTGAAACAGCCATGCCACTGCCGGGATTCGAACCCAGGTACTGGCGCACTGGTCGCCACGGCTGGCCGCCGCCGAGACCGCACGGCCACGCCAGCACGGCAATCTATATTACTAAAATCTTTTATTTCTCTGTATGTCTGTGTGTCTGTCCGGCGCAGTTTTCTGTGAGAATGAAAAATAGAAAGAATTTTTACAATGAAACATCCGCGACAGGAATCGAACCTGCAACCTTCCGATCCGAAGTCAGACATCTTATCCATTAGCCCATGGGAACTACAACTCTCTTCATATTGCTTTTTTGACTTATCTGTCAAAACTGAACTGACTTTGACTGAAAAGTAACAATTGTAATTAAAAAGAAAGTCAAAAAAGAAAGAAGCAGTACTTCATTAGGTAGAATACTGAGAAATCAGTATTTGTAACTTAAAAATCACTGAAAAGTATCACTTGGAATAAAAAAGGAGAGTCAAGAAAGAAAGAAGCAGTATTTCTATTAAGCAGAATACTGAAAAATCACTATTTGTAATTCAAAAACCATCATTATTTCTAACTCAAGAACCTCTCAAAAGTATCAATTGGAAAAAAAACAGAGTCGAGAAAGAAAGAAGCACTATTTCTATAGGTAGATTACTAAAAAATCACTATTTGTAACTCATAAAGCTAGAATCACATCAAAGTCAAAAAAACTCATGGTAAATATGCGGCTCATCAATCAAGATGAACGAGAGTTTCGATAACATCAATCGAATGATAAGTCTAAGAATACAAGGAGAGACTACAGAGCATACAATACAAGTGCGAATAAAATTAACACTTCTGATAATCCACCACACGAACATCTCTATCTGCACGAGTATCTGAAAGCATTGAATCTCAGCGGTATTCCTCAACATCGTTTGTCATTGAAGATTGGATCTCCAATTGCATCAATCCTAAGTTTGCATACTGCAATGGAACTCAACTTAAATGCCGTTCATTCGATAATGATCTCATAGAAGCCGAAATTATAACAGAAACTCACAAAGGAGATTTTGTTTTCATCCATAGGATGTCTATGAAACCAAACGATAATCTACTTCTATTCATTTTCACAAGAGAGCAATTTCTGATCAGGCCTTCTTACACGATGTTTATCAATAAAGCTCAAGGACAGACTCTATTAAAATTGCCATCTATTTGGAGAACGTTGTCTTCACTCACGCACAACTTTATGCCTTTGAGTCACAAGTCGTCAGAATTTGGTTATCTTCACTCGAAAGAATAGTCACAATCAATTCGTTGCCAAGAATTTCGTATACAAGCTACGATCTTCATTCATCATCTATATTAACAAACATCCATCTAAACTATCTCTTCTCTCAAATATCTATATCAATCAATTTGCACACGGGTAATGGTTGTAATTAAGAAAAGAGATTCAAGAAAGAAAGAAGCACTATTTCTATAAGATAGAATACTGAAAAATCACTATTTGTAACTTAAAAACCAACGTTCTTTGTAACTCAAAAACCACTGAAAAGTATATCTATATTACTAAAAGCTTTTATTTCTTTGTCTGTCTGGTGCAATTGTTGTAATTTGTGAAAATAGAAATAATTTCTACAAATTCACTACAGTAATCGAACATGCAACCATCTGCTCCGAAGTTAGACGTCTTAGCCATTAAACCACGAGGACTACATTTTAATCTCCATAAAAAAATAAAAATTTATCATAGATATATGATTCACACGCTGGTTCTAAAAGCAGTCGTGGATTGACAGAATATAAACATCTGAAATTAAATTAAAAAAAAAAAAAAACTTTTGAAAAGTTTTAGTTTAAGTTTACTTGATGTAATTTCTGTGTGTGTGTTTTTTTAATAAATAAAAATTTGTTTTCCGTTACATATACAGAGGCTTCCGGAGCGAATCGACGGGTTGCCGACTAATTAGTTATAAGATCTTTTAAGTCTTTTTCTCCCATTTCCACACTTTCTTCATATTATTTTAGCTTATTTTAATTGATTTGTTTTTTGATTTATTCTTTTTATTGAAAACACTGGTATTCTGTAATCCTATTAGTAAAATCATTCAAAAGTAATAAAGATTGATTAATAATAAAGATTCACAAAACGAAATTCGAGTGATTTTTTTTTTTTTTTAATTTTGACCTTTTAAATTGATTATTATTGATTGAACATGCGCAACATGCGAAGTCTTATTATTCCATTCAATCATTTTCTTCTTTAATCCTCTATTTCTTCTTTGTCCTTTGGTCTATTTGTACGCTCATCTCGCTAAAACTCCTGAACGAAGTTTCATAAAATTTCGTACGATGCTTATTTTTGGTCCAATTTAAAATACAGTACAATGATTCTGACCTCCAGTCTCAGCCTACTCCTTAAAATTGATCCACCCTCGCTATATGCTTCAAAATCGATAGATGAGCTTAAACCTTGTTATACTATCATGAATCAAAGATAGCTCTAAAAGCCTAAACATGTAAATTCATGCTGTGAAATGAAAAACACTTCTTTTGCAATTTCTTGAATTCTATATTTTTTTGAATTGATTTTTAGCGACCCTATACGAAACTTCTGTCTGTCTGTATGTCTATCACAATTTCTACTGCCTAAACTACAAGTCGGAAAGAAGGAGTCATACCTTATTTGAACCCTTAAGACTTGCAAAGGTGAGTCAAAATACGAATTTCTCATTTAAGGCCACTTCCTGTCCCGGTAACATGATAATCGTTACGAAAGAGAATTCTCAACACCTCCCAGACATTGACTATTCATTTCATATCCATAGCTATGATCGTATAGTGATTAGTAATGGTGATCGTATAGTGATCAGGTAGTGCTCGCAATAACCCAGGTTCAAATCCTAGTCACGCCAATGCTGGAATTGCAATATCACGGCGCAGGATAACTTTCTTTTTTCTATTTTATCTTATTTTGACTTTTTTTCTATTTTTTTCTCAATTATATTTAAATATTTTTTTTTAAAAATCGTTATTTATAGAAAATGAAACATATACGGTCACTATGATTTCGTGTAACTAAGAAACCTGTTTGTTTGCCTTTTATTTTAAAGAAACTTTTTTTTTTTATAATACTAAAATAAGTAAAAGATCAAAATCTTAAAAATACATTTTACGTTTGGAGCTCTAAACATTGAATTACAACAGCGCATTTGTGTGTTTATTTCTTTTTTTTTAATAATACAAAATTGCTGAATAAATAAGAGAAAATGTATTTACTATTGGTCACGAGACATTCCTTATAGCAGTGTTTCCCAAACTGTTTTTGTTACTGAACACTTTACAAGGGTTGGGAGTGAGTGACGACGAGAAAGAGAGAACCGATTATTATGCTCACAATACAGTCGGCGGCAAAACTTTCCTATGGTTACGCAAATAAAAAGCTGAAATGCAAATCAGAATAATTTTAATAACATTTCACGAATTCCAGTTTGGGAAACGGTGCCTTATAGTGTTAGAATTCAATCCATTCTATTCTTAAGAACGACTTTAGAATTAGGCTACATTGTCATTGTGTATGCTTTTTTTTTCCTTTAAATAGGCCTATTTCTGAGAAATAAAACAAAGAGTCCGAAGCATATGTAGTCCAGAATTTTAAAAAAAAAAAACACCTCTGTAACTTATAACCACAATATTCAAAGCAGTTATACTTTGTTATTTTTCAATTTTTGTACACGTATTTGAATTTTTAATGACTTCGCCTTTTCTTATTAAAATTTAATCTGAGCTAATCCAAAACAGATACTTTTATGTTAAACACATTAAAGAATGTTAACGACAACATTACATCTTCTTGTTGAACGGTTTAGTTTTCTTATGAAGGTATTCATTGTATTATTGCAAATATGAAATTTAGAAAAGAAGTAGACTATATTAAGAAACTTGAAGAAAATGGAATATGTATATTTAAGAAAATATATAGTCTATATCGACAAAAACGACATTCGACTAAAACCTTTATGCAGACTTTTCAAGTTTTCCCAGTTTAGATGGCTTCTTTGACATTGGAAGAGTAGTTGAAAGTTGTTACTTTAGAGATCTGAAAACAAATTGCCAAAAACGGATAAAACCTATCTCTCTGTGTATCCAGTATAGAATTGACTTTTCACTCAAGATCACCAACACTATATCTCTTATTGGACTTTGGAGGACAACTTTGTGAAGGCGGGCTAATATGTCATGGAATGCATTGGCACTGATGTTTTTTTTTTTTCTGTGAGAACTATCCCAGTAGATCCATAACCATAACTTCCACTGATTCAGCTTCATATTGAACTTCTCCTTCAGGTCGATAGTAACACTGTGACAAACTTTACATTCTGCTTCTCTGGGCCTTTGGAAATTCCTTTGTTTGCTTTTAAAACTCGCTACCTTGATTTTTGTTGATGAAATCACAACACAGCTGTTAACGCATCAGTAATTGATTGCTCTTAATACGTTTATCTCAAAAACTTGTCAAAATCCTTTTTTTGGAAGATTTCTTCCTTAGCAATCATGAAAAAAAATCTCTTTTTATAGTCTTTTTATTCTTAAATATAAATTCATTGTAGCGTATTTGGGATTTTTCTCTTTATTAATATTTTTTTTTAAATATAATTGTGTATGTTTAGATTGTTTTAATACAAAAAATGAAATAAATGCATCTTGTAAAACTCAGAGAATAAAAGTGTAGAAGAAATCACATGCTTGCCCAAGAAAAAAAAATATCCAGTCCACTATCGCCCAATTAATGCGCTGCTTTCAAGAACTGTGGGGTTAATTTCAACAGTTAGTCTATATTATAATTCAGTATATTTTTTCCAACGACTTCATCAGTGGAGGTTTTCCAAAAGTTTACATTTAAAAAGATGTTTTAAGCTGCAAAATGCTCTTTACCAACCTTCCAAATAATTTGGCAGCATGACTTCTATAAATTTATTTCAGTCGATGCATTAATCAGAGTCAAGCCTAGATTGTTTAGCGCCCGGGTGGAAGATGTTAATGTGGCGCCCCCCCCCCCTCTCAAAGAGTTTCTGTTGATTCAAAGTATACCGATGAGAAACGCCGCAACAATTTGCAGGGCTTCGACAAAATGTTTGCATAAAGCTCTATTTTCGTTTTATGTATTCATAATATTGATTTGTATCGTCCTATTCTATTTCAAGCTTTACAGATCACTTTCATCACTTAAGTGACATTTCTCTACTAGTTTCCTTATTTTCTAATGAGTAATAAGTGAAATGCACTGTGTGTCTCTCTTCACTGTTCTTTTACGATCTTCGGTCACAGATCAGAATCACTGCACTGAGATTGTCAGTTCTCATCTTCCAAGCACTACCTTAAGATAATGTAGGAATGAAGGGATTACGAATTTTTACAATTTGATGTAAAAATAAATAAATACATACATTTGTTGACAACAAAATTTACACACCATGAAGGAAGCGTTGGATTCAAATGAAATTTTATTAGTGTGATGGTAGAGACAAAGGACAGGAGTGATTACAATATCACAGCAACAGAAAGATGTCCCGCGGAGCTACGATACACATTAAGGTCACCTTTAGTACTTCGTTTGGAACATCTCGTGCCTGGATATATGCGATGGTACGGTCGGGCATAGAGTCAAACAGACGACGTATGTTGTGTTGCGGCAGGTTTGTCCACAGTTCTTGCAAATCACGAACACTGTTACATGGTGATAATTGGCGTCCCATCTGGTCCCAAACATGCTCGATTGGCGACAAATCAGGCGAGTGAGCAGATCAAGGAAGTGTCGCAGCATAACGTAGACAGTCCTATGAAACTCTAGCTGGGCTGTCAATGTATCACTTCTAGTGACGAACGACTATCATATACGATGGCATCCTAGACCATCACGCCTGCAGCGGGGGCTGCATGCCACTGTAAAGTGAGGTTGGGATTGTAGCGCCTACCTCTGGTTCTCCAAACCTGATACGGTGGTAACCCTTCCCAAACGAAAGCGAGATTCATCGCCAGTCCATTGCGTTCAACATTGCTCTCTGCTGATACCACTGCAAACGCAGCTGACGATATTGAGGTGTTAAAGGCAAAACGGAAGGGTCGTCTAGAATGCAGATTCGCCTCTGCTAGGTGTCTGGAAATAGTTCTGGCAGAGACAGGGTTCCTTTGTGACCCTGCCATCTGTCGCTGGATAGTGGGCACGGAAGTCATTGGATTTGTTCGTGTCTCTCTGACGATTCTGATGGTCTATCTGGGTCGTTCAGAGCCGCTCTACCGCATAAACGTTCCTTCATATTTCCATTGTTCCCAACATGATCTGACTGTAAAGTCAGAACGGCCTAAATGGATGGCAATTCGCCGCGCCGCCCAGCCCGCTTCTCGCAGCCCGATGATACCTCTCTCAAACTCCGTGAGTTGTTCGTACTGACGTCTAAGGCATATTTCTAATTGTTCGTATTCCCGGCAAATCGATCGCTCACCGACCTCGCCTGACCACCTTACAGGTACATATGTCCACTGCATGTGCCTTATAAGCCTTGCGATTGCAGCGCCGCTGTAGGACGGACGGCCATGCGCAATCGCACCAAAGCTTATTCATTTGCATATCTACCCTCGCCGTAGCTATTTATTTACTTTCGCGTATATAGAATGTTTTTTTCTTGTGGCGCAAATTTTTATGTCAATGAGTGTAAATAAATAAAAATTCACATACCTAAAGATTGTAAATAATTGTGATTTGCGTGTTATCAGCCAAACATCACCAAAAGTTATTATTCAAATAGGTAGTGGTAAAAATATGTAGCTCTTTCCTTGACTTACACAGAAATATCTATTTGTAGGATGCTCTAGAATGAATAGTATCTGTGATATTTTAAATATAATCAAAAAGTTTGTTGATAGCAATTCGAAAATATTTTGCCTTGATTTTTAAATATTGCGTAAAATTGTTTAAAAGCAATATGGGATAACTCAGTAACACTACTTTTGCAGTTTAAAAAAAAAAGGCATTTCTCGTATGAGCCTCCGTTGGCTCATTTGGCTGTAAGGCTCCGACTTTCCAGTGACCATCAAAACTAGCTGAGTTTGCGTGGACAGCCCAATGCTAGCCAGTCTTTACGTTCGGGAAGAATCCGATACGCATTTTACAAAGGGTTGGGTAAACCCTAAGGCCTAATTGGAGGGAAATAAACAATAGCGTCGCATGTACATTTGTTTGGATGTGCTGTTGGGGAGGGGGTTAATTTTATGCAAACCGCGCTAAAAAAATTGAAGTATTAATTTGAATTTACGATTCACATAAGAGAATATATCACAACAGCGATTTTTTTTAATTAATCAATGCAATTAATTGTAAAATGAGTTCAATACTTCAATTTATCAACTAACATAATTTTAACTATACAATGCTTAATCGTGGATCCCGTAAAATATAGGCTTTTTTAAAAATTTGAAATGGACATAACCATTCAATCAAAAAAAATTATAATAATCATAATCATAATAATAATAATAATAATGAAAGTTCTGTTTTTTTCTGTATGGTGAGTTTATAAACAAAAACGATGGCTTCCAACCAAAATCAGTTTATTTAAAGGATTCAAAGGTGTGAGTAACTGTGACCGCGTAGCTATCAGTGCGAATGGGATATAATTTTATACTGGCCGAAACTGATTTATTATAGAAATCAACCGAAGTCAGCAAACAATTGCAGGAGTCTTTAACAGGAATAAGTGTAAAAATATAAAATTGGTGACATTTCGTTTCCGAGAATATATCCCGCACACCTTGAGTATTCGCCCACTATGAAACATCTCCTACTTCTGCCGGGATTGATTTCGGCTCCTTCAGCTCAGTGTCTGTACAGTGGATAAATCCCCACAATTTTAAAGTAGCAGAAATAAATAATTAAATATAATAACAAATCTATATTACTAAAATCTTTTATTTCTCTGTCTGTCCGGCGCAATTTTCTGTGCGAATGGAAAAAAGAAATAATTTTTACTATGAAATTTCCGCGACGGGAATTGAACCTGCAACCTTCTGATCCGAAGTCGGATGTGTTATCCATTAGGCCATAGGGACTACAACTCTTTTCATATTGTTTTTTTGACTTATATCTCCGCAATTGTTGTGTTGTTGTTGTGCCCCAATGTTAGTGCAACAATGGAAAACGGTTTTTCATTTTTTATTGTCACGAGGAAGTCGACAAATTCAAAATGAGCATTATTGAACTTGTTAACTGCTTTCTTTGGAATCGAGTTTTGTTAGATTATCTTAAATTTTATTTTCTTCTTATTATTACTTTTAATAATTGAATTGTACCTTATTAATATATTTTTGTAAAAACAACTAAACTTATTGATTCACGTGTTTTTGAAATTTGTTTAAGCTTCCAACTATTTTGTTTTGTTGTACTTATTCCAATTTTATTATGCTTGAAAAAGAGATGGCTTGAAAAGTCTTCAAAACTTCAAAATGTTGCTTTAACCCCTTTCATTGGAATCGATTATTCTTGGATTATCTCATATAAACCATCGTTTTATCATCGATAATCAATTAGTATCGAAATGGACAACGAGAGAAAGGATGAGATCTTTTCAAAGAACTGTTAATAATGTTGTAATCTCGGCCATTCTTGACTACAGGTAAAATTTGTCTGAAGTCTCCGCCAAAGAGGAAAATTTGTCTAGATTCACAAGTCATCAGAATTTGGTTATCTTCACTCGAAAGAATAGTCACAATCAATTCGTCGCCAGGAGTATCGTATATAAGCTATGATCTTCATTTAACATCTATATCAACCAACGTCCATCTAAATAAATCTCTTCTTCAAATATCTATAACGAACAATCTGTACACGGGAGATGACCTAGTTATTGTAAATAAAATAACATTCTATTAAAATCAATGCTTAATTTTATTTCAATAACCAATATTGCATGTTTGCCTGTCAAATTTATGATCCATTTATCTCTAAGGCATACTCCTATTATGGTTTTTCAATTTGCATAAACATGTTGCTTCTAAAATGTTTTTATTTTTATCGTTCTTTTCAAAATCATCATTTATTCTTCCACGGACACAAAATGAATTTGCTATGTAGTGATATAAATTAAATTTGAATATTTAAGAAAAAAATTACAATTTAATCAAGATATGATTATATTTTGGTGTATCTAGGCATTGTTTGGAAATTTATTTAAATAACTGTTAAGCTAAACTGTAGAATGTTTCAAACTATAGGCATTCGAGGATTTTGAAATGAGAAGGGTTTTGACAGTCGTAGTTGCTCAAATAAATAAATAAATAAATAAATAAATAAACGTCGTGATCTTTCCCCGTTGGGGAGCCACAAGGAAATCGGTGAACTTTCCAACCAAAAACACTGGTCTAAAATCCTAGACTTCTTCCATTTTTGGATGCAATGGTATGTTCTAACCCTTATAAAAACACCCTCTCGAATGTGGTTTGAACTCTCGTCAACATAATCAAATTCAATATTACAGTTGCAATTTTATGTGCGTTGATCATATTCACTAAATAGAAATTAAGCCGACGCACCTGCTTATATACTGAATAACTTAAGGAACTTGAAGATGGATACTCAATATATGTACTTGAAACTATAGTCGTTATTTAATAATTTAAGTTATTCAGTATATAAGCAGGTGCGTCGGCTTAATTTCTGTTCAGTGAATAATCAAATTCAAAGTTGCAGTTTCTTCTGTAGGTAACTCGATTATATTTCTTTTTTTTTATTACATCTTGTTCATTAGAATGTTGCTGATTTTGAATATTTACATAAAAAAAATAACAATATAATTTTTATTTCCTTAATACATTTCTGAAAGAAAAGGAAGAATTAAAGCTTGCGGCTAACTTAACAATTTTGCAAATATCTAATTGTTTATAATTAATAGGAGAGTGGCACGATCGTGTCCCATCGTTGCAAATTTCTTGTAAATTGTTTACAGCAGCATGAACATGCTTTGAAAAATCCTGAAATTAATCGAATATTGAAGAACAAAAGCAGTCTTTAGCAAATCAAATTTAATTTGAAGCACCTACCATTCAAATAATAACAAAAAAAGTATATATTTCTAAAATCATCCAAGTAAATAAAAAAGTATCCTCAACCAAAAACAAAGAAAATATTACTTTTGAAGAGAGTCTCAATTCATTTAATTTAAAATATTCTTTATCAACAGTCTACTTTGCTGCTCCTAGCGGCATCTTTATTCGCGACCCCCCATCTTCCCATCCTACTGTTCCACTGATAGAATACACATAAGTTGTCTGTAAATACAAATCATACTAATAATATTAATAGGCAAAAAACGGATTTACGGATGTACTTTTGTTTGTCATCAAAGTGGAGAGAGCGGAGAGAGTCGGAGAGAGAATATTTTAAAATGTATTTTTAATGTTGTTAGTGTATTTTTAATTTTAAAAATAAATTAAAAATACACTATCAAATATCTTTTTGAAAAGAAAAATTAGTTGATTTAATATTGGTGCGTTGTTCCTTACTTACTTAAAATCTTATACAAAAAAAATGTCAATCCAAAAATTTTAATTCAAAAACAAGTAAAAAAAAAAAAAGAATACTTAAGTAAAAACAAATTATAAACTTTTGCATCTATTCATTTAATGAATAATAATAAAAAAAAAGAACTAGAAATAATTCCTACGCCCCTGTAAGACATTGTGGGGCATTCTCTCAAAGGTTTAATTTGGAGGAGCCTATTATTTTAGGGCAGGAGGTTAACTTTTTTCGCCGAAAGTGCCAGGAAAGCATGTTGATATTAAAAACCTGGAATCTTATAACGATGGTCTTTCGGTCAGCGTTGTGGCGCTATAGAATTGCCATAGCACAAGTTCAGCAAATAAATGTAGGAAGAATTCCAGTATTGAAATGAGTAGGTTTTGGCCACACACGTAAAACATCTTTAATTCCAGCATTCCACGTAAAACATCTTTAATTGTTAAGGTAAATGTGCAAAAGTCAATATCTACGAAACAAGTCTCCAAGGAAAACTTTATGAACGATTAAAATTGAACAATAATAATGTTTATACACAAAACATCGTGTATAAAGAGATTTTTGAGAATTAAATAATTCATCAATCTAGATGTTAAAAGTTTTCAGTTCTTTATATTCATCAATCAACTATCAAGAAACTATCAATCAACAAGGAAAAGCACGAAATTATAACAATTATGCTGAAAATGTGACGGAACCATGAGAATGATAGCTTATTTTGAAGGTCTCTGTAATAAATGACAAAATCTGTACGTAGAATTTGTATTGAATGTACAAATGTCTGCTACAAATAGATCGAATGCAGCAGGGTTTATACATTTTATTCCTTTTAAAAAATGAGCTTAGAACATCTGTTTCAATCTTGTGTTTTTGAAAAATTGCACACGGTATTTCAAAAATGTGAAATTTGTATTACTTCCGTGAATATTTCACGGGTTGCAAATAGTTATTATATAATTTATAAAATAACTCATCAGTCATCATTGGTTTCAACATGCTAATGTAACTCAATGAATAGCTACGAAAATTCAATCAATTTTACTTTTCATGATAACTTTCTTTTAAGATACATTTTAAAATCAATAAGATTAAGAATGTTTCAGATGAATTTAATTTTCCAAACATGAAATATAAACAGTTAACTTTTTCTAAATCTAATTTAAGAAAATACTTTCTTTTGAATTATATTTGCTTGGTTTTTTTTTGTTTTTTTTTTTACTTTTTTTTTTTATTTATTATATTTAATTAAAAAAAAAAAAAATGAAGATGCAAATGATTTTTTGTTTGGTCCTCAAGAGCCGAGATCAAAAATATGTAAATGAGATTGTGGCTTTAATTAATCTAAGAGAATTAAATTAGCCTTTAAAGCTCTTTTTTTGTCGTAAACAAATTCTGAAATAATGAAGTCTCGAATAAAATAGCAGCGGAGTGCCGTTTGTGAAGAAGGAATGTTTTATAACAAAGGAATAATTCAAATGAATTAAAATCATTCACTCCAAGATTGAATTGTAAAAATATCAAATTTTACAAGAGATAAGTTATCGCTTATTTTGTGCTTAGTTAAGTCATAATTTGAAATGAATCTTTTACTTAACTTACTTATAAATCCATTAAATTAATCCACTAAATAATTTTCACATTTTTTACTTTAAATATTTTATATATTTTTTTTTATGGAATTTATCATTTTATAAATTCTTATTTTATTTACAGCAGTCTTTCAACATCTTGCTTAAAGTTTAAAAATTCCATTAAGATTTACCGTTTAATTTTAATTTTGTTCTGTAATTTAGTCTTTCAAAGAACAGTAAGATTTCATTCAGAAAATCTTCATTAAACATCAGATAAACAAAAGTTGTACTCCAAGTTACAGCCCTTCCCACTTGTGGCCATTTTGAATTTCCACTATTTACTGAAGTTCTTAAAGACTTAGTCAACTTTTGTTTCTTTGTGTTACTGTGTTTCATTTACAAATATTTCAGTTATGCTGTATACGATGATTGCATTGCAGTACATGCAACGATAATGAAAAAACAAAACAAAAAAAAACAACAGTGATTTGATTTTGAACATGTCCGTTTTCAAGTTGTGACTTAGTTAAATACAGGAGTAACCCTGTATGTTCCAGCTATTAATTTAAACGCCTCACATTAAGAAAATCTTAGAAATGAAATATGTAATACCAATTTAATTTTTTTTTAACTGATAGTCGGAAAAATGCTGTTTTACAAAAACTTTCTATCGTGCTGTTCATTGTTTAATGCATTATGCGAATTTTATTGATTTTCTCTGTAATTCTATAAGTTAAAATTCAATTTTGTACAATGATAGCGGCAACATCAAACGGATTTTTACAAGCATTAGAGACGTTTAAATGAACAATGATACAGTGATAACTACACCCTTTGAAACAGAATAAGGATTTAGAAAAGAAAAGGTTTCTTTTTCCTAACAGGATTAACTTGAAACAGAAGGAACTCACTCTTCGAAAGATAGGTTTGAAAGAGAAGAACAGAGAATTAAAATAAAACAATTAAGATGAAAAAGGGATGGCATTAATTATTAGAACGAAACTTACTGAAGATTTTTTGAGAATTTTATAAAATATACTGGGATATAAATAGGATAACTTGAAAGTCATGGAAATAAAAAAATTAAGATTTTTTTACACTTTGAAATAAAAAAAAAAAAAAAAAGAAGTGGAAAAAAGCAAAGGCAGATTAGAGTAAAATTTAGATTACGAAAACCGGACCGACAAAGAGACCTTGATAGCTAATAGAATATGTATATTAAAAACATTATAATAGATGGGGGCATCTAACTTATTTATTTTATTTACTAATTGCAACCTAACGACATTTATTTTAGCTTTAATTATTACTAGCAAGCCTGTCAAATAAAATTTTTAGTGATCACGTGACCTTGAATTCTGAGGTCATTTCCTCAGTCACTTGACCTTTGATCGTGACCGGACTACTTAAATAGTTCATCTCAATGATAGGAACAACTTGTCTTTCATTTCGGTCATCTGAAATGAACTGTTTAGAAGTTGACGTTACGTCACATTACATCCGGTTGACTCACGTCGATCTAAAATAAAATCCTCAATATTATGCCTAGCATTTGACACCATATTTGCATTTCTTTATATATATATTGATTTTTTACTAGGCCACTAAACAATCATCGCATAGATATTTACATACATACCTATTGTGACTGAATAAGGTTAAGTGATGATTAACAGAGATTGGCAGTAAATAGATGATAATCGAAGTGCTATTATATTACGTTTCTATTTATTATAATATGGCAGCAATTAAAACGTAACTTTTACTAAAGGAATGGTGATTGAAATGCATCATCCAAATAGAGCTTGACAGAGATCACATTAGAAAACAAGCAAAAGAAAATGATGAGCATAAGAAAAAGAAAAGCATCGAGAATATAACTAATATTCAGTAGCATAATGGTTTTATGTAGTTGTTGTATATTACAGCAAGAAATTAATAGAAGAAAACTAGTTTAGCTACACTAAAATATAAGGAAGATAATTAGCAATTTTTGAATATCATATCAATTTAATATTTTTATACTGTAAGTACACGCAATAGTGAATTATGTAATCCACATTAAGAGATTCAATAGGATAGTTAGTATTGATACATTTCTTGGTGTTTCTTATTATTTTTCTACAGTCTTGATGATTGTCTTTTTAAAGTATATAGAGAAAAAAATGTTAACAATGATAAATTTGAAAATTAAAAATTGTAGTTATCTTTAAGAATTCCTGTGCAACGTGTTCGAGTTTCGAATAATATTTTCAGTAACAAAAATCAAATTCTAAACTTTTGTTTACAACTTTTCAAAATTTTAAAGTAAACTCTTATTATTTACCAGTGATCAAAATATAATCACGTAAATATTGAATTGATCAATACTAAATTAAATTAGAATATAAGATGGTAATTCAAATATAATGTGATTTTATTATTATCTTTGAACCTAACTCCTTAGCAAATTCTTTTCTTTTCAGTTTATAAATTGTTTTATTTCCATTAATGTAACGGATTCTAGACTTTCAAATTCGAATTCTTCTGAAATTTTGACTATTAAATCAAGCACTAATTAATTACAGTTTCAAATAAAAAAAGAGAGAAGGTTTTCGAAGAGTAGGCTATATTGTCTGCAAGCAATCGTCCAATTGAATCTGAATCCTTAATGACCTTAAGCTATGGTACCTAGATCTGATAATAAATGTGTTTTTTTTTCTAGAAAATACATCAGGTAAATCAAAATAAAAGATAACAGTCCCTGTCTGTTCCAGAAGGATTTGCCATTTGACGAACAAAACAGAAACTCATTCGATTGTTTGTCAAAGGATTTTTTTTTTTCAGCCCTTCAATATATTCTTCCGAAATACAAACTTTTTCTGAAACTGCCAAAGACAATTTTTCTGGTGAAGAAGAAGTACCAGGGGCGAATCGTGCTATGAGACATTGAGGCAGTGTCTACCCAAGAGATGGAGAGCATACCATTATTTGAAATTTTAAAATTTCACTCAAGGAAAATTTTGCGTCATATCGGCTCCCGAAATAATAAACCAACGCTTTGAGTCCATTATTGCCCGCTGTGGCGCTGTCTGTTCATGAGACATTTTCCTTAACGACTCCGTAAGAGGGCGCACCAAACAGGATGTTGGTAGGACGCGAGCATGCGCATCACAGGGAGCAGTTCGTGGGGAATACCCGTATTTGAGACATTCTCTTAAACGTCTCTTAACTGTTGAATGTTGGGTATTATAGTATTGTGTAGCCTCGACAGCTGCTTATTTGTTCGTTGCGGATTGTTGTGCTTGTGGCAAGCCTACTTTGCATTATATATGTTACAGGTACAGCATTTTAGGTGTTAAACTAATAACATTATTCAGACATATGTGATTTAAGTATATCTGACCTTATCTCATCCTCACGATAATATTACAATCTTCTGAAAAATATAAAGTACAGAAATAAAACCACTCCTTCATCTTAGAAAACATCATATCTATATTTCAGCCCAATGACGGGTCTTCTTCAGGATAAAACTTAATACAGGAAAATAAAGAGAAAAGAGAAACATCTCATAAAGAGAAAAGAGAAAACGATCATGTTTTGAAAGAGAAAGCGAGATGTTTCTCTTTTCTCTTTATTTTCCTGTATTAAGTTTTATCCTGAAGAAGACCCGTCATTGGGCTGAAATATAGATATGATGTTTTCTAAGATGAAGGAGTGGTTTTATTTCTGTACTTTATATATCTGACCTTATTGACACGTTATTAATTCAAGGTTTTTCCAAATTAAAGTATGAAGAGAAATGTGAACTGAAAAATAAAAGACCTAATCCTAATTTAATGTTAATCAGCAAGATGGTAAAATTGTTAGAAAATTTAAATCTCAGTGGTATTCGAAATACAATTGGTTAACAGCAAGCATCGAAAGAAATAAACTCTACTGCTATGTTTGTCTTCTTTTTGGCGGCGAAGTAGCAACCGAAAATCTAAAATGTCTACCCTTACTCGAAATACACGCTTCGCCACTGCTGCAATGCTAAAGCCTACAGGGGTCGAGTACCTCCAACACTCAACTGGGACAATGGCTGCATTGCATAATGAGACAGCAAAATGGGGTCTTAATAGAAAGGAGTGAAAGGACTTCAAAATAATCTTGCTCATGTTACAAATATGCAATCTTACCAAATTTAAGGAAATCCACCCCCTTTTAGCGTCAATAAGTAAGATTTTCTCCTTTCAGTCAAAAATTGCACGAATTTATTTAATCTTCTGGCTGCAAATAATGAATCAGTAAACGATGCTTATCTCGTATAGAAGTTGTATAAATGATCAAGGGTTTTTCTTTTCAAGATGAGTTTTTTTCAGCCCTTCAAATTAAATTCACCACTTTTAAATTCACCACTCAGAAACGTTGTGGCAGTTTCTGAGGCTCTGTTTAGTTTTTCGCGGAGACTAAGTTTCTAACGATCAGCCTTCAGAGGCTTTCATCCACTAGGTTATGTGTATCTTAAAATCATTTCAATCATTAAAGAACAGGTTTCTGAAATTTAGTCTGAAATTATCCTTATTCATTAAAAACTCATAATCTGACTCTATATTATCAAATAATAATCACACTTGACAATTCTTAACTTCCTCATTCCTCTCATTAAATAATGAGTGTTTTCGATTTTGTATAGGAAGTCTTACTATTTCCCTTGTATATTTTTCGTCTGTTTATTCGTTCGTTTCTATATAGGAGTTCACTCTAAAACGGCTGGACAGATTTCCAATAACTTTAGTGTAGGGGCCATCTTATGATACGGGTACATTTACTTCGATCTACCCCTTCCCATCCCTCTAAAACGACTTCCGAAATCCCTAGGGAAAATGGCTGAACTTATTTCTTTCAAATTTCGTACGACGCTTATTTATGGTCCAACTTAAAACTTAATACAGAACTTAATAAAAACACAGAAAGCTTAATTTTTTTTAAACTTTATATTAAAAGTATATTCAAATATATTCAAGTGGTAATATCAACGCTATTTGACTGTATAATTGATTTTATCGTCATTTCTACCCTTCAAAAATAGTAGTTTCTATCATTGAAGTTTTTTTAACTTAGGCATCTTAAAATGTATTAGAATATGAAATCTAGGTAAAGCAACTTTTTTGTTTTTGTGGAACGGCATCTTTCAAAACATAAATTTCGATCTTGAAACTTTAAAAAAAATTGCGAGTGAGTGATTTCTTAATAGCGTTATGGCCAGTGGCGGATTTCCCAATAGGCGCAGGAGGCGCGCGCCACGGGCCTCATCAATCAAGGGGGCCTCAAAATTTACCTCTCAAAATAAAAAAACAAATTATTTTTTGGTTGTAAAAGCAAGATTTCTTTTTTTTTTTTTTTGGTTGTAAAAGCAAGATTTCCTTTTTTTTTTTGTTGTAAAAACAAGCCTAGGGGGCCTCACCAGTCAGCCTAAGGGTCCCATCCCCCCAAGTTTTTCCTTTTTTTTTTGGGGGGGGGGGGTTGTAAAAGCAAGCCTAAGGGGCTTCACCAGTCAGCCTAGGGATCCCCATCCACCCAAGTATTTCCTTTTTTTTTTGGTTGTGGAATAATGGAACTCCCGCCCTGGCCCCCAAAGGCGTTGGTACGCCACTGGTAATGAAAATATTTAGAGGGGGCCTCAAAATTGAATTGCGCCTAGGGCCTCTCAAGTGCTAAATCCGCCACTGGTTATGGCACTTAATTCTTTTAAGAATTACAAGAAGATTCAGAGATACAAGTCAAGAAAAATTACAATGTAAACAGCCGTAACAATTCAAGAATCTTTGACTAAAAGGAGGAGAGTTTCTCACAGTGGGATTAACGTTTACCACAGGAAAGATTTTGGAGTCAACATCGTGCTGCTGTTATGAAGAGATAGTCAATAATTACTTATCTAAGAGAAATTAACAAAATATTCGCAAATTTAATGTTTTTTTTAGACTATATTGCCTGCTCCCAATTCATTTTAGCATAAATTGAGTCTCTAGATATATATTTGTATATGAAAAAACTTAATGAATATGCAATTTTAATAATAATTTCTAGTCTCAATGCAATTTCCGAAAGTTGGCAAGCCAATTTATAATTTTTATGTTTATGTTTTTAATACAGTAAATGATGTCTTAGTTTTGGAAATACTTATTCATTTACCTTTTTTTTTAAATATTGAAGTAAGTGTTCAAAATTCATGGTTGTCAGCCCGCTTGATTTCCTGACAGATAATTCAAACGTTTAAATCTACCGAAAGTCTCATGAGTACAAGATATGGTAAAATCAAATAAATACAAAGAAAAAGAGAAGCTTTAAACAGGACGTTTCTCACTATCCTCAACAATTGGCAATTAACCAATTTTCAGTTTTTGAATAACTTAGTAATTTATACTTTCATTCGAAGCTGTTCTTATATGCCAAAGATTTTTAAGAAGTCTTACAAACGTAAAGGTTTTATGATTAATAAATTATTACTATTTTTTTCAACTACAACAAATTTCTTTTAATCTCCAAGTAGAAGATTAACAGGAATAGTTTCATTACTAGGTTTACTTTGAGCTCTCCATCGCAAAGTGAGGAATGAAAATGCTACAATTGGAGAGAGGAGTGGGTTCAATTTTGAAGAGGAGGGTGTGTGGGTAGACAATTTTGCTCATATTTTAAGTTGAGTCATAAATAAACATTGTATTAAACTTTAAGAAAATCAGCCCAGCCGTTTTAACGAGGAAGTTGGACCAAAAATGAGCCAATCTTAAGGAATCTGTTTAGCGTTTCAAGCGTGTTTGAAGTATGTACAGACAAACAAAGGCGAAACATGTTCCAATACAATAATAACACTTCTCAGGCTCAGTCAATTATTGGCGAGTCGTCTTTTAGATGGTTTTGCTTTTTTTTTTTTTAATATATGATAAAAGCATTCTATAAAGCCTATTAGTAACTTTCTTATACTTTCTATCATTATTCATTGGCCAAAGTAATTCGGCTCTTCTGATAACCTTGAGCTGAAGTAATTGCTTACTCTGACGTACTTGTAAAATGACGGCAAGAAGAAAGAAAAACGACCTTTGATTTTTACAAGAACGTTTTAAAATTCATTAAAAGCCAAGAGATTTAGAAGTCAGAAGAAAAGCTTGATGAAAGTTCAGAAGGCACATTTATCTATTAAGTAGACGTTAATCGTTGGAAAATCTTTTAAGATATTTCAAAGTTTCATCATTAGAGCAAAGAAGCTTTCACTACTAACAACAGACACCGGTTAATTACAACGCCTCGGTAATAGCTCGATTTATTTCTATTATGCTCTGGATTCGACAGGCAAACTTCAAATGAAATATATACAGGGTGTTTCAAAAATACACGGCATAATTTCAGGTATGTATTTCCCACATGTAGACAATCAAAATAGTTCATTACAACATATGTCCGGAAATGCTTCATTTCCGAGTTACGGCCTTCACAACATTGAAAATCACCGGAACGTTTTTCGTATTTACAGATGAAGCACAGTTCACACGAGATGGCATAACAAATTTCCACAATCAGCATGTATGGGCGTATGAAAACCCAAATGCAACTGTTGTATCTCATCACCAGGTGCGGTTCTCCCTCAACATGTGGGCCGGTATCATTGGTGATCGATTAGTTGGACCCCATGTACTTGTAAACAGACTTACGGGGCAGGCGTACACAAACTTCCTGGAAAACACCATACCTCATGTTTATGACGACACTCCACTGATCGATCGTCAGCACGCTCACTTCTTGCATGACGGCGCTCCTGCACACTTCAGTCGTACGGCTCGCCGGTACTTGGATCGAACGTTTCCTGATCGATGGATAGGTAGAGGTGGCCCAATTGCTTGGCC
This sequence comes from Thereuonema tuberculata, assembly GCA_023159025.1. Lineage (NCBI taxonomy): Eukaryota > Metazoa > Arthropoda > Chilopoda > Scutigeromorpha > Scutigeridae > Thereuonema > Thereuonema tuberculata. The sequence continues at coordinate 205,350,122 of JAFIDM010009631.1, forward strand.
TCCACGCTCACCTGATCTGAACCCTCTCGATTTCTACTTGTGGGGCCATTTAAAATCATTGGTTTATTCGTCTCCGGTGCCTGATTTGGAATCTCTTCGGAATCGAATTGTGGCACGTTCTGAGGACATACGCAACATTCCTGGAGTGTGGGATCGTGTTCGCAGGTCATTGAGACATCGATGTGAGGTCTGTATTCAAGCAGGAGGTGGTCATTTTGAACATCTTCTGTAATGGCAACGACCGGCGGAACGAAAAACGTTCCGGTGATTTTCAATGTTGTGAAGGCCATAACTCGGAAATGAAGCATTTCCGGACATATGTTGTAATGAACTATTTTGATTGTCTACATGTGGGAAATACATACCTGAAATTATGCCGTGTATTTTTGAAACACCCTGTATAATAACCATACAAAATAAGAGGAAGAACAACTTTTTTAAGCGTAAATGCTTTAAGAGTAAATAGCTTTCGCTTAAAAAGAGCTGAACTTTTATTAATATAAACAGTAAATTATGGTAATAGCATATTTCATAACTTTCGTCCAACACATTAACTGAAAGCATAAAATATCTAAAACTCAGAAAAGTCCGAGATGACCTTCTATTGCCTTCCAACTTCTAGTTTCGCCCACGTGGTCACGAGGAAAATTTTAGTGCTATCTCAACAGCCCTCACTGCAATTATACATATTTTTGCATGAAACTTGCAATTCTTCTCTTAGATCATCCAAGAACTTAGTCAGTAAACCAATTCTAATCAGTTTTTGTTTGAAATGCACTCTGATATGACAGCTGTCACAATACAATCTAACAAAATAGTGTCGAATGTCATGTTTCCATAAGAATCAGAATAATTCTTAGTCTAAGTCATAAATTTTAAGTTGGAATAAATCAATTATGACATCGAGAATTCTACAACAGAGAGTAATATTTCAAAATAATTAAGCGTAGAATCAGGATAGCTAAACATTAAATATAAAGAAATTACAGTGTACCCTCGAACTTCAAACGTTTTGATGTCCGAACAACTTGAAACTCGAACAAAAACTCGAAAGTCGAATAAAAGAAACTTTAAAAAATAGACAAAAACAAATGACATTACAGTTTTTCCTCCAAAGAAAAATCACGTGATGATAATGTTAATGAACCACAGCTCTCAACTAGTGGATTCCAGATGAAAGAAGGGTAATTCATCTTCCAGTAAACAATAATATCCCTCCTACTATTAATATTGATTGATTATTATATAACATTTTTATGTATATATGTACTATTATAAATAAAAACATTAAATTAATGAAATTAAATATATGTACTTGTTTTATCATTATTTACCGATATGATCTTTTGAAATAGACACTTAAAATGTATTATATTGGGCGAATTTTGGGGGTCTGGAACGGATTAATTCAATTTACATTATTTCTTATGGAGAAATTTAACTCGAAAGTCGAACCGTCTCCTGGAACGGATTGTGTTCGAAGTTCGAGGTTCTACTGTAACATGTTTTTAATTTTAATGGGAAACATTAAAGATTAAAGTAGAATTTTGGATTAAAAAATTGCCCATAAATAATTTCGATAAAATTTGGAATTTAGTCCTAGCAGCAGGATAAATGTCCAATTTGTGCAACATTAGAAATCTTAAAAATAAGCATATATTTAGATTTAGAACAATTTAGATAGGAATTGCTTTATTACCGGTATTAGTTAAAGAAGAAATGACATTTGAATAATTCGTTGTTGGTCTTTCAAACAAAGAAGAAATCATGCATAATCAATTTAACGAGCTGTGAAAATAACTATAAACAAACCATAACAAGAATTAAAACAGCACCTGAATAAATTAAATTGCCTTTCTGAATCAATTTATCGGAAGGAATTGGGAACGGCCGTTTCGTCCTTCCAGGGACTTATCAACCCAATGCGACAGTGGCCACCAGATATGTTCTTGCCTTTCTGAATCGTATTGTCGGGGAAGGCGGATGAGTCCCTAGAAGGACGAAACGACCGTTCCCAATTCCTTCCGATAAATGGATTTAGAAAGGCAATTTAATTTATTCAGGTGCTGTTTTTATTCTTGTTATGGCTTGTTTATAAGAAATCATGCATTTGCAGAATTCTGATATTTAACTACTATTTTTTAGCTAAAAATCACTAAAGAAGCACACATTCATGACATGATCACCGGTATCGTTAATCTTGCAAATTCTAATTCTGGGATAATTTACTTTAATTAAGTTCGTCAGACACTAGTTGCCTGTAAGCTTTAAAATAATAATAACTGGTAGGCTTTCTTCTTCGGCCGGATGAATATGCGATTGCTTATATCATGTAAAAATCTCTCTTACATTGGAGATAAGTCTTTAAAATAGATTGAGGGTTCTTTTTACAAAATATACCCATTTCGGTTGGAATTCAGGATTCTGAGATAAGTATCTATAAAAAAGCATGTGAGTATAAATGATTTTTTTTTTGTTTATTACTTGGTTTTTGAATTTCCGATTCTTGAAAGGCTAATATACAATTGCTCATGGGAAAAGCATTCCAATTGCAAATCGACTCCTAATGCTTCAAGGTCTGTCCTTGTGATTTGTAGATAGTAATAGCGAATGAAACTTTATTGGAAATTGAAGACGTTTCAAATTAAAAAACAAGTCGGTGGGAATCTCGTCCTAGGCTATTTTATCAAGAACGCCTAGAGGATGTGACCCAACTGACTTGAGACAGGTGAGCTTCACGCTCCTCCTCTGTCTCATTGAACCTTACAATCTTCTTTCTTCTCTGGTGAGACGCCTTTTTTTGATAACTGCGATCGACTTTTAAGTAAGTTGATCTAACTAAATAATAAGGGAATCTAACTTAAAAATAAATAATAAGGGAAGAATAATAAGGGAAGAAGAGAAATAATAAGGAAGTAAAACTAAACTTAGTAAACTATAAATTTAATTACAGTACCAACAACATCCACACCCGCCTCCGCGGCGACCCACCTAAGCCCGACGTTTTTCTTCTCCCACTTTCACATTTTTATTTACTGCTCACTCCCCTTTTATGTTATCGTAATAAAATGTAGCTTAAGTTACTCCAGAGATTATAAGGAATACACCAATCAAAGTTTCCTCAAAACAGGCTCAGTAATTTGTAAATTTATCATGGACAAAAACAAAACAAAACAAATAAACTCAAAAACTCACAAACTTACAGCACTTCTTAATGTATGAGTGTTGATACTCCCTTTAGATTATTCAATTTTTCCTGAATTTCTCCTAACAGGCAATTTGGCAGTCTACCTTTATTCTTTGACAATACACAAACATTTCAGACCCACCGGTCACGAACCCTCATTTACAATTGTAGAATCAAAAATCTAGCATTTAGGGATAACACGAGTGGTTGTAAAAATCTTCCATTTAATACAAGTATTCTGAAATTTATTTGTTTCATCCTATTCAAGAAACAGGAGTAATGCTTTAGATGAACCTTAAAGAAATAGAAAAAGATTAATCACAACTAACATGAATGTAGATTATTTATTCTTTTTAAAAAGTAAACTATCCAATTACGTTCACTAAGATTACTAATAACAGTAATAAGAAATTTTCAGAAATTTATATCATTGAGCTGCTTTTAGAATTTCATGTAATCTTTTACATTTAAAAAAAAAAATTTACAAGTTTCTTTTTTTTTCTGTAAGTATTATATAAAAGTTTCTCTGAACGGAATTTGAGGAATGTAACGCCTTCATGGACTTAATGAAAATTTTCTGTTTATTCAATTTTTTTGTTCAAGAAAACTGAAAATAATAGTCTCTCAAATGCACAAATATGTTCGTTATGGCTGGCCAAGGTCGATTTCACAAATTCCTAAGTATTTCCAAAGTCCAACAATAATGTAAAGTAATGAACATAAATTTGGATATTCCAAAGATGAGTAAGCTTATCGTAAATATTGTTTATATTAATACGACGTTTGTTTAGATTAGATGAAGAAGGCAAACTTTCTTTGTCTCTGTAGAAATTCTAATATTTCAAACATCTTTTTTTTTCACGAATTCTTCAAAAGGTGTTTTTCTCTATTGTCAAAACTTTTAGATTAAGGGAACACCATCCAATTATTGCGGTTGACATATTCTGATGCATAAACAGTGAAAACTTAATAATTGCATTCAGTGAAAACTTAATTTCATTACTGTGGCAAAATTATGTTCGTTACATTTTATTATTGTATATTATACCATAGGATCATAATAATTTGTGGGTGCCTTCAGTTGAACTAAAGATAAACCGACGTCATGGGGAATCCGGTGAAACATGCATGACATCACGAGTGACGCGTTTCATTTATTCATTCGATTTGGCTGTTTGGGTCCAAGCTACCCTAACTAACATTGATCCAATATACTGCGTTTCAAAAGAACTTTGTCGTTCACCAAAGAAAATACCAGAATCGAGCAGACGTCGATCCAGCATATCGTCTACAAATTGTTCCACATTGGAAGTTTGTCTGGCCATTTCACAAACTGAACTTGTGAAGCTCCAAAGAAGACTGAGACGATGTGAACCCTCCAGTTCTTTCTAAATTATAATTCCTGTGACCTTCGTAATTTTCAACCTCGGGTTCAATGTAGATAAGATTTTCGTCTTTTTCTACAAATCATTTTTATATTTTGTTTTCTCCACATTCTTCGTTCTTTTAGCCTTTTTCGTTTTCTCGAGGATTTTATTGATTCAATTGATCTTGCCGTCCCCAAATTAAAAAAAAAAAAAAGAAAAAAATTGATTATAGAAGCTTGATTTTTTTTTTTTCTAATTGTGATTTCATAAAGGATTCGTACAAAAGGAGCTTTATAAAACAAAAGGAAAACAGGACGAAATAATTAGAAAAAAAAAAATGGATTTCGGGTCTCAAAGAGAATTGGCGAGAAACGTGGGTCTTGACGTAAGTTAACAGAAAAAAAATTGACAAATTAGTCCAGTACAAAGACGTTGATCAATAATCAGATTTTGCATGGATTTAAATTTTTAAAAAAAAAATCATTGCTGAGTAAGAATATTTTGAGTAAAAATAAAATAAAATAAAATAAACACAACACATTTTCACTCAACTAAGGGAAGTTCACTCTACGAAAGCGGGAAAAAGAGCTGCATCTCTTTGGTGACCTTTGACCTTTAATGAAGAGTTAAATGTCTATTTGTCTTGAGAGAAACCATCAACTTTAGTTTACTACTCCTAGAAAGAGAGAATAGAAAGAAATCGCGAATCTATTTCTTCAAGAAGCCTGGAAGGAGATCAAATTAATTGACTGAGCAATTCAAGTCTTATTATTCCATTTCAATATTTTTCTTGTTTATACGTGTATTACGTTAAAACGGCTAAACGGATTTTCTTAAAATTTGGCACATAACTTATTCATGTGACTAAAACATAGAGACATATATTTTAGTCACCATTCTTCAAAAATGACCCACGAAATATCTCACTAATTTGGGCTGATTGTTGGGCTGATTGTTTTAAAATATTTGACACTATGCTTATTTAAAACCCAATTTAAAATATTATTATTTGATTATTTTAGTGTCCACTTCCCTTTCCCAGCACTGCACGCTCAAAGGAAAACACAAAGGAAAACTAAACGTGGACTTAGTTTAAATAATGTTAAAGAAAGACTCACGTTTGCTTCTGCTTCCGTTTACTCTTTCACTTTTCTTTCGAGATAATGAAAACAAAGCTTTCGATCTACGAATACCGAATATATTGATAACTTTTACATCATTTGACCTTTGATTGGCCTCAGAGGATAAGGAAAGTTTTTACGTTAAGAGATTATCAGATTCCGACTCCCATCCTCAATAGAAATTTTCATTATAATCCTGAGGCATTCCTCATGAGAACAGAATACTTTGGATTACATCTGACATCGAATAAAAACAGCTAAATAGGTTTTTTTTACTGTATTTCCACTAGAACACTAAAAAAAATTACAAAATAAATAAATGATAAGTTTTAAATTTGATTACTTTTATTATTGTGACATTTCCTTTTAGCTTGATACACATAATTACAAACAGTTCTAATAACAATAATTTAATAATTTAGTTCACAATTGAAAACTTATAACCTCCTTCCACTGGAATTGAGGAATCATTCAGCTGAATCGGTGCTAATCCTCCGTCAAGAGAACTTACAAATGATACCGATATAATTAAGTTTGGGCAAAGTAACAAATTTCAGTCGAGGTACTTAATTAAATGATTCAATCTCATTTTTATTCCATTTCTTGAAAACAACAGATCTATTTCCTGACTTAATTAAATCTCAATGTTTGCCTTCTTAGGTTTCAAATCGTTCATGGCAAGATTAATGATCTAACAAAATTGCAGTTTTGAATTGCATTTTTTTCCTTAAGATTTTTCCTTAATTTATTTTTTCTATATCCTTAAATGCAATTTAAGCTTTAATGCTTAGATATCTATTTTTTAATTAAATAGCAAAGATGAAAAATAAAAATAAAATAGCTTAAAAAATAATTTGCTAAGTTATTTCTTTTTTTCTACTTGACTTGATATCTTCGTTTCTTTTTTTTTTTTTTTTTTTTGCTCCCTCACCTGGCTGTCGCTGGTAAACAGGTTCTCCTTTTTGTGTCGTGGGAGTCTTCGTTCCTTGCCTTCTCTTGATGTTAGTTTTTCTTTCTTCGATTCTTTTTGGCGACGACTAAATAAATTAGGCAGCGTCACAACTCAAGCGAACTCCATCTTCGACTTTCAGTTCTAATCAACTGGAAATCCTTTTTCACTCCTCTTCTAAAATGAACAACATCCACTCGATTTCGATTTTTAGTTAATTAAGACGTAAACTATCGGATAGATAATTTTCGATAGTTGTTTTTGAGTGCTAAAATTAGGCAAATGCGACTGATACACAGGTAGGTGATGAACGCATAAGTCTGTAATAAAATTTTATTAACTAAGTTTTTTTTTTTTTTTTCCAAACTTATTTTTGTTTTCCATAAGCTCAAATCTATCGACTTAAATAAGCTTAAATAAGAAAGCTTATTGTTTGTCATTTAGAGACATAAAACTGCTGTTTCTTCACTAACAAATGTTCTTTGATCTCAACTTCAACTACAATTTTGTTTTCATCTCTAAATAAAGTTATAATTGATGGAAAATACGAAGCAAACATTTGTGACCGAAGAAAGCTTGTCATGGTAGGAATTGGACAAAATCATATTGGTCAGGATTTGACCTTAACTCAGGAATTAAACAAAGCATCAACATAAATTGTCATGAAGCTTCTAACCATCTTGTATAAATATTTCATGGATGTAGCTTTGAAAGAAATCCAATACCTTTTCAATAAAGGGCTAAGAGAATCAGGAGATTTGTTTGATAGAGAAATAACTAGGAAAACCACCTCCAGGATTGAACTCAGTTCCTCGAAGCCTTACGTAAACTGGGATACATTCTTATCCTTATAATGAAAGATCAAGAAACTCGCTGCTATTAAGTTTAAGAGTTAAAATTAGAATATTACATTTGCACTGGAAACAAAGGCAAATCTAAACAAGAAATTGAAAAGTCAAAGGTAACATCCATGTTTAACAAAGAAGGTCGAACAAATTCAGAAAATTGAAAACGAATGTTGTTTACTTGACTCTGCATTAAGAACTATGCAAAAATTATAATCTCCAGGCGGAATAATGATAATGTTTGTTGAAGATCAAAGCGGGTTTATAAAAGAAAGAATCTGTATTGATAATAGTTTCGCCATTAAGCAAATGGATAAGAGAAAAATTAAAATAAAAACCCATTTTTCATTTATTAACAAAACGCCGACAAAATTTTACAGAAAATATTAAAACTTTAATACAAACATAACATTTGTGTAAAATATATATATCTGTATGAACTGCGTTGTTAATGTTATCATATCCAGAGATAATCAAATCTATAGCCTGTAACATATAGAAGACAAATGGGGACGACTACCTACAGAGCAGATTTCGGGTCCCCAGCGGACACAACACACAGAAGAAGACGAAAGAAACAACCATGCCACGACCGGGATTCGAACCCAGGTACTGGCGCATTGGACGCCACGGCTGGCCGCCGCCGAGACCGCACAACCACGCCAGCACGGCCGGATAATCAAATCTTGAATATTTTGGAACCTGACTGTTTAATCCAATCCATTAAAGAAAAATGTGAAACAAAAGTGTAGAAAATTTAATTTACTATTCTTATAATTGGAAAAGTTAAATTGGGAAAAATTAAATTTAATTAATTTTATCATTTAGACCTAAATGAAAAACACAGACCTAATACTACTAAGTCAACCAGCAAAATTTTAGCGGCAGACAGCAAGGGATGTAGAAGCTATGATGGGTCAAAGTTAACATGGTGGCCTATGGGAAATCACTTATAAGTCACTGCAAGAGGCTTATAAGTAGCCTGCCATCTTAGATAAGGATGAGACAAACACTGTGAGCAGATATTGATTATATCTGCTTATTAGATTATATATCTTATTTGATTATATATCTTATTAGAAAATAAGTACGAAAATGTTATTGATCAGCTTCAAATCAGATACAATCGATGTGAAGTTCAGAGAGCAGGGTATGCGAAAGGCAGATACTCCGTTCACGATGAGCACATTTAAGGAAAAACATTAAACACAACACAAACACATATAACAAGAAAAAATACCTTTCGGTGTGAGGAGAGTGTAAGAAGGTGAGTGACAGAGAAGGAGAGAGATGTGGAGAGGCAAAGAGAAAAAAGAGAAGTGAGAGGCAGCAGAAAGAGATGCTCTGCGTGCGTCCGGCAGGCTGAACTGTTCCCGGACTTGACCGTCTCCTCCTCCTCTCCTGCTGACTGTCTGACCGGCAAACTCGACCAGTGAACTCCCCCTGGGACAAGCTTTCAGGAAAGGTGCCACTTGCGCGGCAACTCCGGTGACACAGTCGTACCCTTTACTTTGTCAGTGAACAGAGTATCTGCCTTTCGCACGCCCTGTTCTCTAAACTTCACATCGATTATATCTGATTTGAAGCTGATCAATAACAATTTCATGCTTATTTTCCAATTAATATCTGCTTATTGTGTCTGTCGCATCCTTATCTAAGGTTGCAGGGTACTTCTAAGCCTCTTGCAGTGATTTATAAGTGATTTCCATAGGCCATCATGCTAACTTTTGACCCCTCATAGCCCCTGGCTGTCTGCAGCTAAAAGTTTGCTGGTTGACTTAGATATGGAAGATCTTTCGAATGCACATGGTCTGAACCGGCAACTTCGGTGACACTATCGTGACCTTTACTTGTGAGTACCGAGGTTCGGTTCTCATGTGGGTTTCGTGATAGTGGACGATTCGCGCTGGTCAGGTTTTCTCGGGGTTCTCCCGTTTCCCCTGCACTTCTACCACCATTCTTTCTCGGTCTTTCTCTTCGTCTGTCCTTATATCCGTGGGATAGCACAATAGACCAACGGTCGCGGTGCTCGGCTTCCCTGTCACCCACACTCACCACATAACATAACATAACATGTAAACTTATAAATTAAAACATTGAAGAAATTAAAATTGGAAGTTCCGACCTCCGATTTTAATAATTGTTGTTTTTAATTATATTTAGTGCATATTTTCGACAAACGTTAAACTTTTGCCAATATATGAATATCAAAATGGATGCTGCAGAAGTTTTCAAGAAGCTGTTCAAAGTATCTGCTATCGCACTGCTTTCCCTCCTTCTTACAGACACATTTCCTTGTGCAATATTTGGCGGACATTTAAAGAATCCTTGCCCTCCTGAGTTATTATTTATGACCTCCCTCACTGACAGCTCTTTAGTATAGTTTATCTGTATTTCATTCAAGAAAGCTGAACCAGCTTTCTTTAAACTCTCCACCCCAAACCATCCTTTTATAACACCACTCTCTTAGCGAACCTGGCATACTATGTTTTTTTACATTAATAATAACACAGACGAAATTTTAGGGATCTGCTTGACCCCTTTTGACCTTCGGGACAGTAAGAAGCACACAGTCTCTAATGGAAACTTTAGGAAATAGAGATTTGGAGGCTACCAGCATTTTTTGTCTGAAGAGAATTTTATTTATTTTTGAGATTTCAGGAAGTGTCTAAGCGGGCTGGACATATGCTGTAAAAATGGATCGACGAATCGTCTTCTACAATATGTGTCTAACACCACCCTGACACTTCTCGAAGTATCTAATTTCGATTGGACAGATACTGTAATATAGCATCTCTCAACCCAGTTGCTGACAATTTGCGAAGTGTCCAATATTTCTGGAAAGATACGTTTTTGATATGAAGATTGAATTACAGCATGTGTCCGTTGTGGTTAGACACTTCACGATGTGTCTAGACACTTCATGAAGTGCTAAATTACCGAATGTGGCTGCGACATCTATAAGTAGTAAAATTTAGTGGTTTTTAGTAAAGAATTTAGGAATGATAATAAGTAAATTGGTAATGATAATCATTGTAAGGGGAAATTGTGAGTCCAGTAGTTAACAGTCAGGGGAAGCTGGTTTCTGGGGAGCAAGGAACGTGGTGCAAAGAACAGTGGAAACAGGTTCTGTGGAGCGACGAATCAAGGTTCACCCTCTACTGTTCGGATGGCAGGGTCTAGGTTTGGCGTCTGCCTGGAGAATGCCTCCTGCCGGAATGTATTGTGCCAACAGTGAAGTTCGGCGGAGGTGGAGTTATGGTGTGGAGGTGTTTTTCCTGGTACGGCACGGGACCCTTGGTCGCAATTCGTAGTAGACTCAACGCCCAGACCTCATTTCTCGAACTGACCTCGTTTCTCCAAGCCGATTGGAAGAAAATACCGCTCGCCATCGTACAACGACTGGTTGCAGCTGTAATCACCGCTCGTGGAGGCTCCACCCACGGTGAATAAACCTCCACGACGGTGAATAAACTTCATTTTCCTTGTCTATCACAGGTGTCCAATTACTTGTTGGGAGATAGTATATATATATAGATATATATATAAGAGTGAGAAAGAGAGAAACAGAAAATTAAGCCTATATTATTTCTGCAAGATTTAACAGATGTATAGGCATGGACACAGAGGCAAGATAGTTCCTTTACGACAAGGACTGAACTTTTTAGTTCCATGAAAAATGCAATATTAAAAAAAGCGGTCTTAGAGGGATAAAGTGTTCCGAAAATAAGATAATTAAAAATTGAAATTATGTGAATCAGAGATGAGATTCATTAAGTGGTTAAATTTAGCTTCAAAATATCGTCTATTTTTAGGGAAATTTTACTTCAAATTTAATATAAAATACAAGGAAATTAGAGGAGTCAGTTCAATACTTGTAAATGGAAATCTGGTTTTTCCGGGCCTTTACTCCCGGAAGAAACCCGATTCCCATTTAAGTGCTGGCTGAAGTCTGTCCGCAGGAGAAATAACTAGAAGATTGAACCTGTAGATCTATTCCTGCACACACCGCAGTGTCTTATTTTACAAAAGTAACAATCAAGTTATTTTTAATTTAAGAAAAAAATTGATAAAATATTTTTATGTAGGTATTTAGATTTTTTTATTATTTATTGTCTTTTTAACATTTTGAAGAAAATTTGCCAAAATTTCAGAATTTATTGAGATTTTTAACAAGGGTTACGCTAGGAAACAACGTTTCATAAATAATAATCCAGTTTTCATCCAGATTACTTTTCCAGAATATTACAGAACTGTGTGTACTGTATATAAAACATGTAGCTGACATATATCATACCATCTAAGCTTCGTATAGTTATTAATACATGAGCAGAACTCTTCTCTCAAAGGAACTGTAGCTAAAGGAAATGAGATATAGGTTATTTTCTCAGGAATGAAACAAGGATAGATCGGTTGTTTCATTCTCGTGAAAATTGTATACCTTTCGTTTCCATTGTCTATAAATATCATTCATTATAATCAATTAATATTTGAGAAATTATCGATAATTAATATTTATAAAGCTGGGTAGGCTTTGTAATTTAATCCATCTTCAAATCTCTGAACGATTGTAATAATTTTTGCAAGATTGGGTCTCAGATGGTTTTAATACAGTAAGAGCGAAAATGGTTGTGCTCTTCTGCAAAAATCACTAATTGAAATAATAATAATAATAATATAATCTTCACTGACATAAACGTTAAGGATTCTCTATTGATGAAGTGAAGTGATAGTTTTTCTATAAATTTGCTCCAATTTAATCTTACAAAGATTACGTTTTTGGAAGAATTAACTCCCCTTGAATCTAGTTTTTGATTTGGATATAAATTCGAGTTAGTGTTAACTAATTTCAAAAATAAAAAAAATAAAGTACAGAATTAAATGAAGACGTATTTCAATATTAGAACTCCAAACCTTAAAAAAAATGTACTGATAGTAAATTTATTAATGAATTGTAAACATATACATAAATCATATTGCACTTTACAGATACAATATTTCGACTACAATATAATTTCACAATATTTCTTCTTTCTATGCGAAAGACTTCTTCAGGTGAACGAATAAAGACAAGAAATTCTTTCTATTCCTCAAATTTTCGTTTCGATTATAAAAACGAACCAAAATATCTAAACAAATTATTAACAACTAGACGGGTACCGTCGCTTCGCTCCGAAACCCTTGCATGTATAGCGTTAAAAAAAAAAAAAAAAAAAACCTTTTTAGCTAATTAATATGGAGATCGGAGAATACACGACTTCCCAGCTCGTTGTGGTCTTCTCCGCTTAACTCAGGTATATTGCGGGTTGGCACTCACACTGGGGGTTGCCGCAAAAACACTTCATTTTTGCATGTATCTTCCAAACGCAGAAACGCTTGTTAATGACTGATATACCGTTCGATAGAACTTTCAAACACCAACATTTTCTCAATATAATATTCTCTTCCAACTTTTATACTTTTCGTTTAAATTGAGAAAAAAAAATCAAAATTTGACCCTTTAAAAGGCGCCATCTTGGAAACCAAAAACTTTTTTCGAAAGATTTTTGTAGCATTTTGTTTGTCTTAAAAAGCTTTACATTTTATCTATTTACATGACCAATCTATCTCTTATAGTTTGGTCACAAAATTGGAAAAACGTAAAGTCTTATGACAATGACAGACAGAATAACGCTTTTATATAATATAATATTTAAATATCATGTATATAAAATACATAACCCAAATCATCTAATTGTTTCAATTCTTAAATTATAAATGTTACGAAAACTTTTGTTTAAATATAATTTCTCTCACAGATCCGAAAGAAATATTACTCATTTTAAGGACTTTTTTTTTATTAATACAATCTTTTGAATATTCATTAGCAATTCTACAATCGATTTTAATAATAGCATCTGGATTATATCGTTTATCTACGCCATTTATTTTCCACTTCTTTTTCAACAGTAAACTTTAAATTATTCTTAATTGAATTAATATTACTGTAAAATTTTGAAAATTGCCTCTCATTCCCCTCTACAAAGAAAAAGAAGTGGGAAATAAATTACCTTTCCTTGATATATCACTAATTAGTAAAAGTTACAAGATCTCATATGAACATAATTAGAAGCCATTAAAAAGTATCATATCTTGAACTTTAACTCTGCACATAATATATGCACGAAGGAAGTTGTTATAAAAAAATATTTAACACGTTAACAGAATTTAGAGAAGATACAAAATTATGGAAATGTAAGATTAATAATATGACAGAAGCTTTCTACAAGAATGAATACCCAAATTATTTTATAAAGAAAGTAATTACAGATTTTTTAAAGAATAATAAGATACAGAAAGCATGTATATGATAAAGTAATTAAATTACCATTGGGTTTTCAATGAAGTAAGAATTTTAAAGATATTTGCAAAGATAATAATTAGAATAGTTATAATAAAGAAACAAATTATTTAAGAAAGGAAAAGTTGTTGAAGAAAACATCCATTCAGAAAAATTTCTGAATGGGCAGATCAGTGCATGGATAAAGAACCTAACCCAGACCCTATTGTTAAAATTGAATTTAGAATTGCTAATGAAAAGGAAAAGTTAATGATTGAGTCTTTTTTATTAACTCAAAAGATTGTATTAATAAAAAAAAAAGCCCTAAAAATGAGTAATATTTCATTCGGATATGTGAGAGAAATTAAGTTTAAACAAAGTTTCGTAATGGAAATATTATATCTGTGTAGTGCAATATGACTTATGAAGAAATTTGATAATGAAGAAGATATACATAAATAACTGATTGTAAGTAAATTTAAAAAAAAGTTTCCTTCTGTTCTGTTCCAATGGCGGAAGACTGCCAATCACAGTTGCCTAGCAATAAATCATTTTATGTTTTTCTATACAATTGATTGAAATTATTTCTGCAAAACAAATAGAAACTTTCATATACGATCCCATGCCAAGGACTCCCTGAAAAAAAAAAAAAATTTGTTTTTGTTTTGTTTTTCAGGTACCTCTACCTTTAATTTAAAAACAGAGACTATTGTATTCATGAATTTTAAAAAAGAAAAAGATATAATATTTTAAGGAAAATAGATTCCACGTTCTTTTAGGAATTTGTCACTCTTTTGATTTTTTTTTTATTTAATAACTTTATAAAGTCAGTCCTACTAGGTAAATAAATTTTAATAATGTAGGTATTAGCCTTTGTTAATGTTAGAAGTATATTTCATTTAGTCTTTTTCTTTTTTTAAAAAATCTGTATTAAAATACAAAATGATTTTTGAGATTATAACAATAAAGTTAAGAAAAAGTTACAAATTGAATTCGTTCACATCAAGAATATTTCATTGATTTCTCTTTTATGAAATAACATTCATACCAAGTTTAAAGAAAATATGTAAACTGGTTCAAAAGTATCTGAGACGCTGACACAGATCCGTATATAACCACATACAGACAAGCAAACACATAAATACATAACACATACACAAATACACTCTAAATATGATCTTATGCATCTTGCTATTGAAAATAATAATAATCCTTTATACATTTTGTTTGACTCGGAACCTGTTCAGACATATTATTTTATCAACCAACTAAAAAAAGGAAAGAAAAATAATTACTCAGTTAATTAATAAAATCCATAGTTACTTAATTTTTTTCCAAACAATTTTACATTACAACAACTTAACTTTGTTTTCAATTTTTGCTTTATAGTCGCCTCAGTAGCACTTTCGTAATACAGAATAGAAAACCTTTTTCACATAAATGATTAAAAACAGGGTTTTCATTGCTTATCATCAAGTGAACTTAACATTTAACGAAAATAATATATGAAATCAATATTTTTCCTTTTTTCAAATCTTCCCTTCTCCATCGTACATCCCTACCAGCTGTTCAATAATAATGAAAAGTCAACAATAATCATATTCTGAAAAAGAAAAAGCAAAGATCAATGAAACAAGTCCTCGAAATTATAACGTCCTAAAATAGTGAAAAACAACATGAATGTTTGTTATGCAATACTTTTATTATGCAGCTGCTGAAAACTGCCATTGACAATAAACAGCAGATGTTGAATTTTATAGAAATTAGTACTGTCAGATCTTATGCAGAAAATAACTCAATAATATAGATTTATTTTTTTCCCTCCTCGGATATTACACATTCATTTCTCACTAGTGAATTATTAAATTTTTCACTACTAATTTTATAGTCTTAAAAAAAAGGACATACAGTTTTCAATCTGAATTGAGAGACTTCTCTTTTTACTTAAAGAAAGAAGTCCGATATCCTAACTCCTATTGAGAAGAAAATAGTCTAAATCAAAACGGAAGTTCTGTTATTATTATTATTAACTTAAGAAAACCAATTAAATGTTCATTTCAATAAAATAAAGGTAGAATATTTTTTACTCCTGAATTAAAAACCTCGAGATTTTGCTTAATATATTATGTCCATTCAATAACTTTTTTTTTCTCTCAATGCCTGAGGTTCTTGGTGGCCTTTGACCTCAACAAGGGACAGAAATTGTTAACTATTGAACCGAAGAATCGTTGCCCCGAGTACACCATGCGAGGCAGTTCACATTATATACTAGAAACAGACGAAATACAGAAGAACAAGAAAGTGACATCCATACCGGTGCCGGGATTCGAGTATCATCCTCATGACGACGGACCGTTGTCTAACCACAAGGCTATGCCTGAACGACATCAATAAAAGTGATTCTAAAGAAAAAAATTAAAGAATAGCTTTGATCCCAATATGATTTAGGTATTAATTATATTTACTTTAGTTTGTTGTTATTTTGATAATTAAGCTCTGATAGAACGGGATAAATTTTCTTCGAAGGAGTCTTGACCGCTAATCGTGAATTCGTAGGACATTAAATCATACTCAATTGGCCTTAATCCATGAGTAGCTTAATTGGAGAAACCACCCTTATGGCATTTTTATCCTAATGGACAGAAGAAAGCCTTTGGAAAATAAGTCAGAAGAAAAGACAGAATTAATGCTGCCTTATCCTCTTACTGATAAGTGAGAAGTCTTTATATGGGAGAATATGGTGTTGGACGTATTAGAAAGAGCTATTAGAAAGATAGACGTCGTCTGCGAAATGAGTCTCCTTAATATCCTATAACAATACAAAATAACCACACACTCAGCTATTCATCACTTTGTGGGTCAATTTTGAGAAATAAGATGGGACGTGGAAACTAAAAAGTCATGTTCATGAGCCTCGTACCAAAGATATCAATCCAGTCGTTTTAGCGAAGAATTTGGGAGATCATTGAGAGAAGGGAGAAGTGGATATCAAAATAAATATGCCTAAATGTGCCTTTAAGTTGGAATTTTAAGTAAGCAATGAGTCAGATTTTTTGATAAATCATTTAACGTTGCCTAGAAACAAGTAAAGAGAGAAATGGATAAACGAAGGAAAATTTTCAAGTAGAATAATGAGATTTAGCATGCACAGTTAATTAACTGTAACCACTATACTGTAAATATTGGTCAGATAAAACGATCCGTGATTACCAGTGCCGGAAGTGTCTCCAATTACTAGTTTTAAGTTACTTCGTTTTATTACCTCTCTAACCAAATATTGTTGAACAGGAGAGCCATTGAAATAAAAATTGATGGAAAACTTGATGATATCCAAAGTTTCACAAATATGAAACCAGGTCCTGTAATTTTCAATGTTGCTGTCTTTACCTATTGTTGATGTTTCTTGATATTTTGGAGGTCCATCGCCTCCAAATATATATTTTTAACTGAAATCAATATCCTCATACAAAACATAGTATAGATTATCAGAATCGCTACTGTCGTTATCTATTGCTAAGAAAAATTTAATGTACGGATTTTGCTCTTGTTTCATCAAGGTAGTTGAGGAACAGTTGCTATTCCGGTTTCATCTCCGCATTATTAAATAAGTCAAAACAGTCTCTGCTTTGACAGTTACAAAATAGAAGCTGCCACAAAATAGAAGCAGAAGAACTGATGAAATAACTATCTCGAAACATGTCAGCTTCTCTGAAATCGGTGTTCAAAATTTTGCCCTTTGATTTCACAAAAAGAAGCGAAGGATTGAAGGAAACTGAAAAATAAATAAACTTTTTCATGCCCAGCTTTAAATAAATAAAGAAAGGGCCTATGTTTAACCTTGGACCATAAATAAGCCATTACTAAATTTGATGGAATCCGTCCAACGGGATTAGCCTACAGACAAATGGACAGACAAATGTTCACGTTGAATAGTAAAGCCCGGCGTGCATTTGCCACGTATGAACGGACTTCAGCGGCAGTTTGTGACATCCAATGAGGAGAAAGTCAATGGGTCTTGCTTTTACTACCGCTGCCGCTTATGAGTCCGTCCCTTTTCAAATTAAACACCAGTCAAAGCAAGTTGTTGTA
>JAFIDM010009631.1:205368008-205393876 GCA_023159025.1 Thereuonema tuberculata
AAAAAAAGAAAAAAAGAAATGGAAACGAATCGAAAGGTTGTCGTGTAGTTTCTAGGCAAATGATCGCAAAAAATCACTACCTATGATTTCTAAAAATAAGCGATCTTATTTAAATTCTACAGATTATCCCAAAAGGATGGATTCATAGGGCATAATGCGGCGGAGCAGCGTCCTGTTGAAACAAGGTTGGAAAAATTCCCTTCTGGGTTAAGATTGAAGATAATTCTTCCTCCTGGAGCATTGTCAAGTATGTCTGTCCCTTCACTGTCTGCTAAAAAAAGAAGTGGCCGATAATTCGATCATTCCATCATCCCTCAACTAGACCATGAGGCGATCGTTACCTTGTGCCCTGGAAGCCTATATCCAATGGGGTTTTTGCGGTGATCAATAACGCTTTGTGTTTTGCTTATTCACTTCCCCGTTTACGTAAAACTTGGCCCCGTCACTAAAAGGATAGTACATGTATAAGTGGGATTAATCTCACATTGTTTCAGAGCCCAATCTCAGAATTCGACTCTCTGATTGGGAACATCCTCACAATGTTTATAACAACTTATTTACTGCTTTTCAGAATACAGTAGATGGACTTTTAGGGACCCTCGTCTCTGGGGAGGGACTTCTTAGGGCTTTAAGAGAACTCTACCAGGACATTAGAAGTTGTCTGTTCATCTATTGATGTTTTCGGTGGCCCACTACGAGGTTTTATCTACCACAGATCCCGTCTCTATGAATTTACATATTTGACAATGCTCCAGAAGGGGATTTCCCATCCTGGTTTCATTTTGCACTTATTATTTTAAATTTTTAAGTTTCAATCAAATTTCTTAAGAAAATGGCTTTAAAGATGACCGAGACAAATGTATTTATTTGCCATTGATAATATATTCAGTCAGACCAGATGTTCAGCTTCTAAACACTTTCACCATTAATGTTATTCTACTGACAATGACAATATAATTTTGCTTTAGTTAATTTGTTGACCGATTGTGACTACAGCCTATTGCAAATGAGAAAGTCAAAGTAAGAACAGCATCAAAATATTTGGGTTTTCGTAAGTCTATCTAAACTTACGTGTTACATTCTGTTGTTTCAGTCCTTTATTTATTTACATTGGATCACCTCTGTCTGGTTGAAATTGCAGTGAACAGACTTTATTATGTTAAGATAATTGTGTGAAGGATAAATCGAAAAAAAATCACAATTGGAAATTGACTTAATTTCAAGTCATGAATAACACCGATATTTCCAAGGTTAAGTTTATAAGTTAACGAAAAGATGTACCGAGAAGTTCCCGTGATCCTATTATGTTGTTATTATCTTATCTTATTATTATCTGTCTAGCTGTTTTAACTTGATGCGCATACAAACAAACAGATAAACAGACAAAATAAATGATCAAGGAGAACAGTTAAGATTTCGCACAATCAGTCCATCACCTTAGTAAAAGAAATAATTTTGAAGTTAATTTATTTTTTTTCATTATGACAAAAAAAAAGAAGATAAAACAGAAAATGAAAATGTAAATTAAGAAATACATGAAATCAATGATTCTCTAATGTTAAATGTCCTTAATAAATGCGCGACAATGAATCAAAATTAATCGACAATGCAGTTAGAATATTTATAATCAGAAAACGTTAATTAAATATTTTTCTAAACAATTATGATGATAAACCAATTGGAAACATTGGAAATTGGAACTTTTCAGCAAATGAGTTATAAATCTTACTCTACTTTCCTAGGGTAGCGCCGCTCAGCCTCTGTATGTATATGTGTTCGTTTGTGTGGCAATTATTTTTGAATCGCGGGATCAATCTTTTTGAAACCTGGTGTACATATTTAAGGAGAAGAGATCATCTAATTTTTACAATTTTAATTTTTTCTGCATGGATTCTGGTCTAGAAATCTCGAAAAAGTGATAAAAATTTCCGTAGAAGAGCATTAGTATCAAACAATGGATTTCTATCGATCTCTTAACCAAGGATATAAATTTGCTTCTTAATTCTACAATAAAGGAGCGAGTAGGAATATACAGTGACGTCTCACTTATACGAATATGAGGGGGAACCAAAAATTATTCGTTTAAGTGAATATTTCGTGTAAGTGAATTACATATAGGACTATGGGGGTTTCGCCGGGGAATGAGAAATTCTTCGTATGAATGTTTCGTATAAGTGAGTTTCGTATAAGTGAGACTTCACGGTATTTAAAAACCTAGAGATACAATCAGCTATCAATAGAGATGTCATGCAGAGCTGGGCGTCAAGTTTGTGGAATTGTGAGAGAAGAGGAGAGAACAAAATAAATGGTATTCATATTTTAAGTTAGACCATAACTAAGCTACGAGGCTCATTTTAAGGAAATCTATCCAGCAGTTATTAAGTGATGTGCCACCCAGACAAATAGACAAACGGACAGAGAAGAAAGATGTAAAAATGGAACAGTAGGCTAAGATTTCACAAGCTCAGTCAATTATTCAGACTATTTACTTAAGTAATGCTGACTTTATTTTTTTTAATAAAATGTTGTCCGGTTGATTTTTCTCTCTATTTTTGAATTAGTACGGATGTTAAATTTGCTTTCATTAAACTTATGATGTTTCCATTTTGTAATTAATTTCCTTAGTGCCTTTCAGTGAAAGGACAAGGGGTTAACACTTTGGATCTTTCAGGATCATTTTTTATTTTATTGCTTTTTATCTCGGCGGCCCATTCCCGGGATCGAGAATGCTTTTAGGTAAAGCTTTCGCGCAACTGAGCCAAACATCAAGGGTAAATTCTGCTAATGATTCCTAATAAGGATGAAACAGCTGTCAGAATTCCCGTTGATGTTGGTTCAAAGTGCGAAGGCATATTTGCTGCCCGGTTGATTTTTCTCTCTAATTTTTAAAATGATTAAATCTCTAGAGTATTTAATCAACAGGACTATAATTTAAAATTAGGTTCATATTCAGCTTTTCATCCCTATGCAGCTCTGGGATAGCATTTCCAGGACGGGTGGGAGGGGAAGACCAATAGTAAAAAAAAATCGTGCTCATATTTTAAATGAAATTGGACCATACATAAGTACCATATCAAATTATAAAGAAATCCGTCTGGCCGTTTCAGCGAGGGATTTCGGGAACTAGTTTTGAGGGGAAGACCTAAGTTTTAAATTGGACTATAAACAAGCTCTGTATCAAATTCTACAGAAATCCGTCCAGAAGGAAAGAAAGGACAAGGTTTTAAGGAAAGAAGCTTTAAATTCTTTCAGGAACTTCTTATTTCTTTGTTTAATTTCTCGAATACAGGGTATTGGAACTTTTATAGTTTGATCTGCCGTTCCCGCATGACCGAGCGGTCTGGGCGGCGGTCTGCCGTGCGGCCGTGTGCCAGAATCTGGGTTCGAATCCTGGACGAGGCTTGGATATTTAATTTCCTTTCCTATGTTTGTCAGCCTCTTCTTCCCTTTCTCTTCGGTCTGAAGTCATTCCTTAATTATTTCCTGAGGAAGGCAACGGGAAACCACCTCAATCCGTCCCTATCGACTTTCCCTAGTCCCGTCTATGGGTTCTTCTAGGAGGTTCGTCTTATTGGGGCGTCCTAGAGTTCCGTAGATCGGGTACCTACGGTTACCGAAGTTCGCACCTTGAGAGAGAGAGATAGCTTGATCTGATTAGAGATATTTTCATTATTTTAATAAATGAACCACATTATTTCAGAGCCAGACGTTCAGATTACTCTGTATCTTGCATTTTATTGTAATAGACGATGACATCAGATTAGAGTATTCCGTGACGCATTGATCAATTGATGAATCGTTTTCAATCACACATTTCTGCATTATATTATCTGAAAACTTAGTTATTACGAAACTACAAAAAGAAATGATTCTATAATTCTCCATACGAACAAATAAAATTTTCGGTCTGGTTCTGGATATGACCTACAGTATTTTACTTCTCAAAAGTTCCTCGGCAACAAAATATACGAATTAATTATCAGTTATGTGAGAGCGTGTCTGTATATTTCATCAGATGCAAGGTAGTATTTGATTAATAGCTGCTCTTAAATCAAATCAACATCACTGGGTCTCATCTCGGTTCAGTTTTTATCTTAGAGTTTTGAAATTTAATTTACTAAAAACCAATACTTGTTGGCAATTTGACAATTGTAACAAGCATTTTATTTTTTTTACAGAAATTTCTAATCAACTGCGTTTCAAAATCTGATGAAAAGGTCAGAGTGAAAAAGAAATTGAGACAGCCATAATTATGGAATTTCTTTAGAAATGTTTTAACTTAAAAATACTTAAAATGGCCAATCAAATCTACTAAAATGACAATCAACTAAGGGTGGATTTCTCTTAATGCTAGAAGATCTAGGGCTATAGTTTGTTTAGTTTATTATTATTTTGTTGTTATTATTATTTTTTGTTGTTGTTTGTCTGTTTCGAAGTGAAAGTAAATTCATCAAATCACTCAGTCTGCATATATGTAAATTATTGTATATGTATATGTATGTGTGATGTTTAGTGATCAGCGATATTTCATGAACTGTGATTTTTTTTTTTTTCGTTGGTAACAGTCACAACGAAACTGGGAATGTGATTTCACGATTTAAAGCTCTCTCTCAACACCGGTAGCAGAAACACCCAGACGAGCTATGATAAAAGAAAAAGCGAGATTGTAGAATGATGTAGATATTCCTTAATAGTTGTAATTTAACGTTGTAGAAGTACCATCAAAGACTACAGACGTGATGGCAATGAAACAGCGGAGGCACCTAGCGGCAGTATAATGAAAAGAATATGTTGAAATAAAATGGTATCTATAGAAGAAAAACGAACTCATTTCCCTTAATATTAATATTTTAAAGGTAACAACGAATAATTTTTGTGAAAACCTAAGGAAATAATGCATTTTTCATCTATCATAAGAAATAACTCAATTCTTCAGAAATATATACGACTATTTTGAATTGAAAAACATGTCTAATTGAGTTAAGAGAGTTAAAGGGTGACTGTGATTTCACGACAGTAATATTAAGACGAGCTATGGTAAAGGAAAAAAACAAACAAGCACTGGAGAATGCTAGAGGTATTCCTTACTAGTTGTAATTGAACGTTAGAGAATAACCATCGAATATTATTTAAAGACACGGTGATTCTATTTACCAGAGAGAACTCGGGCGATAAAAATCAGTGGAGCCAACTAATGGCGTATGCTGTGATGAAACGAATACACATTGGAATAGAATTTGGAATTGACAAATGCCGCAAGCTACATGTAACACGCCATGGTTATCCAATCCATGAAAGAGTGAGAGACCTGTAACTATCTGGGCTCCAGCAAGTGCGCGTCACGAACAACTGAAACATCAAAACTGCACTTAAGAACACATACAGAGCTCGCGTTCACAGCATCCTCAAAACACAACTCAACGCCAAAAATAAAATTAAAGCCATCAACACTTTTGCCGTCTCCACACTAACTTACTTCTTCGGCATAATCTCATGGACAAAAACGAACTCGAAGCACTACAATGCACAACGCGCACTATATTCACGGAAGACAACATGAACCACCCCAAGCCGCGACGGAAAGGATGATCCTCCTCCGCAAGGAGGGAGGCCGAGGATTCATCAACCTCATCATCCTACATGAAAAACATGTGTACACACTTAGGGAACACTTCCATCATAGTGCACAACACTCCACACTCAACTTAGCCATAACCTCATCATCCTACTCGAAAAACACGTACACACACTTAGGGAACACTTCCATCAGAGTGCACAATATCCCACACTCAACTCAGCCATTGTCAAGGCTGACAGACACCTTATACCCCGCTGGACCTCTAAAATCCTTGCCCAACACTCACCACCCCCGACACCAACACTCAGCAGCTACCTGAATCGTGGACTCGTAAGGAACTCCAATGGCAGACATCGCCCCGAACTCAGCCAGACTTGGAAGCATCGAACAGATGGTTGACGATTACATTAGATGAAAATTACTTGACAATTAAATATTGATATAAGTCTTACACTCTAATTTTGTATTCAAAACACTATATACAAAATTTAGAATGTAATTATCTGTAATAAAAATCAGAAACTAGTAATAACAAAGAAATTTAACGTGCTGGGGGAATATATGAATAAGAAAAAGAAAATAGCACCTGAACAAATTCTTCTTTTGTTCAGATGCTGTTTTCTTTTTCTTATTCAAAAATCAGAAACTGTTGATAGAAATATTGTCATTCCTAACTTATGTATTTCGAAAATAAAAGTAGTATTATTATTAATTTTGGAAGACACATTCCAAGTTGTTAAAATCAATGTTCAAATATAATGTTTTATTGGCTATGTTATCACAAATTACTGTTATTACAACGACATCACATTGTGAAGTCAATAAAAACTTTTTTCGAATGATTCTTTAGGATGTATTTTGTTCTTTACATAAACCAAATGTAATACCATAAAGACAAATACATAATTTACATATAATCATCTTATTTTCTTTTTTTTATAACAATAATTTCCGAAAACATCTTTTTTCAAGACAATATCGTGGTCGAATGACAGTTTAAACGCTCTTGTTACTTCACAGACAGCTACCAGTACAAACAGACAGATGAAGGTTGTGATCACAATCATAATTCAAAATCACTAATATCGGAACGTCACAGAATCGCGAATTACTAGTGCTTCCTAATAATTTTCGATCTGCTGAATGGCCTTGAAACATGAGAGACGAGCTAACTTTTAGATTTCAAAATCTTATCCAAATGGGTCGTTTTCAAGAAATTAACGCAAAAAAGGTGAAAAAAGTAGGAAGTATTAAAAACGAAAGAATGAATGATATCTAACAACTAGTATTAATTCATTTACTTCGTAAAGTGATTTCCTTTCGATTTGATTTATTGAATCTTCAATATTGCTGATGCGAGTTGCAGCAAAGTGGATGAATTCTTCCTTTTCCGAAAACCACCTTCAGCTAAAACTCACAATTATGATTTTTCAATATCGCACCAATCTCAACGCGGCGAGATTGAACGATAGTTCTGTGATCTAGTTTTCAAAAGCGGAAAAAAAGCATAATAGGTTGTAAGCCGATGCCTGATTGGTTGCAGAAATCTTATTTTCCACGCAGAGCTCGATAGGCCATTTGATCAGCACATGTGGCGCGTATTTTCAGTTGTCATTGAAAATTAATGGGAAATAAATAAAGCAGACCAAACTTTTTTAATTATAAATAAATTTATTTCCTTATCTTTGTTTTCATTTTTAATGAGTTTCTTTTTTTTGTATATTATAAGTATTATGGCTAAATTTCTAATATTGCTTGAATAAAAAATATGTAATGTATATATAACTATTTATTTCATTAAAAAACAGTATTAATAAAATAATTTTTTATATTTTTTTTTGTAAATTGGTGTGTATTTATTTATCGCGAAATAGTCATATTGGATAGATAGCGATTTAAACTTAATTCATTGGAATAATTAAATGACATTACAGTACTACGAAATTAAATTAGAAATGCTCATCTATTGAGGCTTCTCGTATATAATGAAATTTTGTATGTTGGAGACTGAATCTTCCTGTTGTTTTTTTTTTTCAAAAGAATCTCAACTCGTTACATCGGCCGATGTTAGTGGGGCAAACTTTCGAATTCGGCGCTTGATGACGCTTTTGAATCGCGATCATCCTGCAACATTACTGGTGCAATAGGTTCTAGACATCTGGGTTTTTTTTTCTTCCAGTTTAATAATGGTTCCGCTACTGAACGTAAATGGTACAACCGAACAGGAATTCACAATCCTATCATTCACATTGCTAAATATTAATATGAAAACAATCTGTAGAAAACTAATCTGACGTTGTTTTGACGTAGTTATTCTTTCTTCATTCTACTTCTAAATAGAAGTACAGGCTATTAATAAAAGTTACAAAACTTTCTTCTTTAAAAAAAATTGCAATGGGCTCTAAATTTATCCTATTACAGGATTTCGGAATTATTTCTTCATTGAATTAATTTGACGAAATCCGTTTTGGATTTCTTTTCGATGTTTATTGTAATATAATATTTCTTGTAAGTGCTTAAAATATATGGCAAGCTTTTGGTAATTATACTAAGTATTTTTATAATTTTAATAAAAGATTAATGGACTGTTTTACTGTAATTGTTAGGGTCGTAAATATTTTACTTTTCTGCTTTTAAAAATATTTTGAAATTACCACGCTAGTAAAATTAATATTTATTGTAAATATACCTCTCCTTCATTACAAAACAAAAATAAAACTTGATAGGTGTTTTGTCTTTTAATTATGCTTTAGCCTCGTCACTAAAAAGTAAAATTCAATATTTAAAATTAAGCTGTATTTCATTCGTTCACCATTCATTCCAGTTCACACTAATGATCTTCGCACGGTCAAAATACAGTGGCCATTGACATTTCATCGGGAAGTCAGATTTCT
Source organism: Thereuonema tuberculata (assembly GCA_023159025.1). Taxonomy (NCBI): domain Eukaryota; kingdom Metazoa; phylum Arthropoda; class Chilopoda; order Scutigeromorpha; family Scutigeridae; genus Thereuonema; species Thereuonema tuberculata. The sequence goes on from JAFIDM010009631.1 coordinate 205,376,481, forward strand.
CATAGCATCTCAAGAAACCATGTTTTTTGATCCATAGGCGGATAATTACTTTTTTTTTTATTCCTAATAACACTAACATAAAAATCTACTTTTATTAACATTATATTTTATCTTAATAATTTTTTAAGCTATTATTTAATATAAAATAAATTAATAAAAATCGTAATATAACTTTTATGTTACACTAGCCGGGTACCGTCGCTTCGCTCCATAACCCTGGCATATATAGCATTACCACAAAAAAAAAAAAAAAAAAAAAACTTTATATATTTCCCAAATTAATATTGAGATCGGAGAATATACGACTTCCCAGCCCGTTGTGGCCTTCTCCGCTTAACTCAGCTGTATTGCGGGTTGGTGCCATACACATTTTTGCATGTATCTCGCAAACGCAGAAACGTTTGTGAATGACTGATATATCGTGCGATAGAACTTTCAAATACCAACATTTTCTCAATATAATGATCTCTTCCAACTTTTATACTTTTCGTTTAAATTGAGAAAAAGTCAAAATTTGACCCTTTAAAAGGCGCCATCTTGGAAACCAAAAACTTTTTTCGAAAGATTTTTGTAGCATTGTGTTTGTCTTAAAAGATCTACATTTTATCCATTTGCATGACCAATCTATCTCTTATAGTTTGGTCACAAAATTGGAAAAACGTTAACTCTTATGACAGACAGAATAACGCTTTTATAATATGAGATAACTAACTAAGCAATTGCTGATTATAAGCATCCAATTAATAAAAATCTTGTATAATATTAAAAGTTTTGACTAATATCTCTAGAATAAAATTCACTTCGCTCTGAAACTTTTAAATATTATTATTTTAACTCAAAACAATTCGGGAAAATTAAATGTATAATATGTATTGTTAAGTTCTAATAAACAAGGCATATAAATCACGCTTCTTTTAATTAGTTAGAATTTCCCTCTCCAGTACTTACATTATAAATATTCGTTAAATACTACTACAAATAAATTACTTTTCCTAATAATTATCAAATCACAATAAAGATGACCTGAATTTCCCGGATACCATTTATTATTTCCTAACTTCATCTTTCCATCCACATTTTCAAATATACCTACTTTGTTACGACTTTTCTCAACTATAATGAGAGTGACACGCGATGTGTGAATATATTAGTACTTTTCCATATAAGATAACTGATCCAATATTACAATAATTCAATAAATATTACAAATCTATCTCAGTACATGTTCCCATATTGTATCCCATCTCAACCCTAGACATTTACTGCACCTCGACGTGACACAAATAAAAATTTATTTTTGAAAAATTTCTTGTAAAAATAATCTTACGACAGCGATATACAAGCTGATTTTTAAGTCAGTTTAAATCTACAAGTTTAGTTTTGTGGATTTCATTTTACAAAACTTATTTATTTCAGAATTTAATTTCTTTCTCTTGAGTTATAAACAGTCAGGAGTTCTATGCTTCCCTCCAACATTTGAAATATCCTGCAGCACTGTGCTGTACAGTTTGGTGTTAAAAACACAATTTATCTTACAAACAACTTTTGTCACGTCATTTTCAAGTTTTAACTTCGACAAATTAAAATTTAGAATAAGAAAGGAAAAAAAGGCTTTTCACGTTTCATCAGTTTGTAGAATCAAATTAAGTTGTGGCTAGCAGTTTTTACAGCTCTATTTACAGCCACTTCAAAGACATTCGTTTGTATTGAAGTGAGGTCAGTGAGTTGAACTGTTCTTGGAGCCTGTCTCCTTCCAATAAACAGTTGTCATTATAGTCCCATTAACTTGAATCGCAACTGAGACCCTATCTCCATTTCCGATTGGATTTAATGGTTCCTTCACGTTATTGTCCTTCAGAAACAAGACCAATGAAAATACCACAGTGTATTGCACAGTTTTTTCCTTTAAAATATCAACGAGTGAAAAGTTAAAACAAAGAAAGCGAATCGGTATTTTGTTGTTTATAAATCCCTTTTATTTTACAGATCAAAAGATGTTTAGTTAGAAAGCTGTAATTTGCATTTTCCTTAGGTAAATTTATAATTTCATCAATTTCTGACTTTTTCAATTAATATTACTAAGTTTTGAACAATTAATCCAGGGTGTTACGTAACGAAACCGACAAACTTCGCCAGGGAGTTTGGGTGCTTATTCTAATTAAAAAATGTAATATACATCATGGATTGATTCGGCTTCGTTCCTGAGGGATGGACTGCTTCGTCGTAATTACCTAGAGATCACGTGAAATACCTGGTTTGAGCCCATGCTTTGTTTCTATTATTTACCGACAAGTGCATATTAGTACGTGTAATCAATAATCTCTTAGGTTTCCCAAATGATATTTAGAATGGTGTGGACAAGTACCTTTCTGTGGATTTGTAAGACATTAAGTGTTCATGAATTAAGCCAGGAACACGGGAACAGTTAGCATAGGCAATAACTAGCGCTGCTGTTAGCATCCGCAATGACGTTCCTAATATTCCTTGGATGCAATCTCATGGAAGTCCGCGTCGCAGCATGTTTACAGCACTGAAGTACACAGTTTAAAAATTCTTGTCAAAGGTGTAGTGATTTCAATGTAACTGCATTTCAGATCAATAAATGAAGAGAATATTAAATGGTAATCAGATAGCTTTCGTTCTGCAGCTGAGTATCCATATCTCGGGAACGAAGCCGAATTGACTCAAAGTGTCAATACAGTATATTTTTTGCTTGGAATAATCACCCGAATACGCTCATGAACCTTATAGGAGATGGAGCAAACAAATAAACTGTGTACATCATAATATGTTTGTTTGCTTATTTGTTTGCTGTGTACTTCTGTCTTTCATTCAGTTGGTATGTATAAAATTCTTAGTGAATTTACATCGCTCTCAGAAGGATTTTAGGTCATCGGGGGAGGATTGGTGGCGTTGGATTGTACTATCATATCAATCAATTGATTTCATATCGATCAATTGATCTGAAATTTGATATACTTTTCATGATGTCTAAGTAATGAAATACATCTCCTCACTTATTTACCAGAAGCAAGAACAAAGAATATTGTACAAAATTCTTTTTAAATCTAAACTGAATGTTTTCTTATCAGTTGGATTTCAATGAATACAATTGAGCGCTGCTACAGTCATTGTTATCGGAAAAATCTTGCCTGATTTGCCTGTTTTGCTTTTATTCACAATTCTTAATAAGTTTTTTGAATTGTTTAACTTTTATTCACATTCTTGGTGTTAATTAATAATTCTGAATACCTTCACTAAATCAGAATCAGAATCGACCTCTCTCAAAACCAATGCACTTAACAATGAAACTTACATGTATTGTAATTCACCACAAAATGATTGTTAGTGTACAAACGTATTACAATGGGGATTGATTTCTGGAAATAATTCATCGAGTACGTGTTTGAGTATTACTTAACTAAGTATACTCTTCTAAGTATATTCATCGCGTAATCGGGACTGAATTCTCATGTGGGTTTCGTGATGGTGGACGATCTGCGGTGGGCAGGTTTTCTCGGGGTTCTCCCGTTTCCCCTGCACTTCTCCCATAGTTTCTCGGTCTTTATCTCCATCTGTCCTTATTTCCGTGGGATAGTATAATAGACCTCCGGTCGCAGTGTTAGGCTTCTCTGCCACTCACATTTACTATATAACATAACAATCGGGACTGAATCTGTAGCGCTGGTGGAAGGCTTTTTTTAGTGAAGAGGATTTCGGGATTCATTTTCGAGGGAAGGAGAGGTGCAGACTAAATTAACATGCCTATGTTTTAATTTGAACATAAATTAAGCAATTTGCCAAATTTTATGGAAATTCGCCCAGTCTTTTAATATGATTTACGTACGAACGTACAAACGTACAAACCTAGAGGAAGAAAAATGTCAAGTGGAATACTTCATTGCTCAGTCAAATTAGTTCAAATACTTAAAAGCCATTTAGAATACTCAAATTCTTTGGAGTTTTTTTGATTAAAAGTCAGTCAGCTAAATGAATAAAAGTCATATTCGTTTTGAAACGAACAATGTCTGGGCCACTATGTAATCGCGTAATTTCTACGAAATCAGTTCACTGTAATTCTGTAATTTGATGAATGGAATATAAATGCATTCTATCGTAAAGCACAGGTAAATTCTGTGGTAATATTATATTAAGAAACACTATTGCTTATAGTTTCAGGTAAAAAAAGTGGCTTAAGGATTTCCTAATTATTATTAAGTATCTGTTTCATTCCTTGTCCAATGAAAAGCCTAAAAAAAAGTAAAATCTTTCTTCGATTATTCTTAATTCTAATAATTAAAGAGGTAAAAAGAAATAATATCTCTTGATCAAAGAACTCAGATCAAAGAAATTGAGATCTGGTTTGTTTGTTTTTTTTTTATCGCAAAGCAGGGATAAGTATTTTTTTTCTGAATATGATCTTCTCCATACTTGGAAATTTGATGAAATCCTTTTGGCATCGTTTAAAAACTAATAGGCCTACCTTTGGTCATTAGAATCTGACTTTTGGACTTTTGGTTGACATCCTTCTTGTTAACGTTTGGACCAGAGAGAGGTTTCCTAGAAATGGAAAATCAATATAAATCATTGAAACGCTGCTGTCTGAGATTAATATAAACTCAGATTGAACCATATTAGTTTTATTCAAAGTTAGATGTAAAATTAAGCTTTGCATTATATTCATGCTTATTTGTTAAATAAAAAGTAAAAATGTTGAATAAAAATGTTTAATCTTTATATATAAAAATGAATGTATCTTTCTTACTTTGTCCTTTATACACTCCAAGGCCCTTTGACCTATCTGGACCAAACTTTGCAGAATTACTCTTTAGGACCCTGCGGAAAAGATAGGCTACCTTAGAACCTGGAAACACCACCCCCAGGGGTTCAAAAGGAGTTAATTCCACACAAATATTGTTATGCAACAATTGGAGCTCGGCGACAATGACAACTATACCACCCCATAGTGTTGTGCAACAATTGGCACGAAACTATTGTTGTGCAACAATTGGACCTAAACTATGGTTGTGCATTATAGCGACATAATGAATAATAATGAATTTATTATAATAATAATAATAATAATAATCAGATGAATTTTTACGAACTAGAAAAGGTCTGACGTGATAGGATTATGATGTTATAAAGTTCGAATAATCTCGAACTAGGGATATAAACGGGACAGAGAAAGGGGAGGGAAAATCTTATATTTTCCGATCTCTATATTATTTTCATATCTATGAATGTCGAGTTACAAAATTCAAATAACACGGAACTAGGAGTGTACACTGGGAGGACGGTGAGTGGATGAGCAAACATGATTCAAAGATACTTCTACGAGGGATTCGGGATAGCTATAGATTTGTAATGAGATCAGACCTTTTGAGTTGTTGTTTTTTGTTTTGTTTTTATACCAACCGGGAAAGTTTCGAAATGATCTCGCAATTGCAATTTCTTTATCATCCACATTTGGATATTTGTTTTTTGTAACCCGTGCGAAGAACGGGTCTTTCCGCTAGTGTTAAATAAAAACGTAACTTTAAAATGTTGAATATTTATCTTGAGATAAACAAAATCTATTGACTGAGAGTTGGGGAATAGCATTTAATTCGTGGCGAAGATCGGGAATGTTTCCATGTTGAATGCTCCTCCAGATGACTCCTAGAGTTCACCAAGCACTCTGCAGAGCGGGAATTGGGTTTCTTTCTCGGGGTTAACGGCGGGCGGGCATGGGGCAAAACACCCGATCTCAATTTAGTCCCGTTGGTCAGGAAACAGAGGAAGCCAAACCTACCACGACCTAAGGGCAACATGGGTCTATAGTGGGATACTTTAACTTAAGATAAGATAAATCTAGGTTGCAAAACAGAAGAATGGACTAGGAAACTAAAAACAATATAATCAGAGATTGTGCCTTATTTTTCTATAAAAGCTCAAGGAAGAATTGAAAACTTCAACTGACAAGAAGTTCAGTTATTTTTTTATTTTAACTGACTATTATTATTTTATTATTTTATTCATGAGTAAACTTCAACTTTGAAAGAATTATATTTTCTTACAGTTTAAGCATCTAGCTTAAATCTTGAATCTTGCTTACATCTTGAATTTTGTTTATTTGGTCTTTTAATATCTTAACTTATACTGTGGTACTGTGATCAAGTTTTCCAGAAATCAAGCAACATATTTTTGTCCATTTACATTCAAGAGCAATTTCATTCATTCAACTAATTCATTGCCTCGCTGTGACTTTAAGAACACGAAGTTGTTTCGAATAAAAGGAATTGAATTCGAATGAAGTTTTATAATTTCACGAGCATCTATTACAATCTTCCATCCCATTTCCAAGAAAAGCCGAGTAAAGAAAAATAAAAGCTAGGGAATTTAATTCACAAGCAATTGAATCGAAATCTCTGTGAAAGCGTAATTTTATCGCTTAAAGGCGGTTTTTTCCAGAGCGTTTATACGATTACCTAGCATTTTCATTTACTTGTGCATTTGAGTTTAACAAAACAAGCGCAATAATTCAAAGAAATGGCTTCCATCTGGTGCAGAATTACGTTCCACACAGAGATTATGCAGCCGAGGCTCAACACCTACGTTAGGCAAATGGGAACTGGAATTATTCGGGATTTGTTCTGAATCAAAAACATCGACTGAAAAGCGCTGTAACAGTCTTCGGAATCTGAGGAAATACGATTTTCAGCCATATCCTCAATAGATTGAAAGCAGTATACATTATTTGTAATGGTTAAATTATAGCAGATTTTATTTTTATTCTCATTATCTTATAAAAATTATTGTATTGTGAATATATTGTAATTATTATTTTTGTTATTCTTATTATTATTAACTAGAAAAAGTATTCTCACCTTGCCCATAAAAAAAAAAAAAAAAAAAAAATCAGAAAAACGTTTTACAAAGTTTCAAATTTAATTCTAGTTAATTTCATGAAATTGCTATCATGAAAAAAATATACTCTATAGAATACATTTTTTTTTACATATTAGCATTAAACAATAATTCAAATAATGGCGATTTTGTCAAACCATTCTAATATTGACCATTCGAAAAATATTACAAAAGTTGCCTAGATTAGGTTATATAAGGTTATATAATAAATTGTATATTAGATAATACGCAAGATAGTTGTAACAAATTAAAAATTAATCATGTCCATACATAAATAATAGGAAAATTGTATTTCTCTTCATATTTCATTTAATCAATATTAATTAAACTAGATATACTCTTAGCTATCATCGTTAAGTGAAGATGCAGTGCTTAACCACAATTTGGGATAGTCTATGGAGAAAGGGTGGACTAAAAAAATAATTGTCGGAAGAGCAATGGTGCCTCAAAAGAAAAAAGGAACTTTAAAAAAGCTTTAAAAATCATTGAGGTCGTCGTACTGCTGGTACATGAATTTTCTCAGTAAGTTTTCATTAGTGAGTTTTTTTATTGTTTATTTTTGCTTTTGAGGCACCACTGCGCTTCCGACGATCAAAATTATGCTTAGGTTTTAAATTTGACTATAAATAAACATCGAATCAAATTTTAAGAAAATCAGTCCACCTTTTAAAGAAATAAGGTAATAAGTGGGCCTATGTTTTTAATTGGACAAAAGCTACGTACTAAATTTTTTGAAAATCTGCTTTATCGTGATTTTTATACAGGTATATAAATAGACGAACAAACAAGGGAACAAAGGAGAATATTTAAGTGGAATAATTGGACTTTAGAAGCTCAATCAATTAAAAAGATTATGAATAAACTCAAGGTGCGAATCCTAACTTTAGCTTTGTGCCTGGGATTGATATCTATTTTTAAAAAGATTATGATTAAAACCAGAAAATTTATTATAAGGAGTTAACAGGTTTTTCAATTCTTTTTTATATAAGAAATATTACTAATATCTTAATTTATTTCGGTTTAATCTATATAATTCAAGATTTTGCTATTTAATTGATTACATAAATAGTTTAAGTTTTCAAACACAATTAGTTTATGTTAAGAGGTTGCAGCAAATGCAATTGCATCTTCCCGAGGGTCGAGGAGGACGTGGCTGGAGGTTTAGCAATTATTAATGTAGAGAACTGTTACCTAAATAGTTTTGGAAGTACAGGAGTCGAAAGCGTCAAGCCCTAAATTTCTGCCATTCTTAAACCCAATGAAATATTGATGCATTGCAAACCTCTGGTTACAGATTATGCAAAGCCATTACTTGGTGGCATAAAAGCAAAATGCCATTACATACAAAGCTTTTTCCAGGGCGAAACAACATAAATATGACAATAAATACGGAAATAAATGGAAAATATATTTAATATGGAGATGAATAGGAAATCAAATAAATTATTAGTTGATTTAAAAAATACAAGATTTATTAACTGTTTTTGAAATAGTTGTTGTAATTACATTATTAATTTTTAATGTATTATAATTTTTCTGGAATCACTGATGAAGGTTAAGAAATTAAATTTAGGATTTCATTTTGAATCCTATAAATATTTATCAGTTCTATTATTTCCTTACTATACTTAATAAAGCGTCATTAAAGGATTTGTAAAGAATAATTTAAGTTTGAATAATAAGCCTATAAAATAAAAGGATTTCCACAACAGGTCGAGATTACGGGAGTGAAGTCCTTGGTGTTTCATGACCAAAGGGTCTAAGTTAGCATCGGGAAACCTTTCCTTATATCCCCAAAGAAATATGGTCCCCAAATCAAAGTTGGATAAACCTTATGAAGATCCATCTGGAGCAGAAAGAATTACTTAAAAATCCATAATCATCGCTGGGAATCGAACTTAGATTCTTGAGCCTGCAGCCAACCAGTGGCGTAGCAAGGGGGGGGGGGTCTGCCCCGGGCCCCCGCCTGGAAGGGGCCCCACCAGCCAGCTTATTTCCTTTTTTTTTGGTTGTTAAATAGGAAATTCCCTTTTTTTTGGTTGTAAAAGCAAGCCTAGGGGGCCCCATCCACCCAAGTATTTCCTTTTTTTTTTGGTTGTAAAAGCAAAATTTCCTTTTTTTTTTTTTTGGTTGTGGAATACTGGAATTCCCGCCCCGGGCCCCCAAAGGCGTTGCTACGCCACTGCAGCCAACTGCTTTCCTTTGGAGCCATTGGTCCTACGGAGAAAACTTAATTGAGTCGAAGAAATGCTTTCAGATATACATCTAACGTTTTTTTTTTAATTAGAAATTGAAGGGGTTAAGCGAAATGAAAAAAAGACAGTAAATGGTGAATTATTGAGCATTTGGAAATGAATAGATTTTCAGATAAATCTTTATACTCTAATCCTTAATATAATATTAAGATCTTTCCGATGGTTTAGTTCCTTTGTCGAGCTCAAAACCGGCGAATTTTCATTGAAACTATATCCGCTCGTCAACTTTAAAGTTGTTGAGGTAAGACTTTAAATGATCAAGCAGCTGTAGTTTTCATTAAAATTCAACACGTGTGGTTTAACTCACTTCTTCCCACAAACATAGCAACTGAAGTTACCATAGAGTTATCCATTTACTGGATTTTATAAAATAGTGAGAGATGTAAATTCACATACTAAACTCTCATTTGTGATAAGCAATATAAAATATTCCTGTACAGTCATTTGAAAGTTCAATATTTAGCCACCACCTTCAGTAATCCATACTGTTTATGATTACGGTAGATCTCTCTATCTGACTGCTTCAGGGTTAAGCTGGCCAATTTCCTGGATAAACATTATATCAGAATGATAATTATTTAATAATCCCATTTATTAAATATTTGTTCAATTTTCCATGCAGTAATTTCTAAATGGTAATTTAAACCGGTTTAGAATTATAACATACAATTTTAACACTCTAGAAAAGCTAAAAATATGAAAAACTGAGTTTGAAACTGCGAGTGCTTCTTTATATGTTAATTCATAAAGGAGCTTTTGTTGGAGAGGAGGCCGTTGTACTTCTTGAGCAACAGAATTTAATTAAATTAAAAAAATGTTTGTAGCACTTGGAAACTGCGAAAACTAGATATTGAAAATTTTGAAATTTACCTACATATAGGATGTTTCGTATGTTAAGAGTTGAAACGTATTTTAATTCTTAAAGCAGAAGCAGAAAAAAAAGCGAGCCAATTATTATTAAGCGATTCTCATTACTTAGAGTAACTTTCTCTTTAACTCATTTCGATGCAAGTCAGGATATTCACAATAACAAAACAGCAGTGAATATTCCGTTATGTGAATGAGAGATTTTAATGATGTTCCAGTTTATCTTATTGGAAATACAATCACGTAAATCTACAAGGGAATCGTTGTTGGTTGCTATTAAGCACCTTCAGTTTTATAAACTGGAATCGCAAGCGCTCCATGTGTTGTTAAATCAGTTTGTAGTAATGTTTTTACAGCACACTTGATTAAATCTGTCTGTGAATTGCTTGATGAAAAGAAATAATATTCCTTCTATTGCTGATATTTTGCACTTAAAAAAAGAAATTCGTCAATTGAGATTTGAAAATATAAGAATAAGTCCACAATTTTTTTCTTATATTTTTTTTTACACATTTATGCTATTATTTTATGAAGGAATATATATATATATGTATATATGTATATATATATAATGCAAATACAGGGTGATTCAGGAGGAGTTGCCGCCACTTACAGTACATAGCTCATGTATGATGATATTTTGAGCAAAAAATATATAAACCGGGATCCTCTTCTCAATATTTACAGTTACAATAATGTGAAGGTTGTTTGTAAAAGACCTCTTTCGTTAGTTGGAGGAGTGAAAACAAATGAGAAATAAAGAATGAACGTTTCAGAAATAATGTTTTCTTTTATTTTATGTTGAAGCTGAAAATGTGTTGTGAATTACTTAATTAAGTCGTACAGAAAGTTGTATCAAGTTTTAACATTACATTATTCTGAAGCACTTATCAGAACAATTATTATAAATTACACCAATTCTATCGACTTCCGTACTTTTTTTATATTGTTACTATAAGCATTCAAAACTTATTCAAAAAGTTTTTTTTCTTCAATGATGAGAAAATGATCTCGAATCTGAAAATTTCCTCTCTCCTTCATTGATATACCCGTTGTTCATAATAATGCGTTTTCTATAAAAGAAAACATTATTTCTGAAACGTTCATTCCTTATATCTCATTTGTTTTTACTCCTCCAACTAACGAATGTCTTTTACAAACAAACTTCACATTATTTGAACTCAAAAATATATATAATTAAAGGTGGTTATAATTAAAATTGATCTATTTAGAGCATCCTTCAGCTGCAACAGTCGGACTATCTCCAATAGTAGGAGAGATACCAAAAGTTGTATATATACAATTCAAAGAATGTGCTCAACAATTTTGCAAAAAAAAAACATTAGTTACAAAATCGTCCGCTAGAGGGCGTTTTTTGCTACAACAATGAAAATAATTGTAGAAAAACATTAAACATGCAATATTATTACAACAGAGCACGGTTTTAATTGTAACGTTTCGTTTTTTTTTTTTTTATATTGTAAAAGTGGTCCAAATGTCATCACAATTGCATAGTGTTAATCTTTACGCGATGAGAAAACAATCTGATTTGCATGGACACCAGGTACGCAGCCGACATCGGGCTATAAATAATCGGTATGAATAGAGAACGTGTTAATAGCAACAGCCGCTATGACGATGACTTTAGAAGAACGTGCGTTGACGGTCAAGTTTTATTATGAAATTTATAGTAATACTGTAGCTGTGTTTCGTGAATTTCGTCGGGTTAAAAAAGTACTCCGTGGACCAATTTCACCATAAGGTTTGAGAAAAATGACGCAAAAATTTGAAGAAACCGGTTCTTTAAGTGTGTAATGTGGCAGAGGACGAAAATGCATCGGTGATCACGTGATTGAAGACGCCACATCAAGAAAGAAAGAAGCACTCTTTTTATGAGGCGGAATACTGAAAAAATCACTATTTCTAACTCAAAAACCATCAATATTTGTAACTCAAACGCCACTGAAAAGTGATAATTAGAATAAAAATGAGTGTCAAAAAAGAAAGAAGCAGCACTTCTATTAGGTAGAATACTGAAAAATCACTGTTTGTAACTCAGAAACCATCAATATTTGGAACTCAAAAGCCACTGAAAAGTAACAATTAGAATAAAAAAGAGACTCAAAAAAAGAAAGAAGCAGTATTTCTATTAGGTAGAATATTGAAAAAACACTATTATAACTTAGAAATCACTGAAAAGTATCAATTGGAATAAAAAAAGAGTCAAGAAATAAAGAAGCAGTATTTCATTAGGTAGAATACTGAAAAATCCCTGTTTGTAACTCAAAAACACTGAAAAGTATCGATTGGAATAAAAAAAGAAAGTCAAGAAAGAAAGAAGCACTATTTCGATTAGGTAGAATGCTGAAAAATCACTATTTCTAACTCAAAAACCACTGAAAAGTATCAATAGGAATAAAAAAAAAGAGAGTCAAGAAAGAAAGATGCACTATTTCTATTAGGTAGAATACTGCTCAGAAGTTAGACGTCTTAGTCATTAGACCACGAGGACTACATTCTAATCTCTACAAAAAATAAAAATATATCATAGATATATGATTTAAACGCTGGTTCTAAAAGCAGTCGTGGATTGAGAGAATATAGACATCAAAAATTAAATTAAAAAAAAACTTTTAAAAAATTTTAGTTTTAGTTTCCTTGATTTAATTTGTGTGTGTGTGTGTTTTCCGTTACATAAGCGAGGCTTCCGGAGCAAAGCGACGGGTAGCCGACTAGTAATAATAATAATAATAATAATAAGAATAACAACAACCTCACACCCTTGGACCTCGCAAACCCTTCTCTAATACTCACCACCCCGACACCCACACACAGCAGCTGCGTGAATCATGGGCTCGTAAGGAACTCCATGGCAGACATCGCCAGGAACTCAGCTAGCCTCATGTCGACCTGGAAGCGTCGAACAGATGGCTGACGAGTGGTGAGCTGTTTGGGGAGACCGAAGGGTTCATGATTGCGATACAGGACCAAGTCATCCCCACACGCAACTACAAGAAACACATTTTACCGAAGCAAACACAAATGACGACAGATTCAGGAAATGCCACACTACACATGAGACGATCAACCTCATAATATTAGGCTATCCCCTTCTCTCCCAAACAGACTACTTCCACCGACACAATCAGGTAGCGTCGATCGTTCATCAACAGCTAGCACACAAACACTCACTTATTAAGAACACGGTCCTATACTACTTGTACACACCACAAGCGTACTAAAGTCACCCTCATATAAGCTGTACTGGGACCGCCCCATTCACACAGACAAAACTATATATCACAACCGACCTGACATCACACTTGTTGATAAGGTCAACAAACAGACCTATCTCATTGATATTGCAGTACCTATCAGCAAGAACATGCAGAAAACTCATACAGACAAGATCAGTAAATACACCGATCTACCACACGAGAGCACCAGAAGCAGTGGAGGCAGGACCGAGTACGTGTTGTACCCATCGTCCTGTCCGCCACTGGTCTGGTGCCTCACACATTACACCATAGCCTCAGCACACTAGGACTTCATAAAAACACTTATGCAGAACTCCAGAAGGCTGTGTTACTCAACACAACACGCATAGTTAGGAAATTTGTGGACACAACCACACATCCCTAATCATTCTTCCACACTTTTTTTTTGACACTTGGCAATATGTGCTTTGGTCCTTGACCACCATATTGTCTTTGCTGGGGAAACCCATGGTTTGAAACTTTTATAATAATAATATTGCGTGGGAGGCCTCCATACCATTACCCCCCCCCCCCCCCCCCCCCCTGCGCCTTTGTCCCCCCCCCCCCCCCCCCCCCCCCCTAAATGGTGACGCTCCCTTTGCAAAGCTTTAAATCCGCCCCTGACAGACAATGTAGTGATGGCTGTTCAATTTTGGGGACAGTGATAGAATGGGGAGGGGAGAGAGCTGAAGACCAAAATAATTGTGCTCATATTTAAAGTTACCGTATATGCTCCAATAGAAGCCCCGGCGTTTATTTGCAAAACTATCCTCGACTCCCGGTGCTTAATAGAGACCGGCTGCTATTAGAGGCCGGCCATTATTAACAAAAACCTTCAGAACGCAATATTTTCACACATAAATACCGGCTAATATTACAAACAGCTTCTTTATTTGAATTTCACTTGCTACATAAGAATGTTAAAGATAAATGGCAATGTCTTTCTGTACCTTTCGCTGCTATTCGTCGTCCGAATCAGCAATGACGGACGGCCGCCTCACCGGAAGTTTCTTTCGCGTATTCCACCGCGCGAATCTTAAAGGCAATGTCAAATGACCGTTTCGGCGGCATTTTGTAAGGCAATGTACCGTAAGGTATCACTCACGGCTATAAAGATACGGACGCTTACACTAGTATCGGTAGGCAAATATGAAAGACCCGGCTACTGTTAGAGACCGGCTCTTATTTGGCCATATCCCCTCTGCAGCCCGGCGCTTATTAGAGACCGGCGACAATAAGAGCCTCGGCGTTTATACGGTACATATACATATACGGTACATAATAAATAAGCATTGCACGAAATGTTTAAGAGATCAGTTCGTTCTTTTAGCAAGGGATTTCGGTGTTCATTTTTGACGGAATAGGAGAGATGGATACTATAATAAATTTGCTATGTAATGAGTTGGGCCCTAAATAAATATCAATACAACTTTTATGTCCAGCCATTTTAGCGAGACGCTACAAACAAACAGACAAATTGACAACAGGAGTCAGGCAAACAAACCAGAAAAACTTCAAGTTAGAATATAATAAGGAATTACTATTCCTTTATTTTGTCAGTCAGTGCTGAAAACTACTTTAACCTTCTGAATAAAAACCATTTATTAAGTTAATCTTAATTATGATGCAGTTAAAATCATATGTAGAATACTTAAATCCTATGTTTAATGTGAGATAATTGAGTTAATGAAGGTTATGAGGTCCAAAGAAAATAAAATTCATTACTACAAATACTATCCATAGCTTAGTAGGGTCTGGGTACGCAACATTAGTAGGAAAGTTCAATTTTAAAGACTGAGAGAGGTGGAGATCAAAATAAACTGACCATATTTTCAGTTAAATCTTAAATAAGTATTATATCAAATTTTAAAGAAATCAGGCCAGGGGGATTTCAGGGTCATTTTTATGGATGAGAGGGATTGAGACCAAATAAATGTGTTTGTTTTAATTTGGACGTAAATTAAGAATGTACCAAACGTAATGGAAGTTGCTAGATGCGGTTCAGAGTACAAACATATAAATAGTAAATGGACAGATGTACATCCTCGTATAAAGAAGAAAAATGTTCAAGTGAAGTAGTAATACTTAAGATCTAAGCCAATTAATATTATCTCTCTATTTTTTTCTCGCATGCATTTAACATTATTTCATTACATCTCCACATATAATCTGTTTACTCAGTATTATCATCTTCAGAGTGCTTAGTAACTACTTAAAGTTACTAAAATTTGAAAGGCTAAATTTTAAATTTTTCTTCGGCTAAAATGGTAAAGTGAATAGTTTCAAAAATTATTTGATAGCAACACTCCTTCCCTATTAACAATTCAATGTCAGTTATACTGGTTATGTTACAGTGGCCACACTTGGATCCAGTATTAAAGGCGAAAAACTAATAACCTGTCACAAAACTTCTAGTGATGTCAGAGCATACGTTTTGAATGGCCACCGAATGGTCGATATCTGTCAAGCGCAGTTTCATTATATTGCCAGTTTTTCACACCAACATCGAACTGTTGGCATGTCAAAAAATTCGAACTGGGTTTTTATAAAAATGTCAGTGGTTTTTCACAAATTGCTTTGCTATCTGCGTTCTTATCTCCATTCGCTTACTGGAATAGAAGAGGGTTTGAATTCAAATGTATATATAAAAATATTTATACATTTTTTTTTCTTATTTTCTCCCATAGTTTATGTATTGAAATTTCTTCGTAAAAATTTGAAAACACTATAAATATAATCTATATATTACTAAAATCTTTTCCGTCTGTCCGGCGCAGTTCAACAATGGACAAGGGTGTGCCTGTTTTAGTGTTGCGAATGCAAAAGAAGCAATTGTCGTGATTATTGTGATTTCCAATATTCACAATGGTAGTGCAATAATGGAAAACTGATGTTCAGTTGTCATTGTTGTGAGGAAGTCGACAAATGCAAAATGAGCATAGTTGAACTTCAATATGTTGCGTTCTCTCCGTCAACAATGGCGCACGCTATCAAATAATGAGTTCATTCAGAAAGGAATCACATATCACTATTTGCTCAACTATTCAACAAATCATAACCGCTTTCATTGGAAGCGATTCTTCTTGGATTATCTTCTTGGATTTAAATAACAACCAATATAAATTCCTAACCTTATTTACTGTAAACTCAATTTATTGTAAATTCAAAGAATCACCAAGCCAAATTTTTAACAGTAAATAAGGTTAGGAATATATATATTGGTTGTTATTTAAGGACACGGGCTCATCGTATATTTTCATACATCACATATTATAAACGATATTGTGAAAGATATTGAGAGGAAACGATTGAAAAGAACACAACAGACAGATTTGGATCGAAAGAATGAAGACGAACGTAAAAGACGGTCAAGAGCTAAGGAGACAACGGAAGAGACACAAGAGAGACAGAGGTTAGACGCCGAACGACATCAGGCAGAGAGAGAGACAGAGACTTTAGGTCCCCGAACTCTACTTCATCTAACATCCATCTCAACATATCTCTTCTTCAAACATCTACATCGATCAATTTATACACGGTGGCCTAGTTTATTTTAAAATTGTAATGGGATTTGAAATGCTTTAATAACAACAATGAGAATACAATGACAACTCTACTTTATTGACAAAGATTTCAAAAAACTCTTCTAAACGATATATTTGTTATTCTGAATATAAGAACAATAAGTTACTGAAGTCATTATATATTTTTTTAAATTTTAATTTTGAAGGAAGTAGTAAAGCAACCATTGCACACTTTCTTGTTACATAAATTGAAGCAATTTAAGAAAAAAAATAGCTTTCTGTTGGAAATTCTTGAGTTTGAAGCCAGTTGGTATCTTTCAAATTGTTAGGAAATCTAATACTAATTGTAAAAAAAATTGTTAACAAAAGAAAACAAGATGCCTCAGACGAATGTAAACTTCTCGGAAGGATGATAAAATGAAGTTGTTCTATTCCCATTATAAAGCTATGACGAGTTCGACCGAACCATCTTTGTCCATAGATGTAAAAGTTGAAGAATTTTATCTAAATATTCTTTTTTTCCCTTTCATTTTCTACATTAAATACAGCTGCAAAAGAACCTCAATATAGTTACTATCAATTGT
>JAFIDM010009631.1:205393886-205411958 GCA_023159025.1 Thereuonema tuberculata
TGTAATCCTCACACAAAGGGTTATTGGCCGTAATAATTAAACACACAGACTTCTTCGAGGTTTTACAAGAGAAAACATATAAATAAATCGAAAGAGAAAATTCTTTCTTAACCAAACAATACCATAAGTAACGAACATTATAAATGACGCTTAATAAAAAACCTTTGTCATGAAACGATAACAATAAAATAAAACAATATAACAAAACAAAATAAAATAACAAACATGAAATCGGTGGATCATTGACAATTAAGGCAATATTTGGTAATCAATTGATATCTAAAATCTAAAATCATCCTATTAATAGGCAAAAGATCTTTGTAAATTTGTAAATTTATAAATTTGTAATTTGAAATAACTAATCACAGTGCATCGTTGGAACACGTCAGGCATGACGTCACGCCCATGTTTAAACATGGCGTCTCGAATATTCTTCCCACTTCACCGCGATGGATCACGATTACACAATTATTATCAGTGCATTGAGATTTTCTTTCCCATATAAATACAGTTTACACTGAAATGCATGAAGTTCATGCGTCAAAATTTATCAGAGTTTGTAAAACCTCGGTTTTTACATAATTTCGGCTGTGTAGCCGCTCTCTCACTATTCAACAAAGTAGGGGACAATGACGATGCACGTGCCCTCATTGTAGCCCAGACAAGATTATTGGTATTGGCTGTTGGACATTCGTTATTGTTATTGTTATTGTTGAAACTGGTACAGTCCGTTTTCGTTTAGGAGAGCCTTCAGCGCTTTTGCGTATGCGTCAGGTCTCCTGCGATTTCTTCCAAATAGGGGCGAGGAAGATGGGGTGTTTACTTTTTATAGTGTTAGTTTACTAGTAGCTGGGTTCTATTTGCGCTTTTCGGGAAAGAATTATGGAAAGATAAATACTATTGCAGAAATAAAATATCTTTTTACAGGTACTAAAAGAAAAATAGGTCTTAGGAAAGTGTCCATCTCAGCGTACCATCCCTTTGCGGAGTAGAATCGTCTGTATTGTCGTGGGTCTCGCATTTCAAAACGAACAGTAAATCAATTTTTTATTTTCTTTGGCTTAGTCATTCAAATTATATGTGGGCTGTTGCGGAAGTCATGGCTTTTAAAAAATGAGCTTCGAACATCTTTTTCAATTTTGTGTTTTTCAAAAATTTCAGGGCATTTCAAAAATGTGGCATTTGTTTTACTTCCGTTAATATTGCCTCAATTTCGACGAGCCTATTGTTTTACGGCAGCAGGTTGCCATTATGTTTCATAATGAGAAACCACAGCGCTGGCTACTACGAAAGTGGTAAATCAATTTTTTTTTATTTTATTTTAACAATATTATAATATTATTTTAACAAATAAGTCGATATTCAAATTACATGTAAGCTGTTATGGAAGTAGTGGCTTCTAAAAAAATTAGCTTAGAACATCTTTTTCAATCTTGTGTTTTTCAAAAATGTGGAATTGTTTTACTTCCGTGAATATTTCACGGGTCGCAACTAGTTTCTTTTAATTTGTTGTTTTTCAATAACGATTTCCTATATATACTTTTCATTCACTTTTAGTGATTTGTCTTTGTTAAAGCATGAAAAACAATTTATTAGACATGACTCTAACAATAATCTTTTGTACTCATCTTTAACATTAAAAATTACCTTAACAACAGTGTCCGGATTGTGATTTTGTCTAAAACAGTGGTCGGCACATTCAGATATGTTCTTATTTTCATGTCTAAAGGCACGTACGTGTTTTTCAACCCTTTCCTTTACCGTCCTACCTGTACTGCCAATGTACATCCCCTGATGTTCTAAATAATGATGTAAGATTCAATCAATTTTGAGTCTTTTTTGAAATCTAATACTATCTAATATCACTTATGATTAATGTTTCGAAAAGAAGTCCTAACTGTAACAAATGATAATTTGAAAAGAAATTACTTCAGAATTCACAATCTCACCAATAGGAACTAAAACTAACTGATTCGAGTCTAAAATTCTTCACGATTCCTAACTATATCAATCGGTTGTCGCTTCAATCAACAACTCACACCTAAGAATCTAATCTAACCTAACCTAATCGAGATAGAAGCCAGGACTCGAGTGGGAAGAATTCGGTTTCGAATCGAATTTAATTTCGAATGTTCCGACTTCACATCCTGGTAGAAATCTATCGCTATTCGGTGCTCTTTGATTTTAGACTGTTTTCGAATTGAAGCCAACCTAATTTTTTACACTCTTCAAAGTATAATTTACAGATTTACAGTTTAAAATATACAGCAGTATATTTGACTATTATATAGTTAGTTGATGGCGTCAATCTTTTCAAACTTTTCTTTCTCATCGTGATGCAAAGGTGTCCTTTTTACTTTTCTCTTTGGCTGACTTGAATGTAATTCTTCACTGACATTCAATAATTTTTAAATTCATGATTGAATCTTTAGACGATCAGCTATCCATTGCGTAGAGGAGACTCAGCATGCAAAGATGGGGGCAGGGATCAATTTTAAGAACTTTATAGAGGAATAGAGTAGAAACCACAACAATAGTGCTCATATTTGAAGACCGATATTAGTGTACATCGCACAAAATTTTAAAGAAATCTGTCAAATGATTTTAACAAGAAATTTCGGAGGTTTATTAAGAGAGATGATTGATACTAAGCAAGGATACAGAAATAAATGTGTATATGTTTTAAGCTGAAAAGCAATTATCAAATTTTAAGAAAAACCATTCAGCCGGTTTTGATGCACACACAAATAGATAAAAGATAGTGTGCATAGAATAGTCCTATGCTCAGTCAGTTAATATTTTTCATAATTCTTACATTCACGTTAAATGTCCTTTGTTTTATCGTCGCTGGAAAAGCTATCCCTTTTTTTTAAAGCCTTATTTCAAATGCTTAATATTGGGAAACAGTTGACGTAAAGTCTGGATTTTGCCCAATTTGAAATGATTACTTTTTTGTTTTCTTTTGGATGAAAACATACTGTGGCACCCTAAAAAGAAAACCAAAAAATGAAGAAGTTGCATAAAGAGTTGGAGTTACATAATCATCCCATACCTGGTACTGTTAATTGGCTCACTATGTCAAGTAGTTGTTAAGTAGCATAAACTAACAACAGACATGAGAGTTTTGATTTTGTCGATCGTGAATTGAATACAATATTCCTCTTCGCTCTTATCAGCTTTATATTAACGGCGGTTTTAATTGTCCGGGGTTTGAAAATATTAGATAAATATTAAATAAAAA
Organism: Thereuonema tuberculata; assembly: GCA_023159025.1. Lineage (NCBI taxonomy): Eukaryota > Metazoa > Arthropoda > Chilopoda > Scutigeromorpha > Scutigeridae > Thereuonema > Thereuonema tuberculata. The sequence goes on from JAFIDM010009631.1 coordinate 205,397,128, forward strand.
TATTTAAATAAAAATCCCAAAATTAGAAATTCATAAATTTGAATTAATAAATTTTGAATCATCCACACCTCCTCCAAACTTCACTGTTAACTATACAGGATAACAAATATCGTTCCCCGGACATTCGCCTACACCTAAAGCCTCCCAACGGACCGCCATGTGGTAGAGCGTGATTCATCACTCCACACCACAAGTTTTCACTGTTCCAATGTCCAGTGGCGTCGCTCTTTACACCACATCAGGCGGAGCTTAGCATTCACACGGGAAATGTTTGGTTTGTGAGCAGCTGCTCGACAATGAAACTCCATTCCCGTGGCCTTTTGACGAACAGTCATAGTGCTGGCTAGAGAGTTAGTTCTATTCTGAAACTCACGGGTGTTTGCTTCAATCGATGTATGGTTATTTGCACGAACCAACTTCGTCTGTACTGGACTGTCCCGGTCTATCGGTATACATGGCATACCAGGTCGCAGGTTTGTTGTGGTTGCGCCTTCCCATTTCCGCTTCACAATCACGGATTTTTCCACGCTTAATTCTCCTCCAAACGGGTTCTTGGTCCACCTAAACAGATATAGTATGGTGAATGGATATTGAGTTTATTTCCCGATGGTTAAAAATTAGGCTGACTGACCGCCCCTCTACTTTGGTTAGGAAACGCCGGGAAACTTATCTATCGCAACCCAAGGGCTACGTAGGACCATCTACTTACCATCTACATCTAAGTTTATGTAAATTACAAAATAGATATATAAATGAATATATTATTGTTTCTTGTTTGTTTCTTTGATCGCATACATATTTCAGTGCATGATTTTTAATGGCTCAAGAGCGACAGAGACGAAGCTGCGCCAGGAACAAGGAATGAAATTGAGAAAAAGTCCTTGAAAGGAAGACTAATACACACAGAAGAAAGAAGGAAACATTCAAGCCCACGCCATAATTCAAGCCTCATGGCATATCATATATATATATATTTGAATATATAAATATATATAAACATATTGAATGTATTTTAAGTAAATATATATATAACAAAAATGTAAATAGATTATATAAAAACCGGATAGAAATAAGGAACTCGTAAGATTCCAATTAAAAACAAACAAGCAAACAAATAAACTTATTTTTGTTTCTACGAAGATAATCACTTCTATTCTTGCTTCATCAGCGGCATCTGATATTAGCTTAAATTTAAGAAATTTAAATAATTTAGACTTTAATGCAATAGGCTATTCAGGGATTTTACTAGTTTTAATTTTACACATATAAAATTCATTAAAATTGTTGAAAATTTTATAACATATTCCTTAATATTGAGCAAGTAAGGATTTATAAGTTAATTTTAAATTTAACTTTACCTGTAGTAAGAAGGAATGAAAAATGTATTTCAAAATTAGGTTTATATTACGAATGGTAAAACCCCTAGCCTACACGACTTTGGTATTGCAATGACTTCAATTTGTGTATACGGAGATCTTGCCAACTGAAAAATGATAGCTATATCTATACGTAAAGTTTGGAGGAAAAAAAAATAGATTTTGGAGGAATAAAAATATTTTTATTGTCAGTGTCGTAATATGTTAGAATTTCTAATACTTACATTTAATGTTTTAAAGAACTTCAGTTTCACATTTATAAATAAGTTCATTTTAATTTCAATTGGAAATAATCTAAGAGAGTTGCCATCTTCTTTAAACACTACTTCAAAATCGTAGGAATTCAATTTTCTTTGTGTTTTCTGTAAAAGATCAAATTCTGTTTTCTGTAAAAAGAAAGAAAGGAACAAACTAATGGAAATAACTGGAATGCGGAAAGCCATTGCAAAGTTGGAGCCAAGAAAAACATGAAGAAGTATTTTTAATTCAAGGTGAAAGAATCCGAAAATAAAGCAAATAAAGCCGAATTCCAATAGCTATTTTGGTTTTATATTTAGGTTATATAGAAATAAAAATCTACGCGGAGATAACTAAGCCTAAATACCTCACAATTCTAGTGATAATTTTATTTTAGAGAATTTCAAAGGAAAATGTAAATTTTGTTACAAAAAAAAGCAAGTTGAACAATAATATGAAAGTTTAATGAGAGGTGAAGATTAATGTTTAGAGATTTATATTTTGATCCATAAACTTGGCTGGCTTAATTAAGAAAACTTTATTTGATAATATTTCCTCAAATTCTCCTGCCTATCTGTCCAATGAGATTCAAACCATTTCATTAGGCGACGTTTCTATTTTTAAAAAATTAGAATATGTCTAAAATCGATTATTAATCAAGAATGTCCCGCTGCCTTTAAGTTGCCGAAGGAGATCTCCAACATATGCACCGCAAAATAAAGGTACAAATACATATATATCACATATATGTAAAACAGAAAAATAAGGCAAAATTATATCTTAGCATTTTAGTGAAGTAAAGAAAAACAAAACAAAATTAAAAAAGGTTTTTTTTTTTTTACTTTTTATTCTTTATATTAAGATATATGGCTTCGATTTCAGTAAAGATTCCACAAATGATAGAGAAGCCAAAGGATTAATAAATGAAAATAAAAATAAAATAAATTAATTTATAGCAGGGAAAAGTATTAAAAAATTAAAAACTTAAAATGAAATTATTAAATCTGTTTCTGCAAAAGAAAAAAAAATAGAATAGATCTATAGTCAATCTAAATCTAAACAGAATTATTCACGTCAAACAATTATTAGACGCATTCGCTTTGTATTTTTATTATGTATTTATTACTTAACATAGATCTGGGTTTTTTTTTTTGTCGAAGAAAATTTCTGCAGCAGTAACTAAGTTGATAGATACGGTCGCCGTGGTCGAAGCATTAGTTGTGAAAGTTTGTAAATGTTACATTTCTGTACATTAGGCGACTTTTCTATTTTTTAAAAATTAGAATATGTCTAAAATCGATTATTAATCAAGAAATGAATTGTTCTTAAAATTAACAAACTTACAGAAATCTTTCTGAATCTCATTAGTTCTACTTGAAGATTTTCTTTAAGTTTGTTCATCGAATTACAAGACTTTTAATTCTATAATGTTTTTAAATTTCACTTAGAAAATTAAACTCGATGGTAATCACTGTCTGAATTTAACAAAGCAGTTCTAATAGTTCAAAGGACACTGAATAAGTGGTTCGTTCCTAAAGGAATTCAATTCGATGCTTTGGAAGTCGTTGATTCTTTTAAGAGTTCATGATTGAATTTTAACATTTTTATAATTTAACAGCATTGCATACTGTATTAACTCAAAAGATTAACTACAGGTTTTAATCTTAAGCTAAGAAATCAAAGTTATCACTATATCAATTGTAATACAAAGTGATAACGCCTAGGATTTTTTTAAAGCTAGGAGCAAATCTTCAAGGTCCGATCCGAAAAAAAAATAGTATCCTACCTTCCAACCAAAAACCAAAAATCAATGAGAAAGGAATAAAACGGTGAGAAATCATTTTAGCCTCCCCCCCTACAATTCCACATTATTCCTCCCCATTCTTCCTGCTATCGCAATCATTACGACTTTATTTTCTATTTTGACTTAAAATCAAGGATCTGCTTCCATACACACGGATGTTTATTGAAAAATAGTAAAAAGAAGGAATTCTATCAATTAAATAAAATATATTGTTAAAGCAGGTGTGAAAAAATTTGTGAATCAAGTCAGAGCGTCATCTTTTTTAATTAATAGATTTTTCATTTAGAATGCTTTTGAAACCTTAATAAGTTAAATTATTCTCTAAAAGGAAGATGTATGTTCATTGTATTTACATTATCAGTATAATGATAAAGTTCCAGTTTCAGGATAAAATAGAAGTCCTTCCTACATCTGTTCATCTGCTGTAGAATCAACAATTAGTCAGGAGATTTAAAAGTGTGTAAATGAACACAAAGCAATATTAATAATATTGATAAATAAACTAACTAAATAAATACTTTTTAAATTGTAAACAATTCGCTACTTTTACGATATAGTAAATCAAATAAGGAAACTACATCGTGTTAGCTAAATTAACAAGAATTTGGCTCATCATTTCGACATACAAACTTCTCATTTTTAACTGCTGTAATTCTGCCATTTTCAACTTCAATTCACATAAAAATCCATTATGAATTAGTTGCTATTAAATTCACAATGATACTATGAATGAAAACATGTATCCGAGTTGACCTTTGACTTTTACACTAAAAATAGCTGGAATCAGTTTGAATTACTATCGTCCAAGACTAATGGAAGATTGCTTTTCTTTTAGGACCATGTCGTTCATCTTACTCTGTCAACAAATAGTAGAACATTACGTAAAGAATTCCAACGGCAAACATCGACTTTAAGCCAGGAATTAATAATAATAATGTTTCCTTTTGTATAACTGCTATACAGTGGCGCACCCAGGATTATGGTTGGGGGGGCGGGGCTATTTGAAACTGTACTTGAGGGTAGAGTTATATTATATAGAAATAGTGCCATAGGGCAACATTTAAAGGTGTATCCTCTGTTTCAAAGATCACTTTCCAAAACAATAAGATACAAACACGCTAGTGCTTTAATAAAGGCTTTCTTCTCGTTCTTTCTTTCTTTACTTTTGAGGTTGGGGGGGAGGGGGACTTCAGCTCCCTTAGCACCCTCCGTGAGTGCGCCACTGCTGCTATATGATGATGATTCTTCAAATTTTTTAGGCTTTGAAAATGGCAGAATATGAAGTCAGCACAAATTCATTTCCTGAGAATTCAAATCCTGAGAATTTTCCTGTAATTTAGATTACGATTTCGTTGACTTCGATTAACGGAATTCCGTTAATCTAATTAGTCTAATTCCGTTAATCGAAGTCAACGACAGCCGTTGAAAACAGAAATAATAGAAACCGTCGAAAACGTTGAGCACAAATAATAAATGAACAAATGCAAATATCGTTTCAGTTGAAAATTATTCACGAATGGTTTCTGGATTTTCGAAATTTGAAAATTGGGCACTATTACCTGAAAAGTTGATTTATATTAACAGAATTAAAACATTTTTTATTCAATTAAAACAACTAGATGGAAGACGACAGACAACTTAAAGGTAAAATAATAAGTGGAGGTCGGGGTTAGCTAAGGATGCATTTCTGTAGAAGGTTATCATTTCAGAAATAAATATTGTTGATAACAAGATTAGTAACAGCAGCAGAAGAGTTATCTTCGACATACAGATCGAAGACTTACTTGATAGTGGAACAATACTGCTTATCTGCATTGTAACCTGTATCAGATCTACCACAAACCTTATTTTATCCACTATCTTCAAAGTAGTCTTGTGAACATAGCCTTTAAGCTCGCCGACTAATATGTTGGCAACTAACATACCACCTCAGAAGAAATCTTCCCGAATTTAGCTCCATAAATAACTTAAGTACTTCACAAAGATATTTATTGTCATTTGTATATCATCCTCTTGAGCCCACTAAGCAAATGATCCGGAATTTTGGAGGTATCTCGTGCCAATTGTACCCTCTCATTCAGTAGGATACAAAGTAAATGAGATTTCTATTAAAACCTCACTAAGGCATTCCTAAATATCCAGAGACTATGACAAAAACTGGATATTCTGCCATAAATGGCAGTTTCTAGGATACAGTAATGATATTTTTGATTATTTTCAGCTTTCAGACTTAGAGATTTTCACACTATTAATTAAACTCCCTAATTAATCTAGAAAAATCGTAATCGTCTACAATTGCTATTGTTTTAAAATCATTTCCTGATATTTTCCAAAATTTTTTTGGTGACTGTAACTGCAATATGTTGATACATTAATCCTTAAGATTAAGCTGCAACTTAATCTTAAAGGTGTGTTAAATTCCATCTTAAAAAGCCGAAGGTGGAATTTAACACATCTCAGCAAATTTTAATTAAATGTATTGCCTTTTCAACTTTACACTAAATTTTTCAATTTGTGAAACAGGAGTAACTCACAGCCACGTTATTGTGAAATATAAATTACTACAACCAAGGCTAATTATCAAAGAACGATCCATTTTCAGTCCTTAATCGCTGAATAATATTCATCATTTCCAATCCGTTAAGAACTCTCAGCTTTCAAATGTTTCCTCAATGCATTAAAACGGCGAAATCAACAAACTCTCACCTTCCTAGATATGAACATAAATTAAAACGAATATCTCCAAGACAGATAACAAAGGGTTAAACTTTATGACCTAATCCTAATCTTTTCCTTTCGCTTTAATCTACTCATCTCTTACTTTTCTCTTTGTTGTTATTGCTATCTAAGTAGGCAAAGACTTAGAAACAATTTTATTTTACAATTAAATTCTAACTATATTTAAATAATAATATTTTTTAACTCTTTCTCCAATGAGAGCTTTTATTGTATTTTATTGTTTTTTGTATGCACATAAATATTGAACAGTTTACAATCTAAATTATCAAATAACAGAAATGTTTCCATATTAGTTGGAAATATACAACATTTAATCATCCAGAATTATTAAATGGGAAGACGGACTTCAAGCAAAAGGGAAGATACAGACAACCTTTGAAAAGGAAAGAATTTTACTCTTTATTGTTGACCACAAAATAAAATAACCAGAAAGAGAGTTTCTGAAGGTTTCAAATTTAATTTGTTGAATCCGATGAGTTCTTACCGTGAAATAGAATAAGAGATTTTTTCGTAAAGGAAGTATATTATTTTGATCCAAACTTAGAACTCTTTCTCTTTTCACAGAGGGCCAAATTATCAATCACAGAGGTCCAGATTTCGTTAATCTCGCTCTCTTTTTCGGATTTATTTGTTTTCATAAAATGGAAAATTTTATTCTAATTTGAAAAGAAATAGAGGTTTTTATTTTTAGTCGCTTTCACGACATAACAAAATTACGAAATCAAATTTTAAGGAAAGCAAGCTTTCAATTCTTTGAACTTGTTTTTTGTTCTGTTTTCTCAGCATAATATTAACATTGATCTTATTACTGCATTCTGAATTCTCATTTGTGATTGTTTCCATACATTCTTGTTACTTCAAATCCTGGTGTTTGAAGTACATAGATATTTTACTTTATTTAATTAGGTAATAATTTCTCTGATCTGGTTTTTTCGTTTGTTTTTTAAGATTTAACAGAATTTCCTGAATGATATTGAGAAAACATTGCCAATATGATGCAAACATTATTGATGTTCTTATTAATGTTGATCGTATTAAATTTAACACTGTACACTGAAGCACTGTAAAGAAACTAAAATTGGATTTCCAATATAGGATTTCAACATCAGCAATCGTTTGTGGATGGTCTCCACATTTTCAAGAAAAACTTTTCAGGAAAAAATCTCAAGACTTACCAAAAGATACCTTAACTAATATTAACACGAAAGAAATCTTATCATACAAATAAGTCATAATTAACAAGAATTACTGAGCAACCATTTTGAATAATAGACAAATGTTTCGTATCTACTTAATACACTGTAATCGACAGTCACATCTCTGAAGAAGAAGAGACTTGAAGTGCATAAAGAGGTATTAAGAAGATTTATTTTCTAAACGAAACTCTTTATTTGAACCCTAAGTTCAATTAAACAGAAAAAATGAAATTCATTTATTTATCAATTCATTACCACATAATATTGAAGCTGAATAGAGCGTGTATTTCCAAAGATAGAGATCACAATATATTTTTTTAACATGATGATTATAAAAAATGCTCTCCTTACTGATCTGAGACGACTAAAAAAATCCTTATACTATAAAGACAATGTCACAACTGACTTAATTCATTACTAAAATAAGGAGTTACTAAATAGCTTCAGATTGTGCAATGCAAAAATCAAATAAAAAATTGTTTTCATTTTAATAATTGTTTTAATTCTGTAATTTTTGAAAATAAAAACTGTTTTATAGTAGAACTCTTTATTTTGAACTCTGTATGAATTTCTAATATCTTCAATACTTGTAAATATCTTATTCCTGCCCCGATTAACGATACATTTCATACGGAAGTGAATGAAAAACTTAAAGGCTGCTTTACACGCTCTCGAAAGCTTGACTCAAAGGCGCTCGAAAACTTGTCGTTTGGCAATTTCAGCTTGGGGAAAATGCCAACGCTTCACATGTGCGAGCGACAAATTGCGTTTTTCTCTCATTTAGATCATGATTAAAACTGCCGGTCGCCGAAGCGACAAACAAGTTGATTTTGCAGCTTTGGTTTGCTAATAATTCTTAACTCATACCACAGCAGATTTAAAGAAAAAGGAAAAAAAGATCCCGGAGGAAGAGAATGTGATGAATGAAGCTGTGGATTGAAACCACGAGCAAAGAATACTTATCCAGATTTCAGCGTGAAGTTAACAATGTCATAGTTTTTAAATAACTTTTCTCGCCGCCAAGGGCGCTGCTGTCGACTTGCTTCTAATATTTGTCTGAATTTGGAACTCGTCGTATTTAGAGCAAATGATATGTTTTTCGGGCATGTGGGAGATTTTCGAGCCACTTACCGGTTTCAGGCAAGTTTTCAAGAGCGTACAAAGCGGCCGTAAGATTAAACTATTTGCCGTCAGTTTCTCGTATTTGGACGGTTTAGAGTCTTAGTAATATGCTTGCTTCGGATAAACAGAGGTTATTTACAAAAAAGCATGTGTCTATAGAAAGTCTGACACGTTCTTTTTAGAGGATAACCTAGATCTTGAGAGGCTTCATAATAACAGAGCAATTTCAGGATTACTTTTATTTTCTTCTTGTTTATGATGACATTCCAAAAATGATTGATTTTCTTTTTATCTATTTACTGCTTATTGCTTCCGAACTTTTTAATATTTAGGAGATTTTTCTGTTTCCTAGAGTAGAAAACCTATATTCTTTGTTTTCTTTCTAGTTGGAAAGGATGGAATTGTTCACTGTTGAATCGCATGACCTTAGAGACTCATACCTAGAGCTTTTGGTGGATGATGTGAAGAGATGGATCGATCATTCAATAAATGGTATCTGCACCAATCTCTGCTCTGGATCTTGGTTTTTGCTACTGCTTTTTTATACCAAATGTAACAATAACTAAAGAAGCTCAATTCATCTTTTCTTCCTAAGTTTTCATTTTTTTTAATATGTACAAAAATTTGATAAAATTTTATATAGATTAATTGTTAAAGAGCAATAAATATTTTATTATTTTTTACCGACCATTTCAAACTTTAAAACTTTCTATTGTTTTTGGTTTTGATTTATTTTTTCGTTTTGATTTATTTATGAAAATTTTAAATTTTTAAGAAGCCTTAATTTCCGTTTTTTTCTTTTCTGCATCTTAATAATAGCTATTAAAAGCCACACAATTTTTGAACGAAGAACGTTCCAATAAAAATTAAAAAAAAATAAAATAAGGAATGGATGTTAGATTAAAAAAAATCGAGTGAAATACCTTCTTTCCGGAAAATAATATATATGAATGATTGTTATTTTTGTTTAATCTTGAAATTCAATTCTAATGTTCGTTGCCATTCGACTGCAATTAACTTTTTTTCTGACTTCAGAGTTTTTGACTGCATTATTATTTTCTTTCTGTCTTGTGTTTACTTTGAAGGAAGGTTTCATTAAACAGAGGGAGCAAAGAGATGTAAAAAAGTAATTCTATTATCGACCTTATTTTTTTTTTATTTCACTTAATGAAGTGAATATTAAATGGGCATTAGTTTCCTAAAATTAACTATATCTATTGTAACAAATAACAGCATCCATAAATTGCGTTCAAATAGTAGAATATTGAAATCTACTTTGGAATAAAGAATTAATAAATAAAGGAATGATTATTTATTACTTTTGTAAATTGTAAGGAATTAAAAAAAAAAAAAAAAAAAAAAAAACCCGCACTTTGAGGTTTTACAAATTACATTAAATAAAAGTAAGCGTTTGCATTTTACTTGAAACTTTTTGTTGATTTTCTTTTAATCTGAAGGAAATATAATTTAGAATGAATTTAGACTCTACATTTTTTAGTTATATAATAATATTGAATTTTTAGTACAGGATTAACTTCTAAGATGTGAACGTAAAACAGTATTCAGGGTTATCTTTTATCGATGATCCGTTATTCCGCTTCAGAGAAGGAAAAAAAAAAACTGGAATTAACAAAATTTATTATTATGAGATCTTATGATATACAAAGATGCTTATAATGACAAAAAAAAATGCTCACTAAATATAAAGTAAGTCATTTGCATTTTATTTTGAAATTTTGTCTGTGAATTTTTACAGAATTTTTAAAACTATTCAATAAATGCTCTATAAATGGAGTAACATAATTGACTCATAATGAAAGATATCCAAAGATTGCAACAAATCTGGCGACTTATCTTAAGAAGTTTGAGTGATTTACACCTGTTCATTTTATCCCAATCCGATATATTTGTTAACATATTTTTGTCTTATTACTCTTTATCATTTATTTATAATGATAAAGTTAATTACAATTATTAAAAAAAATCGCTAATGGTTGGAAACACTAGTAATTTCAAAAGATACATTGTCTTAACTGTCCTTACTTTCAATTCCCTTAATCAATTCTGTCAGTAAAAAGAAAAGACTATTTTGTTTAATGGAGATATTTATTCTCGAACTATTTCTGATTTATCAACATACCTTTGTTAATAGATAAGTAAAAGAGTTTCTATAACTACTTGATGTTATTTCGCAACAGAAACAGTAAACATCAAACGTTTGGGAAATGAAACATAATGTGAAAACATGAAATTTCGAATGTTGAGTTTCCTCATCCAGTAAAATTTTACTCTGCTGTTGCTTCTTCAGTAGGGGAAGATGTTGTACCTCGGTGAAATGTGTACCTTGGACCTACACTGATTGTAGCGCTTGTGTTGGGTTGGTAAAAATTAATACATGGATTTGCTACCATAGGCCTCTGGCAAGTTGTGCTCGTTGAGGAGGGATACAATGTGTTACTAGAAATGCAGTTACTTTTCACCTATTAAAAGTAAGTATTTTTCAGTTAATACTTTTCCTTTTACAATTACTTGTTTTTATGTGAAAATGGTAGGCAAGCCATAAGAAGAATTGTTTTAGCTACAGAAACATATGTTTCAAACTTCATTTAGATTAAAGCTCCAAATGGTTGGTAGCCATTGTTTGAACATGACCAAGTGTTGTACCTTGAACCTAGTGAAAGTGTTGTATTTCGGACAGGTTAGAAGTACAACACTATTATTATAAATAGTACAAATGTATAAACTTTCATTCGTTCACATAATTAAATAAATATTTATTTCTTAAAATTAAAGGTATTTTAGATAACTATGCTTGCAAGAGCTTCAACATTGATGCATCTCTTATATCATCCCATGCCTTTGATTATAATTATTATCCATTGTTTAACGAGAAAAAACTTCTAAGAATAAGTGACATAAGAGAAAAGGCATTGGATTCATTTCTCATCATCATCAGCTTTCAAATCCAATAATGAGATATTATGTGAACTTTTAATTTTCAAAAGACCCAAAGCTAAAAAAAAATATAATTAAAAAATTTATATTAGAATTATAAAAGAACACACCTCTATGTTTACAATTTTAGTTATCACGATTAACTTCAGCGGGCGCTCACCGACACATCTTTTGGTTTACACCATATTAACCATTAAAACAACGGTCCCTCTTCATTGGTCCAGTGGGGATCTAATAGTTTTTAATAATGTTTATTTTACCTCTATATATTCTCGTGTACACCCCTAGTTCCACTATGCTGAAGATGATCTAGCGGTATGGAAAACGAAACCGTCCTTGTCCTTGTCCTTGGTAAGTATTTTAAAAGTTACTATTTTTAACATGATCCTTAACTGGATTAAGAGTTTTAAATGTGTGAATATTTTTTAAGATTTGTCTACGTTGATATAGGCTATAACCTACTAATGTCTTCATGGTTGTAACCTAGGTTATTGCTATTCTACTAATGTTGTTTGTTTGTTTTCAGGATAAAACACCAAGAATTATTCCAGGTCTCGAAGCAAAACAGGAATAATAAGAAAACCTATTGAAAGACATTGAGAAAGCAATGGACTTAGTTTCCGATAAAAACATCACAGTGCTGCAAAGCTATTGAACCTCTCTAAGACGACTTTGTTAAGACGCCTCAAGGTTTGCAAAAGTTTTCTTGCACCAAAGGTTTTACTGATGAAGAAGAGATAATGTTAGTTGATTACATTCAAAAAGCTGCTCAACTTCAGCATGGCTTAACTTTATTCTTTACTTATTACTTTAGAGATGTGCGAATATTAGCCTATAAGTTTCATTAAGAATTTTACATTTCTAAAAATTGCCTAAGCGTTTTATATAATGATATTAATTTTTATTCAATTTGAGTAATGTTCATTGACATTGAAAAATCATCTTTAAAGGTACGTGTTTGTCTATTTACTGTAGTTTAGCTACTATTATACTCAATAAATATTCATTTGAGTTTTGCTTCAAAACCAAGGTATAACACAGGTGATGTACTTCGGTCCCAGTGTAATTTTTTTTTTTAAATTAAAAAAGTCGAAGAAAGAAGTGCTATATAAACTCCATAACAATATATGCAGCGTAGAAAATAAAGTTTTCTTGGAAAATATTTTATACTTTCCTTTAGTAATTCCAACCATGTAAAAAATTCAAATGTCACAAACGGTCCAAGGTACAACTCCTTCCCCTATTTTACATGTTTGCTGCTTTAATAGTAACCGTGTATTGTTTTGTCATTAGAGACGATGCAATTATATAATAGATATTGTGGTGAATGTTGGGCCACTGGTTCGTGAAATTAGACGAGTAGATTAGAATTAGATATGGCAAGAACTCTGTTTATTCACATGATGCAGAGATTTAAATAGGCTATGTACAAAGGCTGTGATTGGTTGCCGTGCTTTACAAATTGATTGGAGGATTTAAATTACACGTGGGTTTTAACTGACATTTAACTGTCTTTTTAAATAAAACGAATCAGGGAAAATAAGCACGGTCAATGGAAAATTTGAATAAAATAACGGAATTAAATAAGAAACAGTAAAAATTAGAATGCACAATCGATAAGAATACAAAATGAATAAATAGGGCTATTAGAAACAGATAATTGCAAATATATACAGTGAATAAAAATCATTAAAATAATTACTTAAATTGTAAGAGTGAAATCTAATTTGTGGAAAATATTTCGAAGAAATGATAAAAAAATCATCAATTTATTAAATCACTTAATAGTAGTTTAAATATAGAAACCTTTGTTCTTGTCTTACTTTCTTAGGAAATTGAGGCTAATCATTCACTCTTTGTGTGTGTTTATGTCCACTCTAACAACTTTTGAGCCTTTAGGTAATCTACTGAAAACTTGGTGTGTATATTTAAGGATAAAACACGACTAACTTTTTTTTTTTTTCTGTGAGTCCTGGTCTAGAAATCAACGCGCGAAGATGACAAAAATCCTCAAAGAAAAGCATTAGAACAGAAACAATGAGTGTTAATCCTATTATCTAATCAACTAATTAATAAACGTATTTGGATTTAAGCAATTTAAGTAAAAATTAACAATGAATGAGACCAAATTATTCACAAGTGACATGGCCGCTCTTTGTGGCACATGGATTTTCTCACTGGTTTTTTCATTGGTGAGTTTTTTTTCATTGTGTAATTTATTCCTTGAGGCACCACTGCGCTTTCGATGTATTGTTCAACTTAAGTAAGTAATGAAAAATGAATTCATTTTTTTTAATAAAAAAAGAAATTTCTATTTCTTTGTATTCAACTGGTATTAATTTTAAAGTAAACATATTTTCGACTTCAGAAAAATTATAAACTTAAACAAATATTTATTAAAAGAACTTTCCTTGAAATATCGTCCTTAAAATTTCTGAAGAACGATATTTCAAGGAAAGTTCTTTGAATAAATATTTGTTTAAGTTTAAACTTATTTACCGATATCCTTAAATAGTTTAAAAGTTCAACACTATCGTGCTGAAAAATTTCAGTGTCAAGCTTCGAATTGAAGCTTATTTAAATACACATCGAATAAGAAAAGAATACATTCTCAAAAAACGCTGTTATCGCTTCTAAGGAGCACCATTATTCAACTAATGTGAAGAGCTCATTTCCAAAATTCTTGAAATTGACCGGGCAAAATGAAAAACTCTCAGTATTCCAAAAATACATCAGATAGTGCTACACAACTAATGTAGTCACTAGTGATATCTGTTCGGCTGGCGGGGAAAACATATTCTCATTTGTGAAGCCTTTGTGTTACGAGTGAGACGACATTTTGAAAATCCTTATTTTTGTTAAAATTTTCCAATGTGAGGAATTGCTCATTTATTTAGAGTGTTAGGGTATTTCCAGAAAATCTTTTATTTCTTATTAAGCTCTATATTTCCCGTGTTTCGATATTGTGACTGTCCTATGTCGGTGCATTTGATTTCGACCCTCGTAACCTCTTTGAAAGCCAATGGCAATGCATCGGGCAAAGCGAATAAGTATTTGCTTTGCCCGGCTTGATATTAATCATTTTTAATTTTTATTTTAATTAAGTATTATATTAATATTGTTTCAGATGGTATGTGATTATGAAAGGAAAACAAATTAACAAGCTGGAATGAATAGGATATGGATAAAGCCATGCAAGAAGCTGCATTGGTATCCTTCAATTCTGTTCAAGGATCTGTTGCATGTAACATCCCATATGCAAATTTCTATAGGCACATGAAAAAGGAACTGCTGAAAAGAAATTATAGATTCCATCCACAACATTTCATGTAAAATAAGTTGCCAAGACTCACATGCTCATAACGCTTTCACTGTTAAAAAAGATATGAGATCTCATGTAGA
>JAFIDM010009631.1:205412358-205442770 GCA_023159025.1 Thereuonema tuberculata
TTAGAAACATGTTAGTTCCACAGCAATAAGATTTTGAAATGTTTCCTGAATTTCCATTTTTAATTAAAACGTTTTCTATTCCTTTATTTTTTGCTAAATTCTTTAAATTATTATTCGATTTATTGCCATTATTTTTATTTGTAATTATATTTATAACATTCCAATAATATTACATTTATCGTCATTTAGGTTTTTCTTCAATTTTTCAATTGTAAACTGATATTTTATTCTTTGTTTTTTATTCTTTATTTTTTTTTCTATGTAAAATTACTTTCTTTTAAAATACAAATGTGGCCACCCTTTTCAGTTATTGCTTTTCTTTTATAAACAGGAATTTTTAATAGTATCATTTAAAATTAAGTATTTTGCTCTGCCGTGCCACCCTTTTGAAATGACCTTGAGAGCGCCGGTCAACAGCGAGAGATAGTGACGGCTTGCAAAAAGTGATAACGGCACATTGTAACTTTAGCATTTTTTTTAACCCCCTTTCAGTGCAAATAAGCAGCTAAAATTTGGTATACGTCAACTACTTAAGGTCCTGAATAAATGATAAAAATTTTAAGGGATGTTTCGGACTGACAAACATAATCATTCCCTTGTTAGCATATTTCATTAGTCTGGTAACTGCATCTTATCCTGAAAATTTGAGCTCTCTAGTATTACCCAGGCCGAAGCTATGAGGGTTCGATAATACATAAGCAGACCCCCCCCCTTCCCTTTATGAGGGGTTGGATTTCTTAAAGTTACGGAAAGTTACGGATTTCTTAATTTTGTTGTTGTTTCTGTGCTAATCCTAGCCTGCATACCAAATTTCAGCTTTCTAGGACTTCAGGAAGTACCCTAGAGGTTTTGATGATCATGAGTCAGTCAGTCAGTGAATGAATCAGTGACGGAATCGACGTATTTTAGGTATTAATAAAATCCAAAGTATAAAATCTAAATAAATGAAACTTAGCGTATTTCATTAGTTTGCTAACTGCATCTTATCCTGAAAATTTGAGCTCTAGTATTATCCAGGCCGAAGCTATGAGGGTTCGAAAATACGACGAAACGCTTCCAGAAAAGGTACGTAGTGCCTTTCCTGCCTTCGGCTCGTCTTGGCGGGGGCACTGCCGAGCCCTCAGATTCGTGACTGTATTCAATATTCAACCTTGTCTAATTGTTCAAAGTGCTTCATCAAGTGGACGAAAAAGAAAATTTCAACAAAGTGAAATACTAACTAGTTCTCTAATCAGACATCAGCAAAAATAAATTTGACAAAAAGGAGAAACAACATTTGAAATTGGTTGTTAGAAACCAGCAAAGTATCTCAAAGGTCTCAGTCAGACAAAAAAGAAGTTGCAGAGGAGAAGTATTTTTTGCCTGCTGTGTGGAGAACCCTACAGCGACCCAAGGAAGAAGATTGGATACAATGTTCGCAGTGTACTTTGTGGAGTCACGAGTCATGCACAAATTACAATGGTTGCGGTTCCTACTTTTGTGAGGATTGCTTTGCTTAAAATGATTTGCCCGGGTACCCCAGGCAAAGCGACTAAAGTACAGATTTTTATAATTTGGTATTTTTATGTTATTAGGAGTGTATAGTGACAAAATAACAAGTACAATAAAGAAATCCATCATTACTGTAATACATCCAATAAAACATTTGAAGCTACTTGTCAAAGTCTCATGGTATTTAGACCCTAAAGTTAAGTTAACCGCTTTGCCCGGGCTTCCCCTACAGGAAGAAAACGACCTAAGCAAACATGATTTTTTTTACTTCACTACATGAAAAACCAATCTAGGAAGTCATTCTTTAACAAGAAAGAAGATCACATCAAACGGAGCCTCATGTATTAATTCTAATGAATGAATATTCTCGATCGTAGATTTTCCTTTAAGTAAGAGATTGTAAACTTCATAACATGGCACAACTGGCTGATAAGTCAGTGGCGTACCAACGCCTTTGGGGGCCCGGGGTGGGAGTTCCATTATTCCACAACCAAAAAAAAAAAAAAAACGGAATCTCCGATTCAACAACCAAAAAAAAAAAAAGGAAATACTTGGGTGGATGGGGCCCCTAGGCTGACTGGTGGGGTCCCCTAGGCTTGCTTTTACAAAAAAAAAAAAAGGAAATCTTGCTTTTACAACCAAAAAAAAAGGAAATAAGCTGGCTGGTGGGGCCCCTCCAAGGCGGGGGACCGGGGCGGACCGTCCCCCCTCCGCTTCCTCCTTGGTACGCTACTGTGGTAAGTAAATAACTATAACTTGAGTACCATAAAAATAAAGAAAATAAAAAAAGCAAAATAAAAGAAAAACTAGAAGAGAAAATAAGAAATATTAGAGAATAAGAAATCACCGATTAACATGATAAACTAGCCTATACTAAAGATGGTCCAATGTAATACAAACGTTAAACCACCGAATTAATAGATTACTTTTGTGTAGTTTACAAAATAATTGTAATTCATATTAAGCAATAATTAATATTTAAAAAATATCAATTAAATTAATAATACTAATAATGCAATAATAAAAAATAATAATTTAAAATCACAGTCAATAATAATATTTTAATCAGCTTTTGTATTGTAACTTACGAAGCAGAAACTTGGAGAAAAGAAAAAAGAATAGAAGTACAATACACAATACCACAATCAAAAATATAATACAAGTTAAGGACAAAAGTTTTAAGAATTGTAAAGACCAAAAGAAGAAGTTTTTGATCTAGAAATTACTTGTTGAAGAAGAAGTCCGGAGTTTGTAGAAAGATCTAGTTTACTTCTATCTTCAAATATCTGCTCATTTTCAAAGTAATGTTATAAATTAATCTATTCTTAAATGTCATTTGATGAACTTATGAAATGTTAATATTTCAGTCTGTGATATTCATGCTTGGTTCATAAACGCTGATGCGCACTTTTGCTAATCTTTGCATTTAACAACTTGATTAAATATGGTATGACCTTGGAACAGAATTTTTGTGACTAGAATTAAATTATGAATATAATTTAAATAAATTACAATAAACAACGCATAGGCTTTGTCCGTTTTGTAGTCGTAAAAGGAACAACTAATTTAAACTTGTCAAGGGGCGAAAAGTAATGAACGACTGCAGAAATTTACGTATGCTAAAAGGAAATGTCCAGCACCACTACATTATCTTACTGCCAACGAATTCCTAACGGAGTGAATAAACAACTCGCTAATTCTTGTCAAGACTTCTAACTTCCTTAATTATCACTACTAAGACGGATAGCCAAATTGTGTAAAGCAGTCATTGCATTGCTAATAGCCATTACCTTAGGAATTCAATGGGATTTTAAGTCCTGCTAAGATCATAAAATCAGAAAGCAACTTCTGAAACTTGTTCTTCCATTTTAGAGAAGGAAGAATCATTGCTTCAAGACAAACCAACTGCATTTGCAAATTTTATTAAATGGCAAACGTCAACTTTACTGTTTAAAGAGATGGACTTACAAAATTGATTACAAAAGGATAGGATATAATATCCAGTTGTCCAATGTAGATCAGTGTTTGGAGAGCGAAATAAGTTTTTAATTTAGATTTTATCAACATTAATTGCTATTGCAAATGAACTATTGGTTTCACAATAAAAATAAATATTATAGAAAAAAACTAATAAATCAAATAAGGAATACGAACATAAGATGGACTTTCAAAGATTGAAAATTAAAAATCAAGATAGAAATATTTTTTTTTTTTAATTTACAAAATAAAAAGGGCAAACTAAATAAAATAATATTCAATAATAATGATGCATGGATTTACTTCATTTTTATTCCTACAATGAATTGAATTACAATAAAGACAATTAAATAGATAGAATGCATAAAATAGCTTACTAATTAAAGCATTAAAAACGAAAAGACAATCATATTTTCATTAGCTTAGTTAATTAAGTTACGAATCCTTTAGTTTTGATGGCCACATTCCAAATGATTTGTAATTTTAAGAAGAAAAAAAAATGAATAAAAAAGTTGCGGAAATCGAAATAAATGTTTTCATCCATTCTTTTTAGATATATAAGTAATTGTTGATCCAAAATGCTATCAAAGCTGATAGCGTTTGTTGCTTTTAAAGTGTTTCTTTTTTCATGAAATTGAATAACTGTTTATCTTAAAGTACTAAATAAAAATCAATGAAATCTTAGATTCTTCTATATATATATCACAATCTTTATAAAAAACTCCAAAACACTGCACCAAAGATCAATATTTCGTCTTATTTTTCAAAGACTTCCTCAAGGTTTTTTAATAACATAATAAACAAATAAAAAAAATAAAAATTTTATTTTATTTATTTGTTCATTATGTTATCAAAAAACCTTGAGGAAGTCTTTGAAAAATAAGACGAAATATTTATCTTTGGTGCAGTGCTTTGGAGTTTTTTATAAAGATTGTGATATACTAAATAAAAACTTTAATGTTAGGTATATTAAAGGAGTTGAGAGCTAAAACTCAAAAGGTACGTGGGTTTTGTAAGATACGTATAAATGTAGGTAGATATTATAACATCACTGATTCTTCCAGTCAAGTAAAGCGATTACGACCAAAAAAAAAGATCTTATATGTTGACATTAAAGCGCTTTTGTTACGATAACAAACACTAATTATCGATGAATGCCTATTAAAACCAATTGATTTTCTTGCACACGAGTGTAAAGTAAAAGAAAAAAAATAGCAGCATTATTTACATTACATAGATAAAAGTATTGTTATGCTAACTTACAATTTCTTAATTATTTGCGTTGTTTAAATTGATTCATCTACTTTATTTTATGCACAACTAGATTAAAAACTTTCATATTATATAAATTAAATTATGCAATTGAAGAATTGTGATAATAGATTTAAAAAAAAAATTATTTTCTCTCTTTCTTTGCAGAGCTGCAATTGATATTTGAATCCAATGATCTGTAGATGCTTTAAATGTTTATTAGCTAAATCAACTGTTGAGAGAACCCAATATCCAAACACTTATCCTTAAGATGATAATAGCTTTTTGAAGCTGTAATGGAGAAACATGCTTTGAAGAAGAACTTCTGCTTCATTCTGAGCCGACCTCCAGATTCAGCAGTTTAGGAAAGTACCTTATAAAACGTTTCATTATTTGGTTTTGTTCTCTAGAGAGATACAATTTGTAATGAAGTAAGGTCTTGATTGTTAATGAAGAATTGCAACTGCAACGATCTGCAAAAGCTAATTAGTAGATAATGCATAAAATACGATTTGTAATATGAGCTTTCACCACTGAACGACATTCAGTCAAACTAACTTTTGTTTAAAGCAAAGGAACAGATTCAAACAATGTTTAATTAAAAGGTAAGTTTTAATAAACGGTATTCAAGCGTAATGGATGAATAGAAAATTCAGACAATCAATGTAAGTACACTGAAAGCTTAGATCCCAATTAGGATTTTTTTCAAAATAACTTCTTGTTAATTAATGCTGTAGAAGTGTAGATATATTGATTAACTTTACTTTTGTTAATGATTTTACAGAAATAGGAAGTAATCCTGAAGGATGAAATACTCGAACATTAGTTACTGTATAATGTTCTACACAAAAGATGACCCGGAATTTATAATCTGGAAAATTTGCGGACAAATAACTTTTTTTTTCATAGTTACTATTAAAATTTATTTCATTAACTGCTTATTTACTTATCTTCGTCAAAGAAAATTATGTTGTGTACATTTTCTAGCGAAAATTTGATTCATAACCTTAATTCTTTCAAGTTAAGTTAATTTTTTTAGCTAAAAATCCCTTTATGTTGCATATATTTTAATATTAGCAAACCTGTCGCGAAAACCTGCCATCGTTTCTTTTATGTATATAGCAACCCGCACAATTTTTAGTGGCTACCCACTCGGCTTCCCTGCTGACTGAGAAAATAATCTCGGAATCCAAGGTCACGTGACGGCCGTGTATGTATGTGTATGTATGTGGGTGAAAATCTTGATTGTATAGTTTTGTTGTTTGTTTGTTTTTTAATTAGCAAAACTAACTTTGAGATCTTAACTTTTAAAAACAGAGCTAACTAATTGTAAACACTTCATCCGTTTGAGTTCTTTCCATAGTTTAGGGCCTCGTGAACATTTGAATCAGAAAGAAACAGAACTTACAAAAATCTAGCCTATATAAATGTTTATATTTATATAACTAAGATAACTTGTGAATACATATATATACAAGATAGTTTTTCGCTAATAATAGAACTTGCTTCTTATGTCTTCTTATAAATTATAACTTCTTTTGATCACAGTCTTTATTATCAAAAGTTCTCTTGTTTCGAAACTTATCGTTTAACGAGTTTCGATATTAACTTCAGTATTCCCAATAAATGTAGATTACTGTTGAACATTCTTTAATAACACTTGATTCCTATATTTATTTAACTTCGAAGCTTATAAGTTAGGATTGACCTACTTGTTTAAAGGTCAAAAAAAGGATTGACCTACTTGTTTATCCTCAAAGATATATATTCAGGAATAATTCTATGTTGCTCCAATCACTAGACAAACTCAAATAAAAACAACACGAAGTCGTTGCACCAAAATACGTTATGGCGTCCTTCGTTCTATTCTCGGTTAGGCTGAAAAGTTCATAAAACATATTAGTGAATGGTATGTTCAATTTGAATTAGTATTATTACGATTCCAATAATTCAAATGGACGCATCCCTAAATCCACATATATATATCAAGTTTAAGACATTAAAGAAATCTTCGGCAGATCATAAAGAGAAACGTCCTTAATCAACAGCTACCATTTTCTTCACAATAGATAACAAACAAACTGCTGTCCTTTGTTGTCACCGGAGAATATGGGTGAATCTACAGAAAACCTGCAATTTCAGTCAAAAATTTTTGAGATTTTAAATTACAAAATTGAGATGATTGCTTTTGACGTTCTTACATCCATGATATATGTGGTTCAGGTCAACGCATTTTGATTATTTAAAAAAAAAATGATGGTAGATGCTATGTTCACAGAAGTGACTTGTGTTGATAACGATGTCGCATTTTAATATAAATTATATTCGAAATAAGTGAATTTACATGGGAAAAACTATGAAATAAATAAATAGAAGACTAATTTAAGAATTAAAAGAACTTTTTATCAAAAGAGGAAATCATGTACAATAAAAATGAATCAGACTGTCAATCTTAAACGTCCATAAAAATATAAATATATAATTACATATATCATATATTATATTATATATATTTATATATAATTATAAATATCCTTATTGGCATTTAACAAAGACTGGAAGTGAAAGACAAGTCTTCGTGAAAAACATAGTAGCCACTATTGTTGATGATCATCACTTCGATGGACCCTAAATGTCCACGGAAGTGATGTCCACGGAAGTGACGAATACTTATGTTTCTTGACCCTTGTGCTCTTCATTTTGAGGTTAGGAACACGTGTCATTCAGAAAATTAAGTTTACCATATTTCAATTATCATGCCTAGAAATAATCATTTTTCCATAGAAAAATTAGGTTCTAAACAAGATTACAGAAGTGACGGGATGAGCTGTGCAAATTACGAAAAATGAATAAAAAGGTAATATTTTCCTGACAAATGTTCGATTCGGATGAATAAAATCACTTCCCAATCCAAAATCGCCGTGTAAACTTTTGTTTTTAAGTGAAATGCAAGACAACTAGGGCATCGGGTGGATTTTTTAGAAAGTTTAGGAATGTCCACAAAAGCGATGGCTAAACCTTGTGACAAGACTTGAGGTTGCAAAAAAATTTTACTGATAATTCGAGAAAAAAATTTCTCAATATTATGTTAAAATTATGTATTTTCTGATTTCACAATATATATATTATTTGAAAAATATTAAAAAATAAAGCAGTTTGGATCTGTAGAAGCTATCCAACTGTTGCTTGTGACAGTCCACGGAAGTCACCTTCTGTGGACAACTTTTTTTTTGGAAATTCCATAAAATTTAAAAAAAAAATTATACTAAACTATAGTATAACTTATAACTTATA
The DNA here is from genome assembly GCA_023159025.1 of Thereuonema tuberculata. Lineage (NCBI taxonomy): Eukaryota > Metazoa > Arthropoda > Chilopoda > Scutigeromorpha > Scutigeridae > Thereuonema > Thereuonema tuberculata. Next base: position 205,420,372 of record JAFIDM010009631.1, read on the forward strand.
GTATACTTATAACTTATAGTATAGTTATTTTGTACTTCAATGTGTGATTTTGAAAAATGACAAATATTTTCAATCATTTTCAATTTATTGCTCTGTGACACGAATTTCAGGTTTTCCGTAGATTCACCCATATCACATTCAATACTATTGTTGTAACGTGGTCTTCCTATCTCGTTGTCGCTGAAAAATGAGATGTACGCATTCTCAAGTATAAACATAACATTTGACACATTATTTGTATTTCTGTGTCTTATGGTTTCGAAGGAGTAGCAGGCAGAAAACTCCAATGTTTTCTTTTATAGATATGGATATTAAAATAAAGAGGAAATACATTTAAGTTTGGTAACACTTTCTAAACACTCAAAGAAAAAAATAAAAAGCATTTTTATTTAACGTTGTGAAAGTAACAATGATATTCCAGTTTTCTGACAATTTAATACCAGTTATTCTAGAGATAGTTTAACGTAATAGCTTTTAAGCTGAAGCTTGTGCTAAAGTGGGTTTTAATTTAAATAAACTTAGAAATTCAATTACTTTTCAGCTAAACAGCTTCTTTTACAAGATGTTTGAAGTAGTATTTAGGTGAAACCCATTTTTACTTGAAAAACAATACAGAATTTAAACAAATTACAATAATTCTTAATTGAAAATAAGAAATAATTTGATTTTATTGATCTAAGTAGGTTTATTAACCTTTCAATTGAAACTGATTAATGCAATAATAGGCATTTGCTCAGAACTTAATGGTTCAGTCAATAAAAACTAAATTATAAAGATTTTATTTTATAAAATAAAAATAAAAGGTCATCGGGGTAAGGTTGATGAGACCATTAATAAAAGTTCAAAACCATTTCTTGTATAATCTTGTCAAAACACTTTAGATGGAAATTTATTGCAAAAGGATCTGCACAGAATCTATTAAACAGGAATGGATTTTAGTTGTATGAAATAAACATCACTAATTTATAACATTAGAATATTAAACTAAATTCATCTTCATTCTATTTTTTTTAAGAACAGTTAGATGAAATCGCGAAGACAAAACAAAGGAAAACGTCAACAAAAGAAATTCTTTGATTGTCAAGCATTACTAAAAACTGTTTTGTTCTTACCACTACTGTTACCATAGGAACATTAGTTAATTTAGTCCCGCGCTTTTATTTAATATTTTAATAATCAATATTACTGTAAAATATTTTAGATCTTCAAAATAACATCGTTCTTAAGGTAAAATTCTAATATTTTCAGATCAACTTTCAATTCATTTTTTTTACAGCAATTAGTAATGCTATATATATATATAAAAAATTACGGAAATTGAATTTAAAAAAATGGAAAATAGATAGACCGATGTCATACAGACTGTTAGCACTTAGTTGACAGTGTTGAGAATTGGTTAGGCCAATTCCAACGTTGATCTAACAATTTAATAGCAAACAGACAAAGGAACAACTGATATTAATTGACGTAAGCAATGATTTATCAAATTTATGTCATCTGAATTATTACTCACAAATTTCTTTGAAATTTTTTTCTTTTCATTTATTTTCGAAATCATTGTAATTTTTTCTCTTCAAAAGACAACTTGGATAGTGAATAAAACAGCAACTTGCCCGAAAACTTGTCTTTTCTTTAATTCTTCTTTTCCCAAATGTGCAGGGGATCCTAAAAATAGCCTTTGCTTTCTTTCTGAGATTCAGCTGCGGGTCTCAAGTCAGCGGAGCGAATCAATCAGTGTCTAAACTACGTCTTCGGAATCCCTCTGGAGAGAAAATTGGAGACTTCCACATCTTTGATATCAGTGAAACTAAATGTCATTTATAAACATTTTATTCAATTTTATTTTTGATTGAATAATTTTTGAAAATGATGTTTAATTCGTTTATGTCAGATATTAAAAATAGAAAAATTTAGTATCTATTATTTTGTTTGTTATGAAATTTATTACAGTAAAGTCTATTAACGCCTGTACTCTTGACTAATTGTTTTAATAAAAATAAAAATAAAAACTTTACAAATTAATTAATTTAAAAAATTAATTTAAAAATACATTAAAATTCACAACCAGGTTTCCTTCCCGAGAGGGAAATTTCTCAAGTGATCTCAACAACTTTTACAGTACTCGTCAACATTACTATTATGAATGAAATTTATTAGTTGACAATAAATTCTATACTTTAGAGATGTAGAAAAATGGATAAGTATTAAAAAAAAAAACCACGTTAAAATTAAAAAATGTCAATGAGTGATTCTCAATATCAAAAAACTGTAAACTTTATATACGAGTTAAGCTTTCGTAGAACATTCTTACAGTTTAGATTTAATTAAACATTAATTTACATCAAGAATTTAAATACTTCCTTAGGAATTCATTTAATTTGTATTATTCTTTTTTATAATAACTCACTCATTCATTCATCCTAATCCGTACTTTGTCGGGTTGAGGCTTCCAATGACAATATCGTCCAATGAAAGATGTAGAGAAATAGTGCAGCCACTCCTCTGCGGCACATTTTGGTCCACAGCTCCTTATTCCTTATTCGGAGCAACCCGTGGGGTTTCCCTCAGCCGCCACCCGAGGGCGCGCGAGTAAAAGTCTGGCTTCCCTCTTTTTTAATATCATATCTTTTTTAATATCTTTCATACTAGTGTGGAATGGCTTGAGACCTAAAGGGAAAGATTAAGAAGCAGACAAACACAGGAAAGGAAATAAACATCCATGCATATGCCTATATTCGAACCCAGGCTCTCATACATCTGCTTCCACCTTGACCACTAGTCTTCGTAGGAATGGTTTATATAATAATATGAACATAATAATACGTGCGTGTGTGTGTGTGGGTGGGGGGGAGAGATAGATAGAATAATGGAAACATCCACTGAAAAAACAGTGAAAAGAAGCTCTTATGAAAATCTTGAGCTTGACTCGGTTTGTACTATATTCAGAGCTACAATCGCAGGAAAGACACCTACTGAGCATTACATTGACATATAATGAAAAATATTAGACTTCAATAATTTTCAAAAAGACCTGATTATTGATCGACTTATGTTATCGGCCAAAGTTCTATGTGTAAGAAGAACAATATAATGAAGAATAGAAGATTGCAGCTGCCTAAAAGCTAGTTGCCTTCTATTGTTTGTGAACTGTGGACGGAACAAGCAGATATCAGACACAGATCAACTACTAATGACCGAATTATGAGCCGAAAACATAAAACCATGGCAGAATAAATAACAGCAAAGTTAAATATAGGTCGGAAAAATCCCATTTCAATCAGAACAGTTTGACGGGAACTACTTAGATTAAGTGCTTACGGTCGTAATATATTCAGCCAAGATCTCATCACTGACATCAATGCAAAAAAAAAAAAAATGACATGAAAACTGAAGCCTTGATGACTGACAAATTTTGAATCGTCTTTCAGTTTGTTCCTCATCAGATAGACAGTTTCTATATAAAACGCCATCCTGATTGCAACTGTAAAGCTAGAAGGCAGGTTGATATGCTGTTGCACTCTTTAATCCCTTGAATCATTCAGAAGAGTCGCATTATAGCTAAATTTTATTTGAACGTTCTCCAAGACCACGTGGATCAATCTTCTTGGGAGCTGCTCCTACTTTTAAACGGCCATCCAGGTTGCAAAGTGCATCACAAGTTTGACGAGAATGAAGTACAGCAACTACTGTGCTATTGTCAGTTCTGGACCTTAATATTATCATGTATGGGAACTTCATAAGCTGCATGTAAAGTAGGATTCTTCCATTTTCGTCACTCGTAGACTAGGCAGGATTTTACGGGAGAAATGAAATAAAATACAATTATCTTACATGTTACATTTGTTAGCATTTATTCTATATAGAATTGGTGCTGTTTAAAACGCTCACGATGAACCAACTTTATATTAATAAAGTTATTTATACAAATGATAAATGTTTCCCTTATTCTGTCAATTACCTGCATTTACTTAATTCATGCTGTTTCTTCCTGTTGTATCATTCCTTTTTAAAAGGACAGTTTTTCCGGTTCTGGAGTTTTAAAAGGGCTTTATTTTTCCAGTCTCAATAAAATATTCCGCTCAGGTATTGGCTAATAAAAATGACAAAAAAAAAAGAATGGTGGTCGACTATTCCCAAACAATAAATTCACTTACGATGATCAAGTATACATTACTTCATACGTATCCGCTTCCCAATATTCAACAGTTAGTGTCTGATGTGTCAGTGTCTGACACTGAAATATTTAGCTCTATAGATCTTAGATCAGCTTATCATCAAATACCAATTCATTAAGACGAGAAAAGTTTTACAGCTTTCGAAGCTGGAGGTGGACTTTATCAATTTAAGAGCATTCCTTTCGGAGTAACTACTAAAGTTGTTTGCTTTCAACGACTCATTGATTTTATATTTACAATTTAAAGCAGTTACAATTAACTATCTATCTTAACTAATTTTGAATTATTTACATCATAAATTGTGATATACTAACGTTTACAGAGATATTTACTTATTACTAGAGCCCGGATTTCTATGCAAAATGCATGTTCTTTTCTACAGGTTATTTATCTAAAGGTATGCGGAAAAGATATGCTTTGTAAGTCACACCTTGACAAACAATTTGACCGTTGTCTGATAGTGCTTATATATGCATATTCCGGGGGAAAATGATTTTGCATGCATATTTTATATTTTTAAAATAAAAATGTATATTTTACTCGTAATTGTCATATTAAAAGTGCAAATTTTACTCATATTAAATCATCACTTGTTTCCTTTCTGTTATCGACTAATTAAACAAAAAATATCTGCAGTCAACTGCAGTAAAACAAAACAAGTGTGTGTATGTAAAGGCTAAGTCACATTAGGCGAATTAAAATTCATTCGAGCTCTACTAATTGTAGTGATTTATATTTATTTGTATACTTGTATCATAGTTTTTATCATTGTGTATTCTAGTTATTCCGTTTTCTGTATTTTAATCTCTATTATTCAATTTCTCTGTAATTATCTGTTGATCTGTTTATTTTTGAATTTTAACGGTTGTGGCATCTTTTAATTCACTTTTATTTAAATCACAACGGTTTAAAAACCCGTTGTGATCACATGGCATTTAAAGCGCCCAATCAATTTGTAAATGCCACAACCAATCATATCTTTTGTACATAGGCTATTTAAACACATGTAACCTGTAAATAAACAGTTGTTGTTAGTTCTCGCTACTTCAGTCCAGACGCAGCTCCAGTCTCTACTTATTTAGACACTACGATTTTTACCAGTTAAAAACACCCCACAATATTAAGTCTTCATTTCTTCTATCCTTAGCTATTCGCCGCGCCGATACAGATCCCAGAATTGTCTAGTCATCAAAGGCTGCCGTCGATTTTCATCATTTGCATTTTGTCATTGTGTTTCCTACGGTTCCCACCGGCATCTTTTGTCTTATATTTTTTGTCGAACTCCTTATATCATTGAGGTAATGGATAGTGTCTTGTTTCTAATTCCAACTTCGTTTATTTTCCTTTATTCCGCTAACCGAAGAAGTCTTCAGATTCACAGAGGTCTGATGTCACATGGTCGGTGGTTCCCCGATTTATTAAGTGTTGCGTCACTCAGTTGCAGTGTCTCAGTTGCGTGTTGACACAGCAAGAAATTGGATATAAATGGTGCAGTTGTTTAATTATTAAGGAATACCGTCCACAAAAACATCACAATCTGTCTTGTTACGTAAATATGTATACAAGTTTGGAAGTAATATTTTTAGTGAAAATACAAAATATTTTGTAATCTTTGCGAAAAGTGTTTCTTGAAAGAAAGAAATGTGCAGCACATTAATACAAGGCGTCTTAAGGACAGGATTGAGAAGAAATCTACTTTAAATCAACAATTGATTAAAAGCAAACTAGGTGAGCAACGATGTTCAAGTAATCCATCTTCTTAAGACTTGTGTTGAGCATTAGTTCCGACATTCCCTTGTGGAAACTGAATAACTTGCAGCTGCGGGATTTCTTTGGAAAATATACAAATAAAAGGGTTCCGGACATTACGCAAAAACTGTGTGCCACAATGTTTCCAGCATGAAATTTATAATATTTGGGTACATTGAAACACGAAAATATCTGAGTTTCAATAGACGAAACAACAGACGCAGGAGGACAGTTCTTATGTAGTGCTGCAGTTGGCTGAATGAAAGCAGTTAGCAAATCATTCCTTCTGCATATACAAATACTTAAACGAGTTAATCATTCTACAGTTGCAAAATTTTTCAATGACTCTAACTTTCTTGTGGCCAGAGGGGGTAAAGTATGATTGTATGTACGATGTATTATTACTTCTCAGCGATGCTGCTCCATATAATGTTAAAGCGGGAGCTAGATTAAAAGTTCTTTATCCAAATTAATTCATCTGACGTGCCTTGCTGACGGTTTACATCGTGCCGCTGAAACTGTTAGAGGAAAGTATAAAGACGTGGATCGTCTTGTCTCCAGTGTGAAGAAAGTATTTGTGAAGTCACCTATTAGAATTCAAAAATTTCGTGAACTACTTCCAACTTTGCTTTACCTCCTCAGCCTCGATGGGGTTCATAGTTAGAGGCTGTTTCATACTATGCGGAACATTTCAGTGAATTCAAAACAATATTAAATTGTTTAAATGCGGAAGATGCAATCAGCATTGCGATAGCTCAGGAATGTTTTGCTGAAGATGGCATCGAGAAAAAGATCCAATACATCCACTTTTCCAAATCATCTGAATTATAACACAGTTGGAGGCTCGAAATAATTCCAGCACTCACTTCCTCTGATAGATCAAATTTCTGTAGCATTTTCTTCAGAAACTCACGGTATTGCTAAAATTGCGTTCGATAAGCTTAGTCAGATATTAGATAAAAATCCTGGTTTTAAAGCAATCTGTCAAATTAGCAAAAAGTTGTCAGATGAAGAAACTGAATACAAGAGGAATTAACAGAAGAAAAATTGTGGTGCTTTTCACATGTGATATCTTGCGAAATAGAAAGAACATTCTCATTGTATAAAACATTCTCAGTGATAGGCGTAGGGGCTTTTTACAAGAAAATCTCCGGATAACTTTCCTTATACTGTAACAGCCATGAATAAGATAAAAATTTTACAAATAGTTTATTTGTTTTTACATATTATGGTGCATATGTTTTACATTTTTCGTGCAAATTTAAATGCATATTTTACTATTTGATTGTGCATATAAATCGGGGCTCTACTTATTATTAAGTAGGTGCAATTATCAATGTTTTAATTTGAGGGTGAAAAGATTCAATAACTGTGAAACTATATTTAATATTTCAAAATAAATGTCTTTCTTCTTTATTAATTCAATATTAAAATGATAAAATTGTGATATTATTTCCTCTTTATTCTTGTATATTCATTTTTAGTCATATCTGAACTATTCCCAATATTCAAAAATTAATTTTATTATCTTGAGTAACTATTGTGGTGTCTCCTGTAACAAGTCAGTTTGCAATCCTGAATTTTGACTTATTTGCTTTCTGTATTTAGAAAAATTTGCTCAAATTATCTAAATAGTGAATAATCAGAAAACCATAACTTTACTTAAATACAAATTTCCTCTGTTAACAGAATCGTATTTTGTAAATCCATATTCGTAGTTGAAATAGATTTACATCTTAGAAAGTATTAATATCGATTCATGTGTCAGTAATTCTTTAATATCCTGTTCTTTGGAAAAATATTTTATTTTAGTTTAAAAAACACAAAAAAATATTTACTGAAACAATTCTTATTGAGTCCTTCGTCAAGAAAATATGAAACCTGAAATTCATATTTAAATTAATAATAGTAAGGAAAATAATGCATTAACATCGTATAAAAACATAGATTCGTTTGAAATTAGATCAATTTTATTTGAGTTTGCGGTAATTTTAAATATATCTAGCATACTAAATAAAGTAGTTAATATATCTTGGCTTATATTGATAATAAAGACATATATATATATATATATAAATGCTTTATTTCAATAAAACAGTTTCTTAAAATTTTGTAGTCTTTACCAGTCTTTTTGGTAATTGGTTAGAAAGACGCTTACATTAGGTCTTGTGATTTACTAACAAGACCTAAACATTTAGTGTTTTAAGTAAACACTGATTCTATAAACAGTTTTTAATTCATTCATTGTTTTCTGTTCTTCGAATTGAATGCAAAACCTCATTCAAAAGACTCATTAGAGTTTTTAATATGAATTATTTTAAATTAAATGAGATCTTGTGATGTCACATGTTCAAATGCACCATCTTTTAGATGGATGAAAATCAGATAAGAAAATCGTTTCTAAAGTTGAAATAAATTTTCAGAAATATTTATCTTCTGCTATATCAGTATTAAAGTGTTTTGCTGTGGAATACTCTACTCAAAAATTTGAATTTTCTATCTAAAAGTCTCTGCCTGAATAAATAATTCCCTCATGATTTTATATCTTTGCTTTGGAAAACTTATCTTTTTTTTGTCCTTCTTAGATATCACATTTCAAACATCTCTATTCCCTTAGGTTCGTATTCCTTCAAGGTTCGGATTCTTGGATCAGCGAAATCGGAAATATTAATGTATTAGTTTTGTAGTCTCTAAGATTGCGATGCATATATTTGGAGATTGGATATTGAAAACTATTTCAAACTAACTTTGTGATTTAGATCAATATAAAGACTACAATATAATATCAATATTATAATATTAAATCTTGCAGTCAAGAGACAAGTAAAACAAAAATCATGAATGTGAAAAATAGTTTTATAATATCAATGTGGATTAATAGAACATTTATATTTTTTTGGAATAAGCGATTTTTTGTAAGAATGAAGTAGTTCAAAATCTTGAAGTGAATTATTTCTATAAAAATGGATGTTTAGTTTTCCATTTGAAAAAAAAAAAAACGTTGGTCTAGTTATAAGATATTTATGCGGAAAATTTACTAATGTTAGTAGCTATTAAGCTATTTTAGATAAGCTATTTAAAATATTTAAAGAAAGTTGAACACTAATCTTTACCCATTTATTCCTTTGATACTTCGAGGATAGAAGGTTCCAAATCTTTTTCAATTATTTTTTTTTAAAAGTTACATTCATTTGAAAAATAGGAGTAACATAAAAGCACTGTTGAATCTATTTTAAATCTCTGATGGATGAAAAGGGATGAGGGGAAGTTTCAATGATACCATCTTATACCAAAGTTTCTAAATTTACATCGAATAAAGTAAATATCTGAGTTGCTAACGTATTTCTGTAGTGAAAACAACATCTTACAGTGATAAGAATTACAAGGCGAATTTTCCTGCTAACATAAACATTCATGGATATGGATAAGAAATTACTGGTTTGCTTCCTATAAGAAACTGTAGCTAGAAATAAGCTATGAAAGAACGCATTTTAGAATAAAAGAATATTTTTATGTTTATTATTTCTCAAAGGTGTTTTTTTATTGGTACGCCACATGATAACGTTTCTCATCTCAAGTAAATTACTACTCTTCAAAATAAAATACCTTTCAATAATAAATACAGTCGGACCTCGATATAAGGTCATCCCGCATATAAGGTCACTTTTCTAAAGTCCCGGCTCATTGAATAGGAATTCTATGATATGGATTATCGGATATATGGTCAGGTCTTAAATACCGTAATCGCATATGAGGTCACTTTTATCTGTGATTTCAGTGCCACACTGATTCAATTCTAAGAATTTTTCTTTCTTTTTCCGACAAAATTCTTACTTTCAAGAAAGAAAAATGTATAGGGGAGAAAAAAAGTAAAGAAAGACTGACAATTTTTTTAGGAGCTGGATGGCTCTGATAAACTGAGACCGCTAGTTATCGGAAAATTTCAAAAGCCACGTTGCTTTAAAAACGTTAAGTCTTTACCTTTGGATTATGATGTAACTTAAACAAAAAAGCATGGATGAATGCTAGCATATTTGAGAAAACTACACGGCATTTCGATAGACACTTTCTGAAAAATAAAATAAAAGTTGTTTTCATCGCAGACAATTACACCGTTCATATCAACATACCTCAGCTGAAATCAATTGAGCTTGTTTTCTTACCACCAAATGTTACCAGTGTTTTGCAACCTTTGGATCAGGGAGTAATTCAAAATCTGAAAATGAACTACAGAAAGCTCCTTCTGAAAGACTTGATTTCAGCAATTGATGAGAAAAAAGTTTTCACTTGTCTGTGTTAGATGCAATTTTTTATATTCACAAAAGTTGGAGCTTGGTCAAACACATGCATTTCAAATTGCTTACGACATGCTGGTTTTCAATTTTCTACAAGTAGTGTGGATGAAATAACAGATGAAGATGATGAAGACGATATTCCTTTAGCTGTGTTAATACAAGATCTCAGAAATTCGGCTGTGCTGTAGAAGGGAAAAGTGAATACGTGAGAATTGATGATGAAATTGCTACCAAGTAATTGCATTTACTTATTTCAACATTATTACATTACCATTCGAATACCATGCGAATTATTCGCACGGGTCAACTAGTCATAATATATTTTACATTTCCATGTTTCATTTCCCAGACAGTCAAAAATAGCACTTTAGGAAAAATTCTTTAGGAGCACCCGGAACAATGCATTTCATGATTCGAGCATGAACAGAAAACAATTATATACCACAGTTCTTTATCTTTTATTTCTCCTTTTTGCTCCAAAAATTAATTTCTAATTGCCTTCAATTTTTTTTGAAAAGTTTCTTGAAAAGTTAATCGGTCTTGAGACTGAGAGTAGAATTTCTTGGCATCTTAATACAAAATCGAGAATTTGGTATCATTCATTATTAATTATAAGTGGGAAATCGTGCTCAGGTGATTCTCCGTAGTAACCATTACCCGATTTATTGAAATAAATCATTAACAAATTCCCATTTAGAAACTGGTTACAAAATACATGTTTAACAATTATAAGCTTGTCTTCTTTTTTTCCTCAGAGTAAAAAATAACAAGGATTGACGTCGTTTTCTTTTTTTACCTATCACGTGCTTCAATAAAAATTGAGTGACTGGATATATCTACTGAACAGTCAACCACTAAAGTGCTGCATTATTCGAGTCGAAAATTCTTTTGCAGAATATGAAAGAACTTTTCCCTAGTAATACTGTCAATTGCTTTCAGTAACGGATTAATACAATTGCTTTTAAAGGGAACTAATAATAGTTTAATAATAATAATAATTTAATAATAGTGACTGATAATTTCAGTCGAAACCGTCGTTCAGTTTCATGTTGATGTTTTAGTTAAATTAAAAAGTTCCTTTCCCTTGAAACCCCTGCTGTTCTTCCTTTCATAGGTATCTTTGAGTGCTGTAGCTTAAATACTAACAGTTCTATTGTGTAATAATCATAATAAACAAGAAGAATTTTTCCAAGACAAAAAAATGAAGATAATCTGATCCTCCATTGTCCTTTTGTTAGAAACAGTTGCAACTAGCAGCTCTCTTTTCAATCAGCTACGGGCGTATTTATTTTGCTTATTACACGAAAAGTAAAAATCTTTAAATCTTTTAAGTTTTATTTCATATGCTTTTTATATTTTATTTTATAGCAATTTTCGAAAACAGATATAAAATCAAAGAAAAAAAAAAACCCACAACAAACAAAACAAAAATTAGAAACTGGTATTTTCTTTATATTCAATTACGTAAAAAGAATGTTGAATAATCCCATACCTCTCCCTCTCAAAGAAAAATAAATAAATAATGAGACTCTAGAGAATACCTAATCTCTAATCTCCTTGAATTTAATAATTCTTGCCTAGTTAACTTGGGGTAACAACAAAGAAAAAAAGACAAATCTTCTTATGTCTCCTTTGGAAGTAAAAACCTTCTTTTAGTTTATTAAGTCAGTTTCTTTTGTAATTTAAAATTTCCCGCAACTTAAAACACAACATTCCTTAATAATGAGTCGTGCTTGTTTTTGTTTTTTTCTTCATATGTATGAAACTACTCAGCAGAAGGAGGATCTGATCCGGAAATTCCACAAACGTCTTCACCCTCTGCTGCACTTTGAAGGAATTTTCAAATAAATAGCTTTAACATAGTAACATTAGCTATAATAAAGTTTTACAATTTTTTTTAAAGTAATAGTAAACAATACCTAAAAAAGAAAAAAAAATGAATGTTTTCACCATACCTGAACTACAAATGTATTAAATTATTTTTTTTTAATGATCTAAAAGGATTATTGCACCATGACTACAGACCTAATAACATCGTAGCTAATTTTGAAATGAAAAAAAAAATTGGTACTAATATAAATAATAATAATAAGTCCAAATAGGCACATTGTATAATAAGCATAAATTAAATTAGATAATCGAATGGATAAACTATAGATGAGGATGTAATATTTTCCTACATTTTACTAATTGACATGTATATGAGTACATTACATAAATTGTACGAATACTTATGTATTACATAAATTTCACGATATTACATCACAGTATAAAAGATAGCACAGTAAAACAATAACAACAACAAGAAAAAATATAAAGTGTCATAAAATAAAAGAAATCTCAAAATATTATAAATATTAACAACATCAGTATATAACAGTATATTCTAAGTTTTTACTGTAATATTTTCACTTTAAATCAGCTCGTGTTAAAGCAGCCGCTAATGACACTAGAAAAATTAGTAAATTAGTATACTATCTTCCCTTTATTGATTGATTTTCATGTTGATGCTTGTATTTCATTCAGCGATGCTGTTAAGTGACAGTAATCTGTCTAAAAGTATTAGTATAAAATAACTACAATATTTTATTTCAATAGAGTACATCAGTCTGTGCCAGAACTTTCTTTAATGAAATAAACTTACTTAAGTAAAATTAATTTAAAATAACAAGAATTCTAAAAACAAATTGACAGACATTAAGTATTTTTTTTTAATTGACCATTTTTAGAATGAATATATACAAACAGATGATGTCTTTGGAAAAAAAAATGTACAATGGGATCGTGTAATGTTGTTTTCTTGTTATTTCGTCGGAGAAGTTTTGGGGTTTATTGACTACATTAAAGTAAAGTTGAACTTTAAAGAGGTTAACTAATGCGTAGTTACAATAAAATAATAGAATCGTATTGCCGAAAGAAGTGAACTTTCTGGCTCCCACCGAAATCCATTTGTCTGCCGATGAGTCCGCCTCTGCTCGTAACTTGTTTTTACTTCTTGCCGCTGAAATGAAATGTAGCTAACAAGGCAGAAAACTGGTTTCATTGTGTACACGAAACCATATCGACCCCATACATATTTCATTTTCTCAAAAAATGATTAAAGAAATATAAATTACAATTACGAAAAAAGTAGAAGAATAAAAAAAAAAAGGAAAATACGATAAAAATAAAAAAGCATTGCTTTGACGAGGATTCGAACCCGGAATGTTGCAATCGCAACAAAATTACTAGCAACTTTACGATCAAGGATACCAACTCAGTAAAGTAAATAGAATCACTCAAACAGTTGTAAGGTGTACTCTTTTTTAAGTACTATCACGAGATTGAAGCAGGAAGTGACCTCAGACTGGAGCTCGTATTTTATCTCACCGCTGCAAGTCATAAAGGTTCCAATAAGGTTAAACAGAAAGATTTCACGAAACACAGTTAATTAAAAGTTTTAAAAGTTAACCGGTTAGAAGTTAACCAAGGTAAAAGTTAGCCGGTTTTCGACCTCTTTTACGAAGGTCTTCCTCAGACTGAAGAACCAAGCACAAATTCTAGATTTTATAGGTAAAGCGAGGATAAACTATCAATCATAACCTGGCGAGTTCACAAAGTGAGGTAAAGCCATGGATTACCTCACTTTCAACCAAGACAGAAGGTTCTCAGTGATTGTGGGTGCTGCGTATAGAAGCTTACATAAGTTTGCACTGTTAACGGAAATAGTAGCGTTATAATTCATAAGAATTCTTTGAATTTCGCAGATAATTATCTTTCTCATGATCAAGAATAATTGTTTTATCCGTGTCAATTTAATCATATTGTCATGAAAATGCAAAAAGGTGTTATACATACAATTAGCTTTTTTAACGGCAATACGGTGCTCATTAATCCGGATAAACAATGGATTCTTTGTTTCTCCTATATAGCAGCAATTGTTATTGAAGTATTTTATACAATAAATAACATTCATATACTCTGTATCTTAATATTAGCTTTATTAATAAAATTTCCCAAAATATTATGGACTTTTCATGTGGTTCCCTGCTTCAAAGCTTAAAGTATGTAGTGGTGAAAAGCAATCTTGGGATAAACGATATGGAAATAAATAACGATGGCTTTTAGTTTATTAATACGCCCTTTATCATCGTTATATGCACCCTCCAATGTTTTCCTTATTCAAAATTGAATAAAACTTTTAGGATACCATTATCTCAGGTAAGATTAACAATCTTCTTAAATTCCGTATTAAAAAGTAACTGTAGAAGACAAATAAAAAGCCCTTTTGATAGCCATTGCTATAATATTTCTTATAACAGATATTGGCACATTAGAGTTGAAGTATAAGGTGATGCCAGAATATGAATCCTTACGGAATACGGTTGTTATATTGTCGTCATTATCCGTATTCCAATGAGGTACATCTGTCCGATTTGTAGTTTGGGCTGTGGATGATGAGTGTTTCATTTTCGTGTACTTTCATTTCCTGTAAGACTTCCTTACTCTAGAAATGTGTAGTTCTTGACTCTAGAATGAATTTCTTTCTTTAGCGCAGTCCCTTTGGAGGGAAGGATCAGAATGGGTATAATCGGCCCAGTCCTACTGGCAAGCCAAATTATTCAAATTAAACATACCAATTATTTTCACTCTTATCATTTTTTTACATTACTCTCATCCTATCTGTATATGTTTTTTCCTGTTATCTTAAGAAAAGAACAAGCTAATCTCATAAAATACCTTAATGTTATAATGATATATTCATTTGTATTAGTATTCATATAGTCTTTTTTTAATATAAAAAAATACTATTTTTTCTTGCAATATTTCTGTTTTTAGAATAACTTTAGTTTATCCATCAATGATAATCTGTTGTACGAATGATGAGTGTCAGCTTCATAGTGATATTTGCATCTAACAAGGGAAATGCGTGATCTCGAACTCTGAGAGCCGCACGAAAATGTGTTTAATATAAATCGCTTATCCCAAAAAACAGTGGTATGAGTCATTCCCATGCAAAACTCAGATGTTGTCTGCTAGCGCCATCCGACGGTGGCATGTTGTACCTGCACTAACAAGTACTTAATCTCAAGATATTGCCACCGAAGACAACAAAATATTGCCAACCTCCTGATGTGTACTTCTTTAGGCAATATAAGCTCTATATGAGAAGGATCATTCATTTTGTAAGACTACAATGTGAAAAACCAGTAAAGTTATATGATCATCATTTCATCATCAGACTTCACATTGTGCTACACAATCAATTTTCTGCACCGAAGTACAAGCCTACGTTACAATATGCTTGGCAAAAGGCAGGTCATGACATTGGCATACCAATATCATTGTTTGAAAATGTAATTAGTGTGGCTTTTGATATTGGACTGTTTGAATGCGGAAATGGTATTGAATGTAAAAAAAGTGGCTTTAGTCAGAAGTGCATATTGTTCTGTCCCCCTTTGCTTTGACTACTTCATTGAAATCCCACACCTACACATTGAAAATTGAATAGATGTGCAACACTATCAAGTCAGTAGGAAAAGTTTGTTGTTCAGATAGCGTAATTATTTTAAGCAGAGGGAAATACAGCAATATAGTCATGACATTGAAATTATGTGTATTTTTGCTGGCAAATAGCTATCCCGAGGTATATTCATGGTCTATTTTAAGTGGATTAACCACTAGTAGATATCCAGGAGAGATATCTATTGGTCATCCACGCGTGGTTGATTCCAGAGCTGAGCTTCGCCTGTCACGACTGGTATCGTAGTAACGACGTAAAACAGTCACACAGCTCACCCACCACTACAGCAGCGGTGCAGTTCAACCCATTTCCACATGCACCATGCACCATGCGTCGTTCTTGCTTCACCTGGGATGCCAACTAGGGTACCCATGATGGCTTCCAGTCATCGCAAATAATGCCACATGGAAGAAGGTTGTTTTGAATGATGAATCCCGTTTTCTGCTGCACCATGCTGATGGGCTACTTCGCATTTGACGTAAATAGGATAAGATCCTATCCTATAATTGCACAATCGGGGTTCGAAAGACCGGTGGAGATAGTGTTTTGAATTGGAGAGTTTTTTTAACCTGGCACGCCCGAGGCCCGTTAGTTATCATCCCATAAGCATTTAATGGTGAACGCTACCTTTTTAGCCTACCATCTCCATGTGAACCACGCTCTGCTATCAGAAATTGTTAACCATGCTCGCCTACCAAAATTGTGGGGAAAATAAAACTAAATAGTATGTGTATGAACTAAATCTGAGTGCAAAAGTTAAATGGAAAAGTAAACATATTTAATACAGTTACATTTCTTCTACATAGTTTTACATCAAATGTACATCTCTAACGTCGGATTTCCATACACTAGGAGAATTAAAAATGCCATTCATTATTATTAACTCAGTTCATTTTATCTGTGTCCAATATTTTAATGTCATCCTGTTAATCATGGTGACTGGACTTTTCTTATCTCTTTCTTGACGTATTCACAATGGCGAGGTTGATTTCTGCATTCGAAACGTTTATCGATTAGCCTATGAATCAAGGAATTCCTGTGATATCGACACATTTCACTCTGCTGATGAAATTTATTGTCCTTGGACATGAGACTTAATGAATCTATATGATATAGTTTCATCAACAACTCGTCCATTCCATATCACGTCGCAGTAATGATCATGGCATGTAATTTTTGACGTTCGTCATCATTCATCCATTACAGAGATCACCGATATTCACAACAATCGATACATTTCAACGTGTATCCCATACACATCATGGGTTTATTGTTTTACTATTGTTAACAAACTAAATAACAATGCAATCTCTTTTCACAAAATTAATTTGATTATAAATACATTTAATGCATTTCAATTTTAATTATTTACCATATTTCATCCAAATCTGCAGGAAATCTTCCCCGACGACTGTGCAATCTTTCAACAGGGCAACATACCTTATCATTAGGCTAGTGTATCTACAGAGTAGTTGAAGGAACAGGACAACCAATTCGCAACATTGCCTTGACCCACAAACTCCTCTGACTGTGAGTCAATTAAACATTGATGGAATGTGCTAGAACGGGGTGTGAGAACTGCTGATCTTCTCCACGGAATGAGCGTGAACTGAGTTTCTGCAGCGGACATGGATCGAATCACGCATGGAGGATGTGTGAGACCTTATGGGGTCTGTTCCTAGGTGGCCGTGATTGAACAAAAAGATGGACAAACGCATAATTAGGTGAGTATTCCTTATGCAAAGCTAACTCAGTGAAGTTTTTCATTACAACTTCATTTGCTATTCAGAATCCAAATTTTTGAGATCATTTTTGAGTTAAAAATTGACAGGAGAAATTCAGAGGATTTCTCAATTTCTTAATTTCTTAATTTTTATCTGCATTGATTTCGTTTCTGCTGAAAAAGTATTTTTCAGCCTAAGTCATGGTTTGCAATTGATATTATTACAAAAAAATAAAAAAAATAAATAAAACACAGAATAGTCTAACTTAATCGTTAGTATTTATAGTCTCTACTGCGATTAATGGATATATTGCCCATAATTTTTAAATATTGATTCGTTTTGTCCTTTATGATAAAGGACAATTGTCTTGCACTTAAATATAATGTTTAAGAAATTCTTTATCCAATTGGATACTTCAGATGCTCAATGAATTTCATTAATTTTTTTTCTCTGTATTTTCTCCTAAATTAATCGAAATAGAATTTTGATTGGCTATTATGAATTCCAACAGTGACTAAGATGATGATAATTAAGTTAAAAGCATCTTAAAGATTCTAAGAACAAAAGGGAATCTAGAACATAAAACAATTTGAAATTAAGTAAGTGAGAAAATAGAGACTTAATAATAAAGAACATCCGAAAAAATGAAATCACTCTTTAAAAATCATTAAATACTTGAATTAATTAAAATTACTGTCAATTAACATCCAAATTTTTATTTTTACTGTTAAATGAATGAATAAAAATATTTGAAAAATACTTGCTTTCCATAGATGTTTCAAATTGCAAATAAGGTTTTCTTTGAAATTTTCTTACTCGCCACAGAAAATTCAATAACTCACAGCATCCAACTTAAGACGAAAAAAAAGGGAATAGTTGTTTTATGTGTTCTTTCTTGAGTCATTCCTTCCTTACTTCCTTTTTCATATTTTTTTTTTCTTTTCAAATCTCATACTTCAGTGACTGTAAACGTATTTTAATTAACAATCGTGAGAGAAGAATTTGCAAATATATAAGTAGTAATAAATAATAAGTAATAAGTTTCAAGTCTCATTACATAAGTAAAATTTTTCGTTTTTACAGGAAATCTTCACCCTCAAAAAAAAAAAAAATGAAAGCTTCTCTTTATAATTTTTCTCAATTGTGGTAACTTCCTTGGAATAACGGCTACATATCGAAAAACTTATAAATATGTGAACGCTAAACATTTGTATTTATTAAGAAAGTCATTTTAAATGATTATTTAATAATGAAATATTGTTTGTCATACGTTAAAGCAATATTAATTTACAAGGGAATTGTGATAAATAATAACATATATGAACAATACTTTCTAAGAAGATGGTTTCCTGTCGCTTTTGAGTTGTTCTTAATATAACTTAAAATGATAATTAATTTTATAATTAATTTGATTAATTTTTTTAATTTTTGATTAATTCTTGTAAATTATATTTGGTGCACGGAATTTATTTGGGTATCCCGAATAAACATTCTCGAAAAAAATAAACCCCACATATCTTGAATTTTTGAAAAGTAAAATCTTTTTCATTTTTCTTTGAATAATGAGATAGACTCCAGAAGTGACAGCAATTGCAGTTAAGCGATAAAATTGAGTGATGTTTTTACGTTTTTTTAATCCCACTGGAAGCTTATTTGAGGAAGCAGTAAAGTTAAGATCTCAGAGGATTTTGAAGTTTGATGATTAAATATTAATTAGGAAATGAACACGGAGTTCTACAAAGTTTTCAAGATTTTTCGTCTTTAACTAGGAAAAAAAAGGTCTTGAAGTGAATTAAGCTGAAGAATTTTCCAGTTATACTCAGTGGAAAGTGTACGTACAAAGTGGAAAGTGTTCTTTTAACCTATTCCACATTTTCAACTCAGTTGATTGTAGAAAATCAGACAAATGGAATAGGAAAATTCTTTATATTGAAACTAATACTCTATATCGGAAGCGCAATGGTGCCTTAAAAGAAAAATGAACAATAAAAAACTCCATAATGAAAAATTAGCGAGAAAATTCATGTGCCAGCCATTCGCCGGCCTCAATGAATTTTTTTAAAGCATAAAAATTCAAACTGCGCATTTGAATTATTAATAATAACAATGGAAAAAGAGCGTGAAACAGCTGTTCCAGGATGTCACTTGGTAAACAATTTGGTCTTACCCATTGTTGTTTAATACTCTACATGTTTCAGATCTGATCCATTATCAAAGATGATCAAAATATTTTTTAGTATATCAAATAGAAATAAAATCGAATATTTGAAAACAATTAACAAAGAGATTACAATATCGCATGATATAACTGTATGACATAACATAGATCAACCTTGCATAGATATAATACACCTTGTTTATTATATCATCATAGTAAACAATCAATATGAACTTTGAAAAAGAATAATCTTTTTCTTTTTACGATATATATTTATATATTTAGCATATGGTATAGTAGCTATGAGATCGAAGCGGTTGACTGGCAGCCGAAGTTGCTTGTTCATTCTGTGTAACCCAGGATGCACTTTGGAGCTAAACTACCTTTACACCCCCAGCAATGGACGAGATACAAAAGAGGAAATTGAAACATCCAAGCACGTCGGATTTGAACCAATTCCGAAACAGCAGCCGCGAAGAAGACTACTGTTTTGACCACAAGGCTATGATCGAACGGCACTTACTGATGTTCTATTGGCAATAGAACTTAAATATTTCTCTAAATAACCTACTCAAAGAAATCCATTGTAGTGTAAAATAATATATGCATAATTTAAAGCTCATTCAAAAATAATAAGATTATACGGTATATAAGGTGAACAATTTTTTTTAATTGAAAGAATTATGATAAGTTTTACCATTGAAAAAAGTTGATAATTTTTGGATTGTTGTAAAGTAAATTGTTCCATGAAAGAATATTTCTGTATTAATCTTTTGTCTTAAATGTTGCAATTCCTTGTTCTTATTTGAAACAAAGAATTGAAACATTGAAGATAAAAGATTAATATTGAAATCTAATAAAATAAAATCTAATAATAATGATCCAGCACAATAAAGTATCAGGAAAAACTAGAGATCATGAAAGGCTTGAATAGAATAATCCACAATTGAATGTGTGAGTTGAAAAAGGTACATATTCCAAAAATGTAAACTTTTGGAAAACTAAAAAAACTGTTTTTTAAGAAAACTAATTTTTTAAAAAAAAATAAATTCTATTATCGATTTACACCTTTAAGTGAAGCAACTCATTATGCTTTGTAAATATATATACATATAACTTTTATAGCATAAAACTATGTAAATGTGTTGAGGAATATGTTCCTTTTTTCAACTCAAACTTCTTTTTTGTGTATATTATGATATGTAATGCAACATTACATCATGTTATGCATATTAATTTTGTAAATATATATACATATAGCTTTTTATAGCAGAAAACTATGTAAATGTGTTGAGAAATATATTCCTTTTTCAACTCAATGTTTTAAAAATGGGGAAAAAAAAAAAAACTGGTACTAACGCGGCTTTGAGTTGAAAAAAGAACATATTCCTGGAATATGTCCCTTCATGAATTCAATCGCTTTTACATGGCTCTGGTAAGCAGACTTAAAATTGAGAAATATGTTACTTTTTCTGTTCAATGGGTGTATATACGTGCAAAGAAGAAAATGGCTAACTCAGTTTAGTTTGTCATATTTTTGGAATATGTACCTTTTTCAACTCACTCATTCAATTTTGACAAAGAACACTTGCGAAATTTCGTGTTTTCAACTCAAGCGGTTTCAAAGATACGCGTACCTTCAAGAAAGTTTGCCCCCACCCTCCCCATTTACACCCTCTAGGACCCGAATATCGAAAATTCATCGAATATGTATCTTTTCGATTTTGACAAAGAACACTCATGTGAAATTTTGTATTTCCAACTAAAGCCGTTTCAGAGAGATGCGTAGTCTTCAAGAAGTTTACCCTGTTTATACCCCTTAGTCCGGATCCGGATTTTCGTTGTTCATGAATAATTCTGGGATGCATGTGAAACTCCGTGCCAAGTTTGGCAAAGATCCGTTGAGAAATGGCGACATTGTTTCAAGACAAACACAAAACAGCGAAACAAACAAACAAAACTTCCTTTTTTTATGTATATATATATATATATATATATATAAAGTATATTATTTTATTTTTCTAAATTAAACTACATTTAATTAAAAAAGCTAAGAAGAATATTATTTATTTCCAAATAATTAAAAAAAGAAAAGAAAATTCATTATCATAAATTAATAAGAAAAGTAAAAAACAGAAAAAAAAAAAGAAATGAAATACCAAAAAAAAATCCACCTTATTATCTCTAAGCAGACTCAAACCCGGTAACTATGCCTCCAAAGTCCAACGTTTAACAGCTGCGCCACACCAACACATCCCGTGTGGAGAGAAGTGAATTAGTAAGTCAATACTTGAAAATTATACAAAAGTGTCAAGGGGATTAAAAAAGGGGAAGGGAGAGATGTGTCCAGGTTTCATTGTAGCTTATGGTTTCCGCATGGTACTAAAGAGTAATTCTGCAAAGTTTCATCCACATTGGTCAAAGGTCTAGAAGTGTATAGCGAACAAACAAACTAACAAACTTTCTCTTTTATAGGGATCAGAGTTAAAGTGGACCAAGTCCACGAAACCTATAACTGAGAAAAAAACATTTAAAGTTAAACTACTATAATAAATTCCCTATTAGCAGTTTGGAATTTGTTTCACTTTCATGATATAGTAACATGTTACGTTAAAATATTTACATTGAGATTTTATGAAAATATGCAGCTACTGGCCTTGTCGTCCAGTCTTTCAGCAAAGGCTGTGTTTGGTTCACTTTCCCGCCCAAATGTTTTCAATCTTGTGACCAACCAAGTGCCTTATTATCAACACGCTGAAAGATGAAACTCCCAGAATGCAAAGCAGATTATAGAT
>JAFIDM010009631.1:205456576-205469082 GCA_023159025.1 Thereuonema tuberculata
GTTTTTTTTTTTTTTTTTTTGGTGGGGCATAGAATACTTTAGATACTTTAGGTGGGACATAGCACAAAAAAGGTTGGGAAACACTGGAGTGATGGTAGTAAAAGGGAGGGGGCGGCTTTTTCAGTTCTCGCCTAGGGCGGCAGAATATCTAGAAACGGCCCTGGATCCCATACTGTAATCCAAATATTATGTTTTAAATAACGTTCTTTTTAATTGCACTGTTTTGTCTGCCTAAAGTTTTTGATAAGTTAAACGTACTTTAAGCTCATTTAATACTTTATGAATAGGAAATTCAATAGGAAACATGATACAATCAAAATAAATATAAGGCTTGAAGAGTAAAAATCCTACTGTACATATAAGGTATAGAATGATATTTTAATCTTCAATTCTCCTACGAAACATATATATTCGAAATAAAGACTTAAAAACTATTCTCTCATTTCGCAACACATTTTTTAATATTTAGTAATGTTTTCTTTTATTGAAAACGCATTACTACGAACAACGCGTATGACAAAGACTCAAGTCGATAGAATTGGTGTGATTTGTAACAATTGTTCTGATAAGTGCGTCAGAATAATATAATTTTGTAGTTAAACTTGTTACAACTATCTGTACGACTCAATTAAGCAATTGACAACACATTTTCAGCTTCAACATAAAATAAAAGAAAACATTATTTCTGAAAAGTTCATTCTTTTTTTTTCATTTGTTTTTATTCCTCCAACTAACGAAAGAGGTCTTTTACAAACAACCTTCTCATTATTGTAACTCTGTAAATATTGAGAAGAGGATCCGGGCTTATACGACATTTTTTGCTCAAAATGTCCTCATAAATGAGCTCCGTAAGTGGAACTCCTCTTGAATCACCCTGTAACGCAACACGATAAAAAACGGATTTACTTGGTATGTTGCATAAGTGTGGTCTAAGTTAAAATCGAGGCATACCGGTATACATTTTGATCTCCATCTCGCACATCTCTCAAAACTAACTCCCACGATAAAATGCAGGAATGATTAAAAATTTGTTACGATGCTTATTTACAGACCAACTTAAAATATGAGCACAACCCCCCCCCCCCTCCAGTCTTTAAAATTACATGAGCTTATGCAATCCAATGCTGCATTAGCAGTCTGCACTTCGTGATAGATAGCTAAGCTTATACTTAGTAAAAATCAGTTCAGCATCTGAAAATATTTCTTTGGCTTTTTTTCATTAGATCATTTTTTATTGGATCACTGCAGGCTAGTAAGGGGCCGCCCATATATTACGCCATCGATTATCCGAATTTTTTCCCCCCTCACAATAACCCTACCGTCATAATCCAATACCCCCCCCCCCCTCTCTCTCTCGCAAAATGACGTCAATTTCTAAAAGCTACAAATGTGATGGATTACTTCGACAATTAAAATCCACTGAATTGTAAAGGTAATTCATCAGAAATTTTAAGTGCGTTGTGGAAAATATCAAAAAAAAAAAAAAAAGGAAAGGCTTGACACACAGCTTGAATACACTAATTTACTTTTTCCGAAATGAAAACTTACAGACTTTTCGAATTGCTACAAATTGCAATTCTTTCTCAATGTGACAATAAACACTCAAGATCCACTATATATACATTATGCCAGAGGTGGAAAATAACATGCAAATTAAAGTCCTTGTCAGGGTGAAAACTTCCATCAGGAGGCATTTTGGAAGTGGCCATTCACCGTCCACCAAAGAGATCAGCGCCTTCTGGGGAGAAAGAAAGCAACAAGAAAATTGTAAATAAACATATTTTTCTTTCAAAAATTTAAAAAATTATTATTAAAAAATTAAAAAAATTTTTATGAAAAATTGTAAGCATTTTTTTTTTAAACAAGCATTAACCGGATGGAAGTAAGTTAATGTGGTGAGGAATTAATAGTGGCTGAAGACAAAGTATAAAATGATGGAAGGCTTATATCCTTCTTTTTTTCCTTTTAGTCAAGTACTTCTACTTAGTCAAGTCCTTCGGTGTAAAAGCTCAATAATCACAGTTCAATAATCACTTGAAAAGCTTAAGAAACTTAACAATTTTTGAAACTTAATTAAAGAATTTAAAATTAAAAATTAAAACATTTCTTAAGAATTTTTTTTTTTAAGAAAGTTTTAAAAAGTTCCGTGACAGGATAAGAACAGGGTAAAAACAGTTAAAAAATTAATGTAGTCTGGTGGAAAAACATAACTGATGAATATTTACATCTTGTTTTTTAAATCGGCTCATCTGAGGATTGTTGTATTTTTTATTTTATTAGATCTTTCGGTTTAACTGGAAAATCATACTGGTACATGTATTTAACAGAGATTTGGTCATTGTAACACTTCTCAGGTGTGAGGATAAATAAGGATTCGGTGCACTTTCTTAGGTGTTCATTGTCCGCCGGGCGGACGGCACGGTGTGTGTCAGGCCTTTCCTTTTTTTTTGTAAAGGTAATTGTTTATTTAATATTTCCCAAGGGAACTTCACCCATTCCTCCAAACTCTGAATCACAGGCATGGGATTCGCTATAGGTTCTCCTATTGAGCTCGGCTCATCCACTTCCACCTGAGCCCACTCGACATCAAGTGCCTGCCCCGTGACGCTGTCATTCACGAGGTGGAGGACTTCATTTCGCCCCAAGATTCGAGCACTACGACGCAGAGGCGCCGAAGTAGAACTACCACTGCCCGTGTGTTGAACTGAAGTCTGTAAGAGGAAAAAAATATGAGTTGGCATTCAGCTGTGAGCTGAATCTTGTCAGGAAACGGATTCAAGTTTTTTAGAACACCCTTCCGATATAAAACTATGCTTGTTATTACGTGAAATTATATAATTATTAAAAATAAATATGAATTTTTAAATGAAAATCTAAAATGATTGTTGTTATTCTTATCTGATCCTGGTGACCGTGTACAGACTTCTTGTGCTCCTTCATTGAGGTTTGTGAAGCGAAGTAATCGCCACATCGGGAGCAGCATCTCTGTATTAGCTGGCCTTGCAATGTCGGACAGTAGAAGTCATATGGCAATTTCTTGAAATCCCCGAGAGGCACTTCCACTTTCAGTGCCAACTGAAGGTAAAGAGGACAGAAGCTGGTGTCTTCTTTCAAAGGAGGTGAGGCTTCCAGGCTTGATGTAAGAAGAAGGGATGGTGGCAGAAATCCATCAGGGAGGATCTTTCGTAATTTGCTGCGTGGCTTTGAGCAGCAGATCAGATCAGAGCATTTGGAAATCTGTAGCATGTACTGGGATTCCTTTACATGCTTCACTACCATTCCACTGTAGCCAGGATGGCTACCACTATCAGGAACGATTTCATCCGGGCTTATATACTCTGCCACGACGTGCTCTCTATCTATGACCACCTCACTCCAGACTTCAGCAAGCGCCTCCCCAGCAAACTGAATTTTTTTTCTCCAGGTAACGTGTGGAAGTAACAAATCAGCAAGCTGATGACTCAGCGGAGCCATCCTCCTTTCCACACTGCGTCCAGGAGTATTGTATGCTACTGCAAAGTAATTTAAATTATAGGCCATGAAATGTCGCACATCGTGGGCGATGACTTTCTGATACCGTGGATTTTCGTCAGGTCCTCAAATCAACTTGAAAATCAAAACAGGCTCCATCTCAGCAGACGAAATTTTCAAGATGATCTTGAAACTGTCAAGATTCAATAATCTTTCAAAGTCCCGGGCGTGTGTGGCTGCAGTTGAGGACGAGTGCTTCCCACTCCTGATTGCAACATATGTTGTGTCGCGTTTCAAACAGTCGAATGCTACCTACTCACTCGGCGATTGTGAGCTAACTGAGCTAAGTATTAAAACTTATTTTAGAGTCATCTCAGATTAGCAAGTGATGGCGTCATTTTTGGCCAGACCCCCCCCCCTCCCCATGCGTCATATAACCGTCATCCAACGACCAGACCCCCCCTCTAATTTTAAATGACCTAATATATGGACGGCCCCTAAGTTCCAAAATGATAAAAATACAATGAAAGTTTTGAGAAGTAGTAAGCAAATATTTCGTTCCATTATTTCCTTCTTGCAAATTTTCGTAGATGAAAGGCTATAATGGAGACATTGTTTATCTTGTGCTTTACTTACAAAGTTTATAGGTGTTTTTAAGAACAGTCATACTTTATATTTCCATTAGGTTTTGTAGTAATTATTTTTATTGAAGATCTAAAACTTTTTTTTTAAGTTGAATCGATGGAAGTCAATTTATTTTTCCATTCTAAATCCACTTGTTTATACTCCGTTTACTCCGTTCCTCTATAATCCCCATTTCGTTTACTGTTTCGTCAACTCTGATCTTATTTTGGCTTTTTATTGAACTGTTAACATATTTCTGTGACTCTACCACTCTTTCTAAGCTCAATACATTTTTTAGAATCCAGTTTATTTGAAGTGAAAAAAGAGAAAGTTGACATTTTCTGTTTAAGAGAAGAATTCCGCTCATATAAAAGGTTGTTTCTTTTCTAGTTTTTTTTCTAAACCATTAGTGAAGACTTGAATTCAGTATCACAAAGCGGAAAATCAATAATCGCAATATCAATACAATTTCTCTAATGTGAGTTCAATCGTGGAACTAGGAAACTTTTTCTTATAAGATCGGTTTGCATTTTCCGCTTACGAATCATATGAATTGAGTTCATATGATTCTAAGAAATAGTTAATTACTTTTTAGCTTAAGGGGTGTTTTATATTCGAAGAAATAATAATATAATAATAATTTATTGCCTATAAAAATATTTACAACAACAGTATATATTCTTCTTCCATAAAGATACACAAAACAACAAACTTCTTCATCCAATATTTCCGTTTTTTAATCAAAAAACCATCTTCAGGGAATCTTATATAACAAGAAGAGAACGATGAATTAATAAGCATAAACTTAAACGTGAAAAATAAACAATCATGAACTTAAGCGTGAAAAACATTCACTCATGAACTTAAACAAACTGAACGTGAAAATTCAATATAACAAACAAGAAAACTTAGCTAAAGCAATAAAACAATTAAAAATTAAACCAAGTAAACATATAAATGGACAAATAATTCAGCTTACATCGACTTTTTTTTTTAAAGACTTATTTTTATCCATATATTTTTTAAAAATACCAGAAGAAATTTCATTTACCTTAAGAATCTTCTCCTTGTTAATACATTTACTCCAGTTGATAAAACAAGACTCCAGTAGCAATCTCTCTGCCTCATCCTGAGATTCGATTAGAATATTAACTATAGGGTCGGGATTGTGGTCAAATTTAAGAATATGGTCTGCCCAATCAGAAATACCTTTTCTTTTCTTCCTAAAGGCTCTTACATGCTCATCTACACGCTCTTTTAACGATCTCCCTGTACTCCCTACGTAAGCATGTAAGAGCCTTTTTTGTTTTTTGTTGATAGTTTTATAGGTGAAAAGAGCCAACTGAAGCTTGTAGATATGATTGAAAGCAATTATTTTATATTTTGCCCAGAGGTATTGGGTAGAGTAGAGGCGTTTTTTTTTTTTATCTAGGAATCTTAGGAAATGCTTTGAACTTTGAGTATCATTTTTTCTTGAAAATTGGCAGTGTTACCCCAAAACACAAGTTTGTATGAATTAGTGACCAATATAGACTCAGAAGTATTTGCCTATGTAGAAAATTAAGTTTCGTAATGATGCCCAAATTTTTTTGGACTTTATGAGCAATTGTTTGTTGTGCATGGAGATTCCATAACAGATCGTGTGAAAGAGTAACACCTAAATATCTGAAGGATTAGAGTTCTTGTAATAAGGAGTTGTTTTAAGTGATAGAGAAATTGTCAGTTGAGTACTTTATTTCTTTGATAGAAAAACATGTAAACGTTTTGGTCGTTTGAGGATAGCCAAGATTCAAGATAGAAAAGTGAGAAATGGACCTCGTGCTTGAATTTTTCCATATTTGTACCATCAAATAGAAGGGTTCCGTCATCGGCATAGAAGATACATTTGGGAGCAGGTGATGTGAGAATGAGATCGTTTATAAATAAATTAAAGAGGAGAAGGGATAGATCCTTGCGGTAAACCTGTCAACGTGTGATATATTGAAGAGGCATATCCGTTTATGTTCAGCTGATATTGTCTTTGTGATAGAGGCAATATCTTCATGTGATAGAGATGAAGAGATCCATGTAAGAGGAGGACCTCTAATACCAATATTTTCTAATTTTTGAAGTAAAATATTGATATTAATTGAGTCAAAGGCCTTTTTCAAGTCCAAGAAGAGACCTAAAACGATCTTATTAGCCGCCATATTCTCCGGGATAAACTCTGAGAGATCAATTAGCGCAGTTTCAGAATTTTTCCCTGTAATGAAACCATATTGTTGTTGCGCAAGGACTTTTCTTTTCTTTTCAGAAAGATGAAAACATTAAAGGAAAAAGACAAAACAAAACATGAATAATTTGGTTTTAAGAAAAAGTTGTTAAAAATCATGGCATGAAGATAATGTATTACACGTAATGTGCATAATCGGAACACTCCATAGGGTTTAGTAGTGGTTAGATCAAAATTCCAAATACAGTATAAGTAACCTACTATAGCTTTCGTTACTATAGTATTATATCTATAATATTAACTTAAGAAATAGTGAGCATCAAAAGAGATACGAAAGAAAATATTTTATTACCTGAAATAACAAAATAATATTAACTCAAATGCGCTGCACATTCATCATCATAATAGCTAGTCAAGAATGCCAACATAGCTACTACTACTGGTTTTGTTCTCGATTTCCTCATAATTTGCACGATATTCAAAATGTTACACTGTAACCCGTGTTACATCCTACCCCACGTTCCCCTACTAGACATAAATGTTTTGTTATCTCTTTAAATTGGAAAGAATCATTAGGAATATTTAGAATTAATAAAGGATATTATCGATATCACTCAAGGAATTTTCTAACTATCGTTTTGCTCTATGTTACTAATATTTTTAAACTGTTTGATAGCTGTGTTTAAAACTTTCAATTCACGTCTTTCAATTTCTTTTAGTTAACTTTTCTATCTATATCTAAAGAACTACTTAAATAATGAATTACATGCAACTTTTTTTTTCCCCAGTTGATTAATATTCACGAAACAATTAGTATTTCTATTTGTACATGTAGGAAGACGTTTGAAAGTAGAATAGAAGTTCACTCGCCTTTAACCGTAGGGCTCCGTTTCAGCTCTTGCCATCAGTCCAATACCACAATTTCTCATAAGTAACTTTTAAATTATTATTATTACGAAATTCAAGTCAAATAAAAATTAAATCCTGTTTTAAGTAAATTTTAAAAATATTTAATATGAATTTAATTTGTTTAAAAAGATTTTTAAAAAGATCTGGAAATCTTTTTAAAACAAATCATAAAAATATAACAGAAAAATACATTAACAGCAAGCACTTGTAGAAATGCCTACCAGGGGCGTATATGGAATTTTATTTCGGAGGGGGGGGGGGTTGAAGACGACAGGACTTTCCGTCTATTTACGCCATCTTAAAAGCCCACACTCATCAAAAATTGAACTGTTTAATCATAGTTCCAAAAATCGTCTTCCAGAAAATAAATCCAGGGTCACTCAATTGAACTTTCCATTAAAAGTTAAACTTTTGTTAATTGTCGATCAAGGAATTAATGATTATAGAACTGCATTGTAATGAGCCAAAAGTAAAATATTCGAAAACTAAAATGCTAGCTTTTGCAAATGAAAACATGTATTCAATATTTTTATTAAGTTTATAATGAAAGCGCCAGAAAAAAGATACGATATTTTCGTAAACATTAGTTAAATAGCTAGTGAAATAGAAAGAAAAGGCTAGATATACATGTTGATCAAATTTAATTTTTTTAACCTTTTATTTTTTATTTAAAACTAGCTGAACCCGGCATGCGTTGCAATGCCACTCAAAGAAAGAAAGGGCCCGCTGTCGGTCGGAAGTCGGATACTTAGGTCCTTGTATCGCCTTCCACCCACCCAAGTGTGGTGTTCCTGCCCCCCATAGAAGAGCGAATTTTTTACTTTTTGCATTAGACTTGGGAGGGGGGGGGCCCGAGAAGGGACCCTAAATATAAGGTCCCGGTGTCGGTCGCGGGTGGGACACTTACGCCCTTGCGTCGCGTCGCCTTCCCCAAGTGAGGTGTCCCTGCTCCCCATAGGAGAGCGAATTTTTCCTTTCTTGCAATTGACTTGGAAGGCCCGAGAAAGTGCCCTAAATATAAGGGCCCGGTGTCGGTCGATGGTGGGATACTTAGGTCCTTGTGTCGCCTTCCGTCCACCCAAGTGTGGTGTCCCTGTATCCCACAGGAGAGCGAATTTTTTACTTATTGCAATTGACTTGGGGGGGGGGGGGGCGACAGGGGCCCCAAAATAAAGGGCCGGCGTCGGTCGATGGTGGGACACTTAGGCCCTTGTGTCGTCTTCCCCCCACCCAAGTGTAGTGTCCCTGCCCCCCCACAGGAGAGCGAATTTTTCACTTTACACAATAGTTCTCATCGTCACCACCAGGTGGATATTTGGCTATTTCAGGAATTTTATCCCATTTCAACCCCTTGGGGGGGGGGTCCAGGTTCTAGCCTAAGATTTACATAGCCTATCTTTTCCGCAGGGTCCTAAAGAGTAATTCTGCAAAGTTTGGTCCAGATCGGTCAAAGGGCCTAGGAATGTATAAAGGACAAAGAAAGAAAGAAGGAAAGAAAGAAAGATACATTCATTTTTATATATACATATAGATGATTTTCTTTACTATTATAATTAACGAAAGCTTTTAAAACTTTAATGTTTCAATACAATTCGTGTTGCAAATGAAAGTCTAAAGAACAATGGAAAAAGATCTTTTATTTGCATTAAACTACAAAATGGATGACACTCATTTAATCATCCATTTTGTAGTTTTCGATTCAACTTTCAAGGAAACTTTTAATAACTTTTGAAACACTCAATTGTCTCACTTTCTAAATGAGAAATTCCCTTTTTCAATGGATGTTGTATGAGGATACGTACTATAGCCGGAGATTGTGTAGAAGAGAAAACATTTATGTAATGAATCGCTTATCATTTGGTCAGCAGTTCTTCATTGCTTATAGTTTAACTTTGTTCTATGAGTCTAATAAAGTATTTTAAAGTATAGAAGAAATAAACTATTGATGGCTAAATGAATTGCTGGAATGATTCCCTATCAACATCAATTCAGAAAAACAACGATTTGACTCGAGTGTCCGTCAGGTCTCATTAAGAAAAGAGTCAAAGGAGAGATTTGCGGTTTCCGTCCACTTACAATAACAAAGTTTTTTTCCAACCAAGTAGACGTTAAAGTACCAATTAGCTTAATAGACTGTGATTTGGCTCCGCGTAAATATAGAAGGAACGATTGTCTTTAACGTTTTCAAACATTCACGTTGTATATTTGAATAGACATTTTCTTTTATTTAAGTTTACAACATGCTATCCAATGTACACTTGTTCATTGTAGGTTTTAGTTCCTTTTTTAGATTTAATACAAGTTTGAGTTGTTTTTTATATCATTCTTAATCGAAGCTTTTTTGGAAATTTCGTGATAGATGTTTCTTTCGATTGATTCAAAGACTTAAAAAATCTTTACTTTCTCTCATTTCGCTTGAATTTCCAGTGTTTTCTCCTGAAAAACCAATCAACAATTAAGTTTTCTTTCTTCAATTATTAGTAAAATAACGAAAGTATTTCCAAAGATTATTTTGTTCTAATAATCTTGAAGATCATTGCTCACTGATGATAGCTCGCTAGCGAACACGAAACTAGTTTGACTTTTTTAATTTTTTTTATTTTTACCAATATTTATGCTTTAATGAGGAGTTTTTAATAATAAAAAAAAAATTTAAACTTGTGTTAGGTTTTTTTTAACAAACTTTTAACAAGATTCACACACGTAAAATCATCATCAATCTTGAAGATCATTTCCGGTGAATTTTGAGCTTGGGAGTCACGTCAAATTAACTTCTTCGATATTTATTTATTTTGTTTATTGTATGGCATTCATTAGTCCGGAGATCGTGACGATTGTCTGGTTGCTAGAATTGCTAGTTCTTTAGCGTAACCCAGGGTGCACCAGCGAACAAGCTTTTACACTCGCGGAAACGGACGAAACACTGAAGAAGAAAGAATGAATCATCCAAGCCCCGCGCCGGGATTCCAACCCAGATTCCGATATATCTGCCTCATGGCAGACAAATCGTCTAGACCAGCGGGTCCCAACTTAATTTAATCGCGGAATTTTTTTAATATATTTTGGAACCCTGATAATTTGTACTAATTATAAATAAAACAACATTAATTAATGTTCCCCTCCCTAAGGAATATTAATAATTTTTGAAACTTTATTTAAATTAATTTTCATATACATTTTAAATTATTAATTAGAACTTAAAACTGCTTTTATTACGGAACCCTACAGTTCCGCGGAACACAAGATGGAAATTCTTGGTCTAGACCAGGGTTTCTCAACCTTTTTTAACCAATGAACCCCTTTTTCCCCCCTTTTTTTTTTTGGTGGACCCGCCCCCCATAGCTACAAAGTAAAGGATTACATTAATAATCAACGAAATAGTAAATGATTATGCTTTATTTTGAATGAAAACTAATTTAATACAAATAAATTATTCTACAGTAGTAAATAACACATATTCTACATACTGGTAAATAATTCATAATAAACCATTTTAAAATAAGGTTGATTCAATGAGATCCTGTGGACCCCGGTTGAGAACCTCTGGTCTAGACCATAAGGCCATGCCGGAAAGGCAACATCTTATGTTACATCTGGTTCACACTTCTAATGACAGATTTGATGTCTTTACCGTCTAAGTGCTTGGGTTTTATTTTTTACTTGACTTCTTCTTGCTGTAAATGTGAGCTTTTAGATGATTTTTTTTTAATTGCTAAAGAAATTAAATCTGGATGTTTTATCTTTTTAATTGGTGATTTCAGGAATTTTTTCATTTGGTCTTTCTGGTTTTTCTCTGCCTCTAAAGTAACTAAAGTAGATAAATAAAGCTTCTTATTTTTAAGAATTGTTTTTCTTCTTAAGTAAACAAAATAAAATTATTGAATATCCCACTGAATTCAGTGTTATGACAAAAATATTCTAGCACCACTCGAAGAATGTGATTTTAGAAAATTTTGTGGTCTTGAGACGGAGAGAGAAATCAAATTAAAATAAACAAAGTGATATCAAGAATACCAGTATATTTACTTAGAAAACTGACTGGGAATACTCGGACATTTAGTGTAGATTGGAATTTATCCAGTCAATTAAAATCTAGTAATTACTAAATAATTAAATAAAAACTAATTAATTGCAAAAATGTGATTGATACAATAAACATCAATTCATTAGCCTAAAAACATTTATAAGAATAAAATCTAGTATTCAGAAATCTATTTCATTATTAAGGAAACTTATTAGAACAATAATGAAATAATCAAAAATTAGAGTGGAAATAAAATTATCCTGAGTGAAAATCCCAAAAGAAATAAAATTGAATCAAATTACTAATGTAATTTTTCGTTATTTATTAAAAGGTTAGAAAACAGAACGTTTCAGCCCAGCTTGAGGCTATTTTCAACTGTGGCTGGGCTGAAACATTCTGTTTTTAACCTTTTTACTGCATGACGAAAAATTAAATTAGTAATTTGATTCAATTTTATTACTTTTGGGATTCTCGCTCAGGATAATTTAATAATGAAATAATAACTAATTAATTAAAAAAATTGATTATAGTAGGATAAAACATTAATTCCTCGAATGTTGAAGAGTTTTAAGAATAAAATCTGGCCTTGAGAACATTCATCCAATGGACCACTTGAGGATAGGCGGGGCTTCGTAGTTCCAAATTATCCCACCAGTCTACTTTTTGGCTTGTGGGATAAACAAAGCCATGTGCTTCGTTTTAACCCTAATAGATACAGAGGCTGTACTAAAGGATTTGATTTGGATGCAAAGATTGTAAGCCTTCCAAAATTTTCAGATTGGATATAGAGTTGATTATCGCCTATTGAAGAAGACGACAGCAATATATTTTCAAAGAAGGATATAATTTAATGGATCACTTGAAGATAGGCGGGGCTTCGTAGTTACAAAATATCCCACCACGCTACTGCTTCGCATGTGGGATAAACAAAGCCACGTGCTTTGTTTTAACCGGTTTAGATACAGAAGAAATATTATATTAAAGAAGGATATTCCAAGCGTTTTTACAGAATTATTACAATAAGGATCTGAACAGTACTGAACCATCGTCTTGAAATATCAAATATCGACGATTTTTTAAGTAATTCAAACAAAGTTATATGTTTGTTTATCTCACAGGCTCTTGCCGCATGTGGGATACACGTCATACGTGACGTCGATAGGGGCGTAAACCTCAAGTGGTCCATTAAAGTAACGTAATTATTAATTTTCTTTTTTGAAGAACTAATTAAAAAACGATTTAATTTTACTGACAATGAAATTTATA
>JAFIDM010009631.1:205469182-205479350 GCA_023159025.1 Thereuonema tuberculata
TTATTTAACTTAAACAACAATAGATGAGATTCATCGCGGCGGCGAACAGCTGGCACAGGAATTTTGTCACTAATTTTTTATTAGTGAGTTTTTTCTTGTTAATTTTTTCTTTTGAGGCACCACTGCGCTTCCGACGTTTATTTAATTATTGAGTTACAAAAACAAAGTTTTTATGTGTTATTTTTTTCCTCATTTCATTCTTCCACATTTTCTCCCCGACTTCAAAATTTTTTTGAATATTTTTAGGTTTTCCGGAACCTTTTCCATATTTTTACGACGCCCGTTGTTTTTAGATAAGACCTTCCATCACTTTGAAATCTACTTTTAAAAGCCTTTTGTTGGTAATTCACAGGGGTTTATGAATCGTGTTACTGTGAATATCAGTTGATGGTAAAAAGAGCTGAAGAAAAATTTCGGAAGGAAAAAAAAATAGGAAAACAATCGAAAATTTCCAGAAAAATGTAGACTATAGTACAAAAATACTTGAAGGTGAAAAGATTTTATAATCGGGTAGTAAAGCTCGGACTTAGAGAATAAATAATTTATATTCTTCTTTTAACGATATATATACGGATCTTTTTTTTTTTTTTTTAAATCACTAAATTCTACGTAAATCAGGAATCCGAAAGTTACTTTTTAAAGTAATTGAATGGCTATTTTCAGTGAATGACTATTTTTCTAAAAGTAACAGTTATAATTACTCAAAAAGGAGTTATTATAAGCGTTATTTAGCGTTATTTTGCGTTACTTTTGGACTTGCATTGGAATTGTTTTTAGCAATAGGCACAGGAACACTTCACTTAACGATGGGGTTAAGTTCGCAGCTCGCTGCTTTTGCAATTTTGATAAAGGTGTATGTTCTTTTTTAATTGATGTAATGGTATAATTATTTTACCAAAATAACATTTATAAATAAAATAAGACAGTTGATGAGATAAAAGAAACTATAGAAGGCGTCAACTTCAATGATTTACAAACATCCAGACACGCTCAGCTGAATCGATTCGACGAATCACTTCCATTTTTTTCCTCAATTCTGCTTTTTTATAGTTGCTGAAGAAATAGTCGGCTCTAAGTTTAGATGATATTTTTAATTTATCATCCCTCCTTTTAACAATTTTTACAACTTGGTTCAATGCTGTTGTTTTCTATGTTTTTTATTTTTTTCCTGCGCTATTGATT
This sequence comes from Thereuonema tuberculata, assembly GCA_023159025.1. Classification (NCBI taxonomy): domain Eukaryota; kingdom Metazoa; phylum Arthropoda; class Chilopoda; order Scutigeromorpha; family Scutigeridae; genus Thereuonema; species Thereuonema tuberculata. Next base: position 205,470,365 of record JAFIDM010009631.1, read on the forward strand.
TTGAAATGTTTGTTAATTTGAATCGTCGTAAATAGAACTTTCTGATAAATCTGGTGAGTAGAGATATGCCTCGACTTCATTTGATGATAATACATTTTTGATCGCTGCTGCAAAATGCCAATGTAGCAATTACCGACTAATAAGTTGTTGGGATTGAAATAAAAACCGTCAAGTCTAAGTAAAAAATTATAAAGGATAAAAATTAACATTCCTAAGATTTCGCGATTTTATTGTCACATATACAGTATACGTTTGATAATTCGGCAATTACACATTTGTTTAAAACCTTAAAAAACTGCATTTTTTATATTACACAGGGTGAATCTAAAATAGGGGGACAAACTGCGGGGGGCTAGGTTTCCCATACCAAATGAAGTAAAAAAGGTCAAATGCACATATGACCGCAAGAGCATGATTGCTGAGTTATTTCAATCCAAAAAACGAAGCCAGACTACAATGGAAACAATGGACATGAATAGTGTAACTTTATAAGTCGCTCTGCGTTGCCCATTCACAACAATGCGATTGTGTAATTCAATAATGCTACCGATAAAGATACTGTTCATGTCCATTGTTTCCATTGCAGTCTGGCTTCGTTTCTTTGGATTGGAAAAACTCAGCAACCATGCACTTTCGGTCGTATGTGCATTTGATCTTTTTTAATTCATTTGGTATGGGGAACGCGCCCCCGCAGTATGTTCCCGTATTTTAGATTCACCCTGTATAATTACATAAAAGTTATTTATAGTTTTAGATATAATCATGAGTTAATGTTATTAAAATTGTAAATATAAGAATTTAAAGAAAAAAAAATGATTAAAAACTATATAATTATGTACTTTATGTCTCTTAAATAATTAGATATTAACAATATAATAAATATTCGAACAACATATTTTAAATTTATATATCATTTAAAGATACATATACTTACAAATTTAATAGATGTATTAATATGAACTTTATCCATTCTGTGTGTATAATTATTAATAAAAAGGACCAAACACATAAAGATTATAACGATATAATAAATAATAAAGAACTTCATGACATGTTGCGAAGGATCACTTCCTTCTTCTTCAGATGATACAAAGATATAAATTAAATATACGAAAAGGAAAACATAGGCTTGGAATTTAACATTCAAATATAACAATAAAATTTTAGATAATAATAAAACGTGCATTATAAATAAACAAGGGTAACAGACAAACAATCTTATTGTAAATTATATTGTAGCGCATTCGTAATCGTTACATCAGTATTGTAGCAGTGTTTGGATTTACAAGGTGACCATAATTAAATAGTTGGTGTTCAGATTTCTGAAGAGAAAAATGTAGTAAATGAAACGAATCAAACTTGATGTAAGTACTCTCTAGAATATGAGATTTCAATTTATACACTAGTGGAAAACGAAAAATGAACACCTTGAAGCCATGGTGCCAGGAGAATGAAATTTACTCTATCATTTTTATGCAGGATGGAGCACCACCTCACATTGAATTGCTAGTATAGATAGTGTTACGCCAACAAATCAGTGCTGATCGTTACATTCGGCTGTAGAAAACGTCGTTGATAAAATTCAGTTCTAAGAATATCTGAGCGGAAGATATATTGAATTTATGTCCGCATCTAACTTATTTCGAACACGAAAATTAATTTGTAATATCTCTTCTAGCCATTATTCTTTCTATAGAATCAAACGCTTCTAGCTCCACATTTACTAAATTTATACTTTTTTGTATACTTTATTTCTGGTGTATACTGTCGAAACTTCTTGTTTCAGACAGTACTTACACCAAGTTTGGTTGAATTTCTACTACATTTTTTCACTGTAGGACTCTGAACAGATTCGACGTACTTACTTTATTTAATATTAAAAAACTATATTACATGTTTTCTTTGTTTCTGTTTTGTTCATTGTCTTCCATTTTTGTCAGAGCTTTAATGCCTGGATGGAAATCTTTCAGGTATGAAGAGTTTTATTATTTCAAAATTTCATCGAAATCCGTAATACCAAGAGCCGCACATATTCCCCAAAATAAAAAGAAAAACAAATATTCAAGAGCGTCTCATCACTCCTCAAGAACAGTGGTAAAAAATAGTCAGATAAAAAAAAAATAAAGGTTGTGGGAAATGAAAATCAACAAAAAGAACTGAAGGTAGATTAGTTATCTGAAGAATGATTCTTTTTTTTTTGGGTGATTCTTTATCATAGAAGAAAATCCAAGATCTGGTTTGTCGCTGAATTACTTAGTAATGAAAAAACTTTGTTTACGAATTTTTCACTAAAAAAGTAACTTACTTTGTCTTGAACTAATTCAATTTCCTGCTGAATTCATTATAGCTTTATTGTCAGAGGAATTATTAAAAGTTTCCTTTTTTTTATTTCTGATATTTATGAAAATTAGCAATTGATATATTACAACTTATTTTGATGTTACAGTTTTTTTTCTGTACTTTATTAATTTTAAAAAGCAAAATTTTCAAATAAATTTTGAAATTTGATGAGATCAGACAAGATCTCAAAAGTAAAGAAATAAAAGGTTGTAAAGCAAATCTTATTTAATTCAGTAAAAATTGAAATAATAAATCCTATTTTCAAACGAGCATGGACAGTACAAGATTTCCTTTCTGTATTCGCAACCTGTTATCTGTAATCGAGGCCAAAAATTAAACTCAATAAATCTGAAAATAAAGAAACTAACCTACAAATTACGCGTAATGCCCTTTCTCTAGCAAAGCTGGTTCGTATTGAAATTCGGAGATTTAAAAACATTGGTGTTGTTATGACATACTTTTGTTTACATTGACGTCAAAAGACAGCCATGAAATCAAACTGTGGGAAAGTGACAACGAGGGAAGGATTTCACTAGAGAGGAATGAAAAGGACAGATAACAAAATCATCTAGTTTATTAGTATTGAAAAGTATATGAACTTTTTAAAAAATCTAGTTTAAAAAATATCTATTTATTTACTTGTTGAAATCAGTAACATATAAAATATGAAATTAGTAATATAGGTAATTCTAAATTAGTATGAAAACTTTAAATCTCTTTTTCATTTTGTTGTTTCAAATTTTAACTAAGTAATCGCATTTTATAGCATCGGTGTTTCAACATTACTTTCAATTTAAAGCAAATATCTGTTGTTTAATCTCTTCTATTGAATAATAGCCCAAAGATGTTTTCCTCTCTTTCTCATAAACATTTAGGAAAATTACTTAAGACTAAACATATTAACATTTCTAGACTTAACTTATGATATTGTTATATTAAGCTTATTACATTAAACTATATTATATTATTATATTAAGCTTATTTGGCTTAACTCTGCCATTTTATCTCCAAATTTTTTTAATTATATTAATATATTGAATGGATAGTCAGATTTTGAGGATGAACTCACTTTTACCGCGCTCGGATTATTGTGTAAAGCTCTGCAGTAAACAAATTTAGATATGGAATCAATAAGTGAAATAAATTCTTTGTAATTCCATTACTATTGTTAGTAATTCTTATTTAACAAAATCTTCCTTTAATTGTAATGAAATCTGGTCAGTCATTTCACTGCTGACAGTATACAGTATAATCCCATGTGAAACACATCTCTTCTTTGGCTTTAAATTTATTCAAATTGTCCAGTTAACTTGTTAATGTAATTATGATCAGGCGGTTCGTTTTCGTCTCCTAATTCTTTGGTCAGACTCTTATTCGTCGACTTCCTTCTACTAATCTCCTCCAAAGGCGAAGGATTCGCGTGCTCCTGCTTTTCCTGAGATGAGATCTGATAATACGCAGAGCCAGTCATTGCATCCATCTAATATTACCTGTAACCCTAAATCCACTGCAGTCGGTGCTAACGAATAAAGATCTGATTCGACGTCTAAAGTAATGATAGCGAATTGTCTGTTAGAACCCCCATTACCCAATTCAATAACTGTCTACTTTGCTCTTTCGAAAGGGTTAAAAAAAGAACTTACCGCCTACTTTCCTTAAAACATTACTTCAGAAACTTATTTTTACTTTCATTAATTTGTTTTCCTCTTTAATAACGAGAAGACTATATTTATTTTTAAATTTGATATCTGCTGATATAGCATAGAAAGTTACTCTGCTTCCATTTTCTGAAAAACAAATAAATAATAAACTCCTCATTACTCACTTCAAGTGTTTAAATCAGATTATTTCAATTAGTAATCACGGGCAATGGATTACTAATAAAAATTAATGCCCCCTTTGCAAAGCTTTAAATCCGCCCCTGACAGACAATGTAGTGATGGCTGTTCAATTTTGGGGACAGTGATAGAATGGGGAGGGGAGAGAGCTCAACACGCATAGTTAGGAAATTTGTGGACACAACCACACATCCCTAATCATTCTTCCACATTTTTTTTTTTGACACTTGACAATGTGTGCTTTGGTCCTTGACCCGCCATTTTGTCTTTGCTGAGGAAACCCATGGTTTGAAACTTTTACATAATAATAATAATAATAATAATATAATTCAATTAAGTATTAACAATTTTGCATATCTATGACGAGTAATTAAACTTGTATTGTTTGGAATATTTATATTCTACGACATTATTTTGATAATTCTCAGTTTTCTTGGACAGAACCTGAATTTGAAATTTTTTTTTAGAACTTTTAAATTTTTATTACTTTTTTACACTGGAAGCTGTTTTTATTTAAAAATCTGCAAGCGTCTAAATAAAAAATATGAAAAGCAAGACTACTAAATTGCAGTTCACTTCTGTCAATACAAAAGTCACTCAATTGGATAATTTAATTCCGTGTCTCTTAATGGCAAACATCCTTTTTGGTTTAGAAGAACTGAAGATTTTCGGCAAATCACGAAACTTTTTTTTTCTACCAGTCGGGGGCGTTGCTGCATTAGAACAAATCCCTCTTAATTGGAGGCTCTTTTTTTCTTGGGGAAGTGTAAATGGATCATTAACATTCTCACAAAAATGAACAAGCCATCCGCATGTCGTGATTTTTTATATTTCCTTGCTCTTAATGGCAGATTCTAATTAGCTCTGTTCCGTCCTTGTAAATTATCGCCTGGAATGAGCGCCACTAGTGGAGAAGAGCGAAAGAAGCTGTCACGTGATTATCCCTTTCCATTGCCGATCTCTCCGCTGTGAACTGACTGTGCACTCCTTCGGCGGACAACAGTAAAGGTTTGTCGCTCTCGTAAGTATTTTCACTTTTTTTTTTAGCTTAATTTAGATATTTTGACTGGAAACAAAGATTCAATGAATTAATTTCATTATCTCTACATAAAAATATTTGTTGTTCTACAAATTCCTCTATTATTATCTACATCACAATTATTCTGCTTTTCTAATAACTAAGTCTGGTTTAAAAAAATAAAAATACGAAAGAAGAATCCTTTCAAGGTAAGTTTTCAATGATTTAAATGTTTTTGTGCAAAGATATGGGGAAAATTATCGCTATCTTAAAGGAGATGTTAATTTTAAACTTTTCTTCATTAAACCCAGTCATTAAATATTAATCCATAAATATTAATTTCACTTAAAAATTACTCCGTAACTACGTGAAAAGAATGAAATCAATTCATTCTAAATGTGCAGTGCATTAGTTTAAATATCTTAAAATTAATTTTTTATATAGGTTAAAATCCATGTAACTCAATGAAAAAAAAACAAAAAACAAACAGAGTTATCTATAAATTTTTCAGAGCAGTTTATCTTTTCTTTACTTAATATTTCTTAATTTTGCATGATACTCTTCCAAGTTTCATCAAACGCTATTTTTCTATCATAATTGATTTTTTAATTATAGTCACTTTAAAAAAAAATTTGCTTAAGCCATTTTTCGATCGAAATCAAAAAAATGTAGAGAAGTCAACTAGTGGTTTTGTGTTTCTGTCGTGGGTGTTATGCAGCAAAGCTAACCTTTTTGAAGTTGTACTCGATGAACTAATGTAATTTGAAAATTTTATTTATAAACTTAAAAGCTTCAAATTAATTCGAAATTTAGTATTAGAAGACTATTTAAAGTTTTGCTGCAATCGTTTAATAGAATATTTTAACTAACCAGGAGCTTAATGGTAACTTAGTGAAAAATTCAAGCCGAAATTCATCTTTGAAACAACTTTAATTCTAACCGATTATAATATATAACGAATCGATTTATATCGATTTACACTACTTTCCAAACTTGGAAATTACTTGTACATTACCTAACAAATTCCAATGTATTGTATTAATGCGACAAATGTTTAGCAAAAAATAAAGAAAGGTCTTTGTGACAATTTTGTAAAACAGTTTTTTTTTACCAAGCAATGAATGAAACCTTGAATGAATGACTATATTCTGATTCATAATAATCATTAAAAGGAACTTTTAAAAGGAAGAATCAGTTACTAGCACTCAATTCAATACCGCGGTTTGACTTAACAATTTCGATTCGTTATTATTGGTAATTGCATAAGAAATAAACCAGTAAGTTTTGAAGATTTAATACAGTTTCGTGTTGAATAAAAAAAATGTACTTATAGCTTGTGAATATTTAGTTAATTATTACTTGTATTTCTTTTTTTTTAATCTGAGATAAATTCAGATCACGACAGAAAAATAAATTTCATAATTCATATTTTTTTTTTTTGGCAAAAATCTATTGATTATTATGTAGGTAATGATTGAGTAATGATTTTTTATATAATGATTGTTGTGCTATCTGTTATCTGTTGAACTGTAGATTAGTTAATGTGAATTCAAACGTTATTATTTTCGTTATTCAAATGAAGATTTCCTATTGAGTTATTGTCTAATTTTATTTACTTAAAGCAAGTCTCAATGAAATCATTCATTAACAAAAAACGAAAAAAACAAAAAAAAACCCAAACAAAAAACTATTTTTTTTTAATTCTATGAAGTGACTTAAAATGATTTGTGGAGGAAGAGTTGATTATTTACTTTTGATAATTTTCTGTTTATTATTCCTATTTCCCTAGATTGTTAAACGAACTTTATAAGTTTATATTTGGAAGTTTTGTTTTGTCAATTAAGATATGGAGGAATTTTAAATAATAAATGCAGCTATTTTAAAAATTACCAAAGTTCTACAAAGTGAAGCTGTAGACAATTTAAAGATTTATTAGACAATCCAATTAATTCATAGTACCATAATTTGAGTGTTAACATTACATGGAATTCGACTTTGTATTTTCAATTCAAAAATGAAAAACAAATTTAAATTATTTAAATTATTTAGATTATTTAAGTAATAATTACATAATTGTTCGCGATTGACAAAACTAATCACATCTCCCTTCTTCACTTATAGCAACTCTAAAAAAAATTGACTATTTTCATAAAATTTCGTGAAGAATCTTAAGTCTTCATTATGGTTTTGTATTTTACGGTTTTGATAAGAAAAAAAAAAGATCTATCAATCTTTCAGTTTTTAGAATGTTTAACTTATCCTTGTGAATATCTTTTTCCTCTAATTAATCATTCTTATTGAATATTTCAACTTTCACAATGTCTTTGGAGGGGATAGAATGAGGCGTTAGCATTCTACTTCAACCCTGAGATTTCGATAACTATTATTAACAACCATTTAATTTCAAATGTGTATTATTACGATTCTGCCGTTAGTTATTTAGATAAGTATTTATAATCTCTTTTATATTTTTTATTCTTACTCAGAAAATTCATAATTTTACTATGTATTTATTAATTAAGATTAAATTTTCTTAAAAAAACTTATCATGAAAAGCAAAATAATAAACATTCATAAATTTCATTTCAGAAAATGTCCTTATGTTTATAGAATTTAATATGAGATTATAAATTTCTGCCAAATTTGTTGTTAGACATCATTGTGATTTCAAAATTAATTTGAAGCATTAACTTCACTGTAAGTTCATTTCTCTCTCACTAGAGTGCAGGTCAATCTATGAAGAAATCTTGAATTGAATTGAACAGTGCAAGCTTAGGAAGCAACTGATCGGATCGGTAGAGTCACCTATGAATGGAAAGGGTATTAAATCGATAGGGGAATTTTTCCAATTGAATCTTTTTCAAGGCTCACTTTTCCACCTCAGGGATACAATAACCTCTACTATCGGCTCTGTTCACTTCGCTTAAAATTAGTTTAGTATACAAAATATAATCCTACCAAACATTGATGCGAATCAACTTCTTGTTTGCTTTTTGTGTTACGTACATTAATGTTTACCGCTAAGTAAAAATTCTATTGAAAAGAGTGAATTTAAGATTTCTTTGATTCGTAGCTTTCATGAACATAAACGAAAATGAGTTAATAGTTTTAATATTAGCCTAATGCCGATAGGCTGCTGTAACACTCTTCACTTTTATATTCACCCATAAATTGCTATTTGTGTTTGTAACCCTCTATTGCAATCTGAAAACGGGAAAAATTTAGGACTAGGGGTCTGTTTTTTTTTTTTTTTTGGTGGGAAAGTTCATCGCTTTATTTGTAACCTCCATCCCTGTTCCGAAAAGGTCACTTTGTTTGTTTGTTTTTTTTTGATATTATTCACATTATATCTACTTAAATTGTAAGGTTTTCCCGAGCTAATGTAGAGAAAAGCTAATAAAACTCAAAAGTTTCTTCGTGGATGCTTCTCGATTCTTCTGCGGCTATGTTAGAGATGTGCCTGTCAGACAAATATCTTCAAATTCTCTTTAATAATATTCTAAACAAAATATTGTAAACAAACTAAAATAAGTGTCAATGGTGGGACCAAAATAAGCGTCGTTTATGAATTTAGCGAAGTTAGATGAAAATTTACATTTTTGGACATTTAATTAGAATTGTCATTTTTTTTATTGAAAATTAACCCAGAAAAGAAGAGTTTTCCCCAACCAAGTCGTTTTAATAATAAAGGGAAAAATTGTTGGTTATTTTTAATAAAATGGCGTTCCTTATTACTAAACAAGCAACCAAATAAACAAACCAATAAATAAATAAATAAATATATAAATAA
>JAFIDM010009631.1:205479450-205543326 GCA_023159025.1 Thereuonema tuberculata
AATAAATAAATAAATAAATAAATAAATAAATAAATAAATAACAAAGTAACTAACTAACTAATTAAATAAATAAATAATTAAATAAATAAGTAAGTTAAAAAAATAAAGAATATTTCGATTTACTTCAAATGGGAGAAAGAAACAAAGGTTAAAACATTAAATTTGATGAAATGAAAATTGGTAATTCTTGATAAAAAATTTGATCAGTTTTCCCAACACTGAAGTTGAATCTATTTTACAAATTATAATAGTTGGTACTTAACTTTAACAAACTACTCAAAACTTAAAATAATCGTAATGCTGTATTTAAATCTATTTAACAAATAAGCCTGCGTTATAAGGAAACTTTACATGTCTAAAAAAAACTGAAATTTAAAACTTTATAGCTTATTCTTGTCTAATTTTTATTTTTAATTTGTAGTTTAAACTACATAGAAAACCTTATAAAAAATATTTCCTAAAAACTTAAGTTTTTTTTTTTATTTCTTTTAAAAGGTTGGAAAAAAAATCGTAAAAAGTATTTGAATTAAAGGATGATGATCTATTATTTATACAATGAAAATTTGCAAATAAATAATACAAATAAATATTCATGAAATGAAAATAAACTCATCGGGAAAAAAAATAGTTGAAGCACTACTCCAGGTATACATTTGGAGTGTGGAATAATGGAGATTGTCTATAGTTTGGTCATGAAGGAGGAGTGAGACATGATACTGCATATGTCCTTTTGTTGAGGGATTTCCTCACTCCGAGATGAGATATAATCTCGATATTTCGGCCCCGTGCCTCGGGCCTTCTTCGGGAGATGTTTTAAAAGTTAATCACGTGAAGGTGAACGCATAATGAACGACTTCTGTCGTTGGTTTCTCGGGTGAGTTGCTCATGTTGTTGGTTCCGAGCAAATGGTGGAGATTGACTATTTAACGATTTCGAAATCTTAGCAATGGTAGACTAGGGTGGCGCCACTTTGGCTAAGACTTAGTACTGTAAAAAAGACCTATCAGGTCGACGTGCTCGGCAGTCATGCCACCCACTATCAATTAATCTAATCTAGTACTGTAAAACTCTTTCTTTAGTTATTACAACCAACTCTCTTATAAAAACTGAAAATTAACAAACATAGCGATGACGTAGGATTTGGAGATAGATCTGGGAACATGGATAGCCAAGAAAGTTTGATGAAATTACGAAATATTTTCTGGAGCTCAAAGTGACGTATTTAAAATTTCAAAATTTAATGACATTAAATACAGAATAACATGTAAGAGGAATTGACGTCTCGTTATAAGTAACTATTGTTCTGAAATAAAAGAAAACGGCATTAGTTATCAAAGGCGATGATCAGTCACTTTGTCTAATGTAAATGTTCATTGTTCAAGATCTGAAGTTCTGACATTGTCTTCATTTGCAATACAATGATCACCAGCCGCAAGATAACAGCTCAAGACTTACTGAGGAGTTGGGTATTACTGAATATTCCAGTCTATTGGATTTTATTGATATCAGTCCAGGAGCCGTCTAAAATGAAATAGTGAAGGGGCGATGGGAATGAAACTGGCGTCAGTCAATAGTGGCCGATATTACAGGTGAACAATAGATAGTGATCTACCTCTAGATTATGGAACGGGATGAAACTGCAATTGTTCGATTTCTGCATCGTGCTCTAACCCGAGCGGAACCATCGGATTCATTTCCCTGTAAGGCCAATACATATAATGATTCAACGTTGCACTTGCCAACAACATGAAAACAGTACAGAACTCTTAGAAACTCACTTGCCTGTCTTCTCTACCAACGAAGGCGCAATTTGAGCATTCTTTATTTAACTTGACTCACTTCACAAATCGTCCAACTTCATAGTAAACGTGATTATTTCTGTGACTCCTTTTCAGCTATGCTCAGGTTGTAGGATCGTCGTTCGGACGGATAGGTTAATTTAATTACTTACGGCTTGCTCATGAACATTCTTACGAATCTAATCTATTTATACATCGGAATCTATTCGTGTTCAACTGAATATTCCTTGATAACTATTATTTTTTAATTTACGAAATAAGGCCTATACCTTATTTGGACGTGGATTCTCGAGTCTCCCAGTTCTAGTTCTCCGCCCTATCCATTTCTCATTGAGCGTTGTGATCTTGACTGTTTAACGCTCTCATTAATTTTCTCCTTTCCTTTCCTTTCCCATTAATGTTTTCGTTTCTCTTTCTCATCTCTGCTACTCCTCTCTTGCAGCCCCGAAGAAAGACTTGAGATGTGATCTTCCCTTTAAACCCTCTGGATTACTTTCCAGAGATTTCATTTTTAATAACAGTAATTCAAATTAAAATGAAATTGCCTTTCTTCAAATACATATTATGACTTTGAAATTAATTTTTTAACTATAACAAACGCGTAATTGGCTTAATTAAATTGAGAAGTCCATTCATTTTATTATGCTCATTGAATCGAATAAATTTCGATTGTTTGAAAATTATTTTAAAATAATATAGCGGCAAATTCTTTAAAATAAGCCATTTAATCGAAATTAAGCCATTAACTGGCAATTCTTTAATTTTAATTTTTAAGGAAATTTTATAAAATTAATTAATGATTGTAAAATAAATATCTGGTAAATTGAGTTTCATGAAGATCCGTTAACTGATTAAAACTTAGTAGGTGGTTAAACACACATGCAGATATATTGATTTCAGCAGCTCTCGTTCTATTTTTAGATTGAATTAAAATGTAATTGTTTTTAATTCGAATCATTCTTTGATGGAGAAAATAGAATTCAGAATTGGATACTCTCTTTTTTTAAATGAGGAGTCTTTCTTGAAATAGACATGATTATTAGAAATAATTATAGAACTAATAGATGATCAATTAATAGATTAATTATTCTGATTTGAAATCAAAATATTCCGTTTATTATCCGAAGCATCTTTCATTAAATCCAGATAAATCTAAACTTTATTAAAAGTTATTTAATTGACGAAAAAGCAGTAGCCCTGAAATTATAATGAGGCTTTGTGTGATTATTTTTTTAATGAGATGCCTGAGATGGAATTCTTTATTAATATTTCTGCATGAATTTGGATTTGGTCGACCAAATTTGCCTGCATCTTTTTTACTGGTATCCTTTTTCATGTAAACTTGGGAATTGAAAAGCCTCTTATTCTGCCTTATTATTTTCGTTACAATAAATTGATAACAATGAACTATTCGTGACTTCGGAGAAATTCAATTTAATTTTTCTCTCTATTGTTATTTCTTTTTAATTTTACCTAAAAATAGAAACTTCGAGATTACAACATAACAATGATATTTCTGTTAATTCCGGTTTAATGGAATAACTTGTATTAATTCTTCAATTAATTTAATTTAATTTTGTTGATTTTTAGTTAAAAATTATTAGTATTAAAACATTGCTTTATTCTTTCAGAAACCACTAGTTCTGAAGGAACCATTAATTAATTGAATATCTCCTGAAATGATATTAACAAGTTATTATTTCAGTAATAGAGTAGCAGTTGCGAAATTAATATTTCTATTCATGGAATATTGTTCGCACTAAATAATTCAACGTGAAATAGTGCAAAGTCTAATGTTCCATTTGATTGGTGGCTCTACTGAGACCAATGTTGAATTTTCAGGTAAAGAGTCCGGCTTTTTCTGATTTGACGCTGTTTTATTGTCTTCAACTGTTTTATTATTTAAGTCGTAAAACTACTTTATTATTATTATTATGTTTGTAAGTTTCAAACCTTGGGTTTCCCCAGCAAAAACAATATGGCGGGTCAAGGACCAAAGCACATACTGCCAAGTGTAAAGATGTGTGCAAGAATGATTAGGGATGTGTGCTTGTGTCCATAAATTTCCTAACTATGCGTGTAGTGTTGAGTACCACAGCCTTCTGCAGTTGTGCATAAGTGTTTTTGTGAAGTCCTAGTGTGCTGAGACTGTGGTGCAATGTGTGAGGCACCAGACCAGTGGCAGACAGAACGATGGGTACAACACGTACTCGATCCTGCCTCCACTGCTTCTGGAGCTCATGTGCTAGATCAGTGTATTTACTGATCTTGTCTGCGTGAGTTTTCTGCATGTTCTTGCTGATAGGCACTGCAATATCAATGAGATAGGTCTGTTTGTTGACCTTATCAACAAGCGTGATGTCTGGTCTGTTGTGATGTATGGTTTTGTCTGTGTGAATGGGGCGGTCCCAGTATAGTTTATATGAGGGTGACTCTAATACGCTTTGTGGTATGTACTTGTCTGCCATGGAGTTCCTTACGAGCCCATGATTCACGCAGCTGCTGAGTGTGGGAGTCAGGGGTGGTGACTGTTGGAGAAGAGTTTTCGAGGTTCAGGGGTGTGAGGTGTGTGTCAGCCTTGACAATGGCTGAGTGAAGTGAGGAGTCTTCTGCTCTTTGGTGGAAATGTTCCCTAAGTGTATGTACTTGTTTTTCGTGTAGGGTGATGAGGTTGATGAGTCCTCGGCCTCCCTCCTTGCGGGGAAGAGTCATCCTTTCCGTAGCGGACTTGGGGTGGTGCATGTTGTGTTTCGTGAATGTAGTGCGTGTTGCGCGTTGTAGTGCTTCGAGTTCGGTGTTTGTCCATGGAATTATGCCGAACGAATATGTTAGTGTGGGAACTATTATTATTATTATTATTATTATTATTATTACTCAAGGTTCTTCGATTAATTGTTGACAAATTTGAACAAGGCTTTTAATCTGGAATTATTTCAGATTCATGAATGAATAGACGATGCAATAAATAAATTGGATCGACACAAATCTTAATATATAAAAATGAATGTTTCTTTGTTTGTTTGTCCCGTATGCGTACCTATACCATTCATCAGATTGCGATGAAACTAGTTGTGCGCACGCCCGCGAAGGTTTCTGAATTAGTAGAACATTTTACAATATCTGGCGCGCATGCGCACAGGGACAATCGCTACAAGTGTGTGGACTAAATTTGGAAAATCCATTCTTCACACATGTATAGCTGTATGTGGCCTGCTCACGCGTCGGAAAACCTTCTGATTTATTCGTGTATGCACGAGATGGAAAAACAAAAAATATTGTGTATCCAAAAACACTTCAATAAACAGAATTAAAGCACAAACACTTTCTTTCTTTGAGTGGCATTGCAACGCATGCCGGGTACAGCTAGTTAAAAATAAACAGGAACAGAATGTCAAATAGCCACATTCGATATTTCGAAAGGTCACGTTTGTTGATATTTCTAAGCCAGTATCTAATATTCATTTAAGTGTAAAATATAAATGATGTTATAAATATTACTTTTGTATCTAAGTCAATACATAAAATTACCTTAACAAACGATTGTATTTGGATGATTCAAATATTGCGTTTTCTGAGTCGTTTTTAGATGAATTCTAAATGTTTTCTTAAAAAAAAAAAAAAGGCGATGTATGCTGAACTGTCATCGAATGGTAGGGACTGACCTTGTAGCGCTGGGCATCCATTTTGTGGTCGGGGAGGGAAGGCTGGAGATAATCATGGCCCTATTTTAAGTTGGATCATAAATAAGCATCGTAACAAATTTTAAAGAAATTTAGTCTTATTGTTTAAGCGATGGATTTCGGTGGTCATTTTTCAGACACTACAGAGATGGAAACCAAACTACATGAGCCTATGTTTTAAATTGGACGATAAATAAACTCTACATTAATTTTTATGGAAATCCGTTCAGCCGTTTTAGTAAAAAACAAACAAGGAAACCAATAGACAGGAAAGGACAAACATAAGACAGAAAATGTTGAATAGGAGTAGTAAGGCCAATCAAAAAACTTAATTTTAAAGACTACATTCAGCCGAATTTATCAAAATAAAATCTATCAAAATTTTACATGCATGTTAAGGGATTTTTATTTTACTAGTTGCAACCAGTGAAATATTCACGGAAGTAAAACAAATTTTTGAAATACCGTGCAATTTTTCAAAAACACAAGATTGAAAAAGGTGTTCTCAGCTCATTTTTTGAAAGGAATAAAATGTATAAACCCTGCTGCATTCGATCTATTTGTAGAAGACATTGGTACATTCAATACAAATTCTACTTACAGATTTTGTCATTTATTATAGAGACCTTCAAAAAAAGCTATCATTCTCATATCTCCGTCACATTTTCAGCATGATGGTTATAATTTCGTGCTTTTCCTTGTTGAACGCTTTTTGATAGTTGATTGATGAATATAAAGAACTGAAAACTTTTAACATCTAGATTGATGAATTATTTAATTCTCAAAAATCTCTTTATATACGATGTTTTGTGTATAAACATTATTATTGTTCAATTTTAATCGTTCATAAAGTTTTCCTTGGAGACTTGTTTCGGAGATATTGACTTTTGCACATTTACCTTAACCAATACTGGAATTCTTCCTACATTTATTTGCTGAACTTGTGCTATGGCAATTACATAGCGCCACAGCGCTGACCGAAAGACCATCGTTATACGATTCTTGATTTTTTAATATCAACATGCTTTCCTGGCACTTTCGGCGAAAAAAGTTAACCTCCTGCCCTAAAATAATAGGCTCCTCCAAATTGAGCCTATGAGAGAGTGCCCCTCAATGCCTTACAGGGGCGTAGGAATTATTTCTAGTTCTTTTTTTTATTCACTAAATGAATAGATGCAGAAGTTTATAATTTGTTTATACTTAAGTATTCTTTTTTTTACTTGTTTTTGAATTAAAAGTTTTGGATTGATTTAAAATAATTAAAGATTATTTTTTTTTTGTATAACATTTTAAGTAAGTATTGAACACCGCACCAACATTAAGTCAATCAATTTTTCTTTTCAAAAAGACATTTGTTAGTGTATTTTTAAAATTAAATTAAATTTAAATTTAATATTCTCTCTCCGACTCTCTCCGCTCTCTCCACTTTGATGACAAACAAACGTACATCCTTAGATCCGTTTTTTGCTTATTAATAGCATAATTTTCTTTCGTTTCTTTTCTTTTTTTTTGGCTTCAGAAAAGTAACGTTGTATGAAATTAAACTATTTGTCTATTTGTAGATAGTTAATGGCTTAATAATCAAATATCTATGTCATCAATAAATTGTGTAGAAAAAAAACTTGATAATAAAACAAACATCTTCTTCGAATGATATCGAATATTTCGTCTTTATTCCAAAAACTTCTTCGAGGTGTTTTAAAGAATACAAATAACGAAAAATAAAAAATAAAACATCAATGGAATGAGAAAATTACTTTTCTCTCTCAATCCTATGAAACAAATATTTAAAACAAAATCTTCCAACAAGAGAATAACAAAATCAAACAACAATAAAAACAATAAAAACGTAAATTAATACAACATACTGATATAAATTCGGTGAGCAAACAATAGTGATACCATAAACGTAATCAAATCCAGTGAATAATAAATTATACCAATTCTTCAGATTTTTTTAATTAAATTTCAAAATTTTAATCTTTTATTTTTCTCTAAAGATTTTCTGTAAATGTTTAAAGATACACTATTAACCTTTAGGGATTTGTCTCTATTAATACACGAGCAGCAATAATTAAACATGATTCTAGAGCTAATCTTTTATATTCGTCTTGTATACTATAAAAAATGTGTACTATCGGGTCTTGATTGTGATTATGTCTGAGGCAGTGGTTAGCCCATTCTAATATGTTTTCATTATTACTACGAAAAGCACGGACATGTTCTTGTACATGTTCTTTTACTGTTCTACGTGTACTTCCGATATATATTTGCTGGCAATCTCTACTAATGCATAAACTACACCCATTTTTTGTAAATTTATATTTCTTTCTTTCTTATTTTTGAATAAGATATTATCTTTGTAGTAAATTAAATTTATGTCATTATCTTTACATGCTTCTTTAACACATTTGTTAACTTTTAATCCCATAGGTAATGTAATACCGGTATATATTTTAAAATCATTACTATCCCTAACACATCTCTTAATAAAATATCTCTTAAAAAATTCTCTTAATGTTGATTCTATGAATTCAATCGGAAACTCATTCATTAATAACATATTTTTTAAGTTATTAATTTTTTCATTCCAAAGTTCTTTATTTTCCGTATAGTTGGTAATTCTTCTTAAATGTCCCATGATGATAGCCTTTTTTGTTGAACAGCGGTGATTTGACATAAAATTTAAAACTTGATTGCTTTGATAAATTTTTTTGAAATGTATCTACGTCAAACCTGATACATTATTAAAATAGTAATGTCTAGAAAGTTAATTCTTCCATTGTTTTCTTCTTCCATTTTGAAATTGATATCTGTGATATGCATTTATATAATTTAGGAACCTAGAGAATTGTCTTTTAGTTCCCTCCCATATGACCAGGATGTCATCTACATATCTTCTGTAAATGAAACTTGCTTCTTTCCATGTAGTAATTTAATTCTCTTCAATTCATATAGAAGTTATACACTGTTCCCGGTATGAGGCTATCGATCGGGTAACCCTTCTTTTGAGTGTACATTTTGTTATTATACTTAAAATAGCAATTCTTACATATAAATTTGACGTATTATTTTTTATTCTTACATATTATTTTTTATTTTTCGTTATTTGTATTCTTTAAAAGACCTTGAAAAAGTCTTTGGAATAAAGACGAAATATTGGATATCATTCGAAGAAGAAGTTTGTTTTATTATCAAGTTTTTTTCTACACAAGTTAATGGTTTACTACACAAATAGAGATTTAATCATTTATTTTCGTTTCCATTAATTCAGTGATCACTTTTGATCTAAATAATTTGTCAACATATGTACTGGTTAATTCGTAACCTTTATAATCTCACATTTGTAACCTTTAGAGCTGTTATTCACAGGTCATTTTAAAGCTATTTGACATATTTAACATTTCATAGTGATATTAATTAGACATTATTATCAGTCAATTAAACATTCATTGTAAATCGATAGCAAAGCATTTCTATTTTGTTTGTGGAATAGATGTGGAAATGAAATCAAGCATTTAGTGATTAGAATCCATAATAATTGAATTCGCAGTCAGAATAAGTAGCGTTAAATTGAATAGAGAGTTTCGGTCTAGGAATAATTAGACAGTGAATTTCTTTCTTTCTTTGTTGTTTTGCATTGTTTTTAGCCCTACATTCCTAGGAAAGTGATAACAAATCAGTCAGTCTGTGTGCATGTATGAATGTCGTGTAAAGGTCAGGGCGACCGCTGACCTTTACAGATCCTTTATGAAAAACGTTTTTTGCTGCTTCTCCCCTTAATATTTTTATTGCTAATTGTTTATTCATGAAACAGGACAGTGGTTAAGACTAAACGGGATATTTGGACTAACTTTGACTACTTTATTATGTGTTAGGAATGGAGAATTGATTTTTAAAACTTAATCTGACGCCCTAATGCAATGGCATTATAACTTACAACTTGCACAGCTATTGCGACCGCCTTATCTGTGTCTATGTATGTTCTTGCGTTTGTATAGATATATGTTTGCTCTTATTCTCTTGTAAGTTTATTTTTCTATAGGAAAGTGTGTATTCTCCTAACTTGTTTCGAGAAGTTAAAAGTTGGATTTTCTTGAATGTGGATTTTCTTGCAACTTGATCTGTCTATTTAAAAATCAGAGATAGCTAATTTTTTTATGTTTTAAATCTTTTTCTTGCTTAGAATTAGCACGAAAAGGAGACAAAAATTCCCATAGAAAAGCATTAGAACCTAAACAGTCTATTTCTACTGATGTCTTTAACAATAAGTATTTATCACTTCACCTAAGCATTAATTTATATAATTTAAGAAATAATGCGAATTTAATTATTTATTTTTCAGAAATGAAAATTTTTTACTTTTTTGCATTCAGCAGTTTTTATAATTCGAATGTAAATTCTAGGCTTTTTATTTTGTTGTGTTAAAAAAAATAAAAAATAAGAATAACTTTTTAAGCAACAACTAACCTTTATTTTCTTTCAGAACTTTTTGTTTCATTTATTATCGCAACTTTTTGGTTATCTTCGTTTTTATTTATTATTTTCAATTTAGTTTGAACAGTGATCCAAAAAAGGAAAATGATTTCATTGAAACTTACAAACCTTCGAATTTTGTAGACAGCAAAATAGCTTTTCACTGAACCTGAGTCTCCTTTGATTGATTGGCAAATTTTGAGAACATGAAAATTTGACTCTGCTTTCTTTTTTATATTGTATTTCATGATCTGATTAACATTTGATTGCTATTTCTTTTGCGAATCTCTATCTAAACCATACGATGATATAACATATATTGAACAACGTAGCTTTCAAAATGAAAAAAAAAATAAAAATAAATAGAGATATTACAATTGAAGCGTCATATAATAAGTTCACATTGAAGCTTTTGAGTAAAATGATTTTTCACAAAGTGTTATCAGAGAATTTCGATATGTTACAGAATAGAGCTTAACTCATCAGAGGAAACAGTCTGAAAAAAAGTGCATCTTATCACGAAAATAAAAAAGAGAGGACTTCGTATTTTTTTTTCTAGGTGAATCCTTTAATTATATGAACGGATGTTATAATTTGCTCATCTAAACTGATATAACTACTTTGATATGGGAAGAATGGGTTCATTAAGATTATAATGGCAAAAGAAAAATGATTCTAGCATTTTTCTAGATTAGAATTTTGGCTGAAAGAACATCCAGTTAAAGAATTTTGATCTCAAACTCTGATTTGGTAAAATACTCTTTTGGATAGATAAAACGATACCCTTTTGGATAGACTAATGATTATAATTAATAATAATTCATCAAAAATAGACTTCTGACAAGAATATCAAATAACTTACATTAAATGTGAATGCTTTACTTCACTTCATGGTGATTTTATTTTGTTGTTAATTTAAAAAAAAAAATGGTTTTATTTTTTAAAATTTCTTTATTAAATTCATTTTAAGCGCAAATTAATTATCAACCTTGTTTAATTAAAGCAAATTTGACATTAGCTTCGCAGTTAGGTTGCTTTTGCAAAGTTGTCGTTTCCATTATGTAGACGAATCAATGCTTCTGAGAGATAAAATCCAGACACAAAAGATCCACCGGAAGCTTAGTTTATTCCCACCTGTTGGCTTTTCCTAGTGAGATCGTATCCACCGAATAGGATCGATTATCACATGCCCACGATTAGCTCTGTCTACCTTTACTGAAAAACAGAAAACTATTGTGGAATATTTCAACTGATTCGAAGGTTATTTATATCAATCCTCAGACAAACAGCTGCTTTGTAGTTTCCTGAATATTTGAACCTTTTTTTTTTTTTTACCGACCACCAGCTTTATTAAGTTTGAATATAGTATGATGTTAAACTTGACCTCCCTATAAATATGCATTATATGTAAAACAAAGCATAAAGAAAGTAAAATATTGCTTTATATTAATATTATTTATAAAAATGACCAAATATCATTTACTTTCTTCTTCTTCGTTTGCTTTTATCTTCCTTTTTTTTTCATCGTCTTTTTGTTTTCCTTTTTCATTATGTTAACGCATGGTTGTTTGTTACTTACATTAAAAAATTAAAGGGAATATCATTTATAAATCCTAATCTGGATATAAATTTTTTTTTCTGAGTTACATGTAAATAATGTAAATAGTAAAAAAAGTTTATAAACGTAATAAAAAAAGATGAAGAAAAACTATGAAGAAATAAAAAGAAGACGAAATTAAATGCTATTTGATCATTTATATAAATAATAGTCATAAAAATAAAGTGATATTTTACCTTATCGTCTCAATAAAGGGGATAATATTTAAAATGTCTGATCGCATTACTAATATAAGATAATATCTTTCTAGCCAGAAAGAACAAAAATACTAAATAAACAAGGTAGGGATAGTGATTAGTAAACCGATCACAGTGCTTCGCAACGGCTTCTTAGTCACCTTTACTTTAGAATAGACTGCGCCGGGGTGATCTAGAAAATGCTCGCGCGAGTCTGTTTGTGACCCTATGCTATCTTACCCACCCCTATTTATATGGAATAATCGTCATTCTTAACTCAAACCTTGTTAATACACAGAATTCCTAATAACGATTTAAAAAAAAAAAACTTAAGTTGATGAGGGGATTGAATCCACGACCTTCGCGTTATTAGCACGACGCTCTAATCAATTGAGCTAACAGGCCACCTACAACATTCAACCATTCAGGCCACCTACAACTGAGCTAACAGAAGCCGTAGCGAAGCATTGTGGGATATGTGTCCACAGACAGACAGACCGGGAATATAAGGCGTCTTTCAGAAGCCTAAAAAAGTGTATTAATTTAACGAAAAGAAAACCACACAAACCAAAATAGAAAAAAATAAAAAATCACCTTCTAATAATGAAAAAGAAAAATAAGCCGTGCAGTACATTGGATCCGAAGACCTCGACACGAGAAAACTAGAATATTATCAACTGAACTATCTCCGACAACAATGACAGAATAGCCTTATTTCTAACATTTAAGATATTACAGTAAATACAATGACGACAACGTCAAATATCTTGAAAATCTATGGAAGATTGGCCTCCCAAACCTACATATATATATTTAGTTTCATGTGTATTTTCACTTCTCAAAAAGGCATCAATTTCCTTGATATACGGGCTACGTCGTCTTCTTGTAAGTGGTGTGATAGTAAAATTAATTTATAAGCTACTTTTTATTTATAAACAACATTGTATTCCTCATCAGCAAACGGAATTTAAGATTTGTTTATTTTCTTAAAATTTAAATATCGTCCTACTAAAAATATATTTTGAATAGAATCGGAATGTTGCAAATTACTCTGTCGTAATTCTTGAAATACTAAATGCTTTGCAAATCTCTCATATTCATCAATTAAATGTAATTTTTTCATCAGTAAAAGATGCTTTAGTCAATGTGATAATGTAGTAGAGCATAGGTATGTAATATTTCTTTTCATCACTACAATACTGTTTTCAGTAGTTCTGTGTCACTAACATCAATTGAAGAATCTTAGAATAACAAGAGATGTAGTTGCTAACTGTGAAAGTCTAACAATCAACTCCAATAATCTCGACTTGTAATACCAAATACCGTTATTAAATTCCAAACGTATTATATTTATTTATTTAAATAAAAGCTATGAAAAAGTTTAAAAATTTGTTTCATTGTAATAAAAAATTATAGTTTAATTTAATACATTTTGCAGAAATAAAAGTCATTTATACATTTAAATCGAAATGAAAGGTTCACAATTTAAAACTAAAATGTTTCAGAACTGATCTATATATTAGGCCCATTACTTCCATATCTAACTTTGCTGATTTTAATAAGCTAAGCTTGAATGACTGCTAATAATTGAAATTCTCTCGTCTTTAAACGGTCTTTAGGCTAGTTTTTTTTTATAGTAGTGAAAATAACTAAATAGTAATAAAGTAATTTGCTTCAGCTAAATATAATAATTTGTAATCTGCATCATTGGAAGAAACCTCAACTATTTTAATAACCGATCATTTCTTCCAAAGAAATCTTTACCACTTAGTTCAGTAAATCCATAGAAAATAGAAGTTGATGTGATTCTGAATAATGAGTGGTATTTGTTTCACTGAACCATTCTAACATAGCTGCAGGTCTTCCATAACCACAACGTTTTTTTATCATATGGAAGAGATTGGTATGTAGAAGTTTGATGATTCCAAAGTCTATATTTAATGATCGTTCAAAAAACTCAGATTTAACAGAATCGAAATATGATTTGGTTATTTACAGTTTTTGCGTTTTTATGAATTTATAGGAATTATATCTTTTCTCTTTCTCCAAAGAAAAGAGTGAATTAATGTAAATGATTTGCTTGCAAAATTGGTAAGAAATTTATTTATTTATTGAGGGATTTGAACTGGAAATACTAAGATAAATCCAGACTCTTTATTTGATGACATTAATGTAGCTTTATTGAAAACGATTAAGGTGGAAACTTCCTTAGATAATCATTAGATAAGCCAAATAAATAAAGACTAAGATTTGAAAACCATTGATTGTCAGTAACAAGTTAGACCATGAATACCAGGGCCAGGTGTTGACATTGAGAAATTTAGAGCTTGTAACAGTGAACAAATATTGGAAGAAAAGCAATCGCTACAACTGGATAAAGCTACACCCCCGTAAGAAATTGTGGACTTATCCAAAGTTTACAGAGCAATTGAAAGATGCTTTAAAGACCATTGCTTAATTATTTCCGTAATTAAAATGAGTACTTGACGGGAAAAAATGCTGACATATCTTTCAAGTCTAGCATAAAAGAAAACATCTATTTCAAGACAACTTTTTTTTAAGCGGTAAATGAATTTTTGAATCTTTCATTAGTCTAGTATTTAACCAGATAGATTAGTGTAAAAAAAAGAAGTAAACATTAATTATGTTTATTTTAATTAAAAGATTAATATTTTGTCTTATAATAATCTTTACATAATATTTTTCACAAATTTTAAACTCTTCTTTGACAGATTTTCTTAAAATATTTTTGCATATTTAGTCCTCATTGAGTCTTTTTCTTTTTTTTTTTATCCTTAATTTTCTCTATCTTAATAATTTCATTTACGTCACTGATGCACCACTTGATGCTCAAAACAGGTCTTCCATGATAATGAAATTTGAAAACTAATTTCAGAGCTATTTGTTTGAGTTAATCACAGTCAACCAACACAAATTCCATTCTGTTGAAGAATTTGATTGAAAGACATTTCGACATTTCATGCAGTATTGACGATATCTAACAAACAACTTTCTCACTAACGAGCAATTATTCGGTTTGACTGATATAATAAAAAACTAAGATTTGAAAAGTAAATTAAGTAAGAGATTAATATGCTATTGTTTGATCCTAAAATTGAAAACGATTTAAACAAGTTCATTTTATATATGTAACCCTTCATTTAAGAAATGGTACAAAATATGTCTTTGATTGTCTTCTTAACTGACTTTGGAGCTGTGCTTTTAAAACTTCTACACTACTAGTCAAATTGCACAATGATTTTTTATCCTTAAAATTTGCTTAGGTATTCTCCTCGACATGGTCTAGTGTTTAGGCGTTAGGCTGTGGGCTGGAGAAGCCAGATTCCATTCCAATTAGAGGTCGGGATTTATCTCTACGTGTTTTGTTTAGATGGGTCTTAGGATTCATTCAGTCTTACCTATTTTTATTTCTTTTTTTTTTCCGGGATTACAGGCCGTTGGGCAATGGACTGATCCCCCTTAACTACTTGTTCGGGAATCTCAAGGCCAAACTATATTAACACTAGGAGGTCTACATGGCGTGAAAAATAAAATCTTTTAACTTTATCTTAACCTATTACAAACATTTTCATTCAAACAGGCTAAAAAAAGGATAATAATATTGTATATCTGAAGGGCCTAACTGCAAAAGTCACATTCTCCACTTTAGCAAATTTTTCAGGAAACATGAAAAACCTCTCATTTCAATAAAACAAGGTTTTGAAACTTGCATTTTTTTTAAAAAATATAATGTAGTCAAACAATGTGGTGTGTATTGCTGTTTCAAGTCATACACAACATATAACTTGGAAAAATGACTTTAAAACATGGAGAATGTGACTTTTGGTACTTACAGATGGAGAATGTGAGTTCTGCACTTCAATAGTTTACTTTTGACACCATGCGTTCTAGAAATTATCAGAGAAGATAATGTAACTCACGATATTATTTAGTTTGTTTAGGGTGAAAAGTTTAAATACCGGCATAGTTTTTGGCACAAAAACTTTGTTTATTGAAGAAACAAATTTTACAAATTATTCTCACAATATAGAAATAAAACAAAACAAAAAAAAACTATAGATTGTCATCAAAACAGTTCAGTTTATTGAACAAAATCAGATCTGGAAAGTCTGCAGTTCATCTACAACGTGGCATTCCTCCTCATATTCTCCTGGCACATGTATTTCAGGTCCATCCAAAACATTGATGAAAAATTTCAAAATCTTCATTAGATCGCCACTCTTCTCAGTAGTGTTTTTCCTTGATCTCTCTTCCATTTCAGTGGTGTATTCACATGCTTCTTTGGACTTCGCCAATATTTCTATCAATAGGTTTAACACTTTGATCCATTATTAATAAAAAAAAGAGGACATCACAATAAACTTTACACTTCACTCTTACCCAAACATTACCTGTTGCTGACTGTGTCACATGACTACATCACGTGACCAAAATACAGCTCCCCATTGGCTGAGCGGAGAATGTAAGTTTTGCTCTAAAACGTGATTTTCAACATTAAATTTATATAAGAGAATAAGAGTTTTGATAGCTGAAACCTTCAGAATAAGGTACAGTTCAATGTGAACAATAATAATATATCAATAACTCATTTCCCGCCAAAAGTGGAGAATGTGACTTTTGCAGTTAGGCCCTTCATCTTGTTTCATTGCATATTTACTTCCTTTTTCTCTCAAATTCATATCCCCTATAATTTTCCAAAAATGATTTTTTTTTTAAAAAAAATTGAAGAATCCTGCCTTTAGTCAAAATTTAAAAGTTACACTTTCTATAGAGACAATATAGACAACTTGTCTCAAATTCAAAGTCGAGTAGAACTTAAGAATTGGTTCTTTTACTTTTATCTTATTTTACTTATTACATCAATCGAATTGATTAAAGCTGAATAATTAGGTTTACTTTAACTCTGTTGGAAAATCTTTGAAATATGAATTTAATTTAACTTTGATAACTTAATCCTTACTTTAAACACCCAAAATACAGAGACCCTTCATTAAACTTAGGGTATTGGATAAATTAACGTGAGATATGTACTTGTAAATAATATTTCAATACAGATAAAAACTTCAAATCACATTTATAAAATTTCTATTATTTATAATTACTAAGTACAAAATTATCTGAATGGAAAAACTCTTTCCTATTCTTCAAAATTAAAGTCTTGATATGCATACAAACACAGCAAACTAAACGTTAAACTTAGCGTTTAATCATGAACGAATCGGACACTAATGTTCCTTACTTGTTAGTTTCTTTGTAACACTTGGATAATCTTGTACGTAGGTCTCGTAAAGGACTAGAATTCGTCCATTCTATTCATATTGCTTTATATTTAAAATCAGATGTCTTCTATAACAAACTAAAATGTTTAGTTCTAATGTAATAACATTCGATTCCCAAGACTTTATCGACTAGATGAATCTTATTATTAAACCTAACTTCTACGCCGAACTCGTCTCGTTCGGTTCTTCTTATAGAAATCCTGAACTAAGTTAAATACTCTCTAAAATTAGTTTTCACGATTATAATATTCCGTTAACTTTATTCACATTGGAAACGAAAAAATATTATGTTGACTGTCCATTTAAATCAAGATTCCATGATGCCAGGTTTGGTTTAAGTTTTTTCCTTTAATTAACCTAACTATTAACATCCGTTCTTCTAACCTTTAATTGCCTAGACCTTTTTGTACTTTAGTCTGATAAATCTAGTTAAAGTTTACCTTACCGAAGAACAATGAACTGGAATATCTTAACATCGCATATGAACATAACTTCACCGGTATTGATCTGCCATAATTCGTTAGGACTCCTTTGCAATACCAAAAATCGGATGAGGTCAGAAAACTAATCGTATCGATTCTTCTTCTTCTGGTTTCTACCTTACATCCTCGTCGAATACTAAACAACGATGATTCGTTTATTTCGTCAAAATCGTTACGAGTAAAATAGCCGATATATCCTCATCAAACCTTTTCACTAACAGCAAATCTGTATCCACTTCCAATGAAATCCAAAGTACCAAGAACCCGGCTTAAACTCGCAAGGCCGTTACCAAGACACAACAAACAGTCTAAACGTCTATCACTGTAATCCACACTATCCTTCAATGCAATCCACGTTAAGTATATTAAACGTATTGTTAGAACAGATCACGGTTTACACTATTGCCAAGCACAAGGACCACAATTTCACAAATAAACTTATTTGGTAACCAAATAAACTTATTCTTGAAATCAACTTTAAAACAAGTTTATTAACGCAAACTTATTTTAAAGTTGACTTAAATATGGTAGATATTTTACTTACCCATAGTTTCAAAACTTCTACGATGTCATCACGAAAAGTAATATTAATAAGTTAAAAAAACAATTGGTGTGCCCTGTGGCCGCGTAGTCAGGGCGCTTGGCTGTGGGTTGGAAGAAGCGGGTTCCATTCCCGACCTCAGCGGAGGGCGGGGAATTTTTCCACGCTCCATTCTCCTCCAAACGGGTCCTAGGATCTACCCAGCCCTCTATAGAATGGGTACCGGGTTTCTTTCCCGGGATTTAAAGGTGGGCGGGCGTCAGGCTGACCCCCCGACCTCAACTTAGTCCCGTTGGTCGAGCTGCGGGAGCCTGACCTCCCGCGATCCCACAGGCCTGCATTGGCCTATCAAAGGGAACACTTTAACTGAAAAAAAAGCAATTGACATTTCAATATAATAGGCCTACAACAATTTCCTTTATTTATTTCGTTTCTCGATTTTACGTAGATTACAAAATCGTCCAAAACAGAATTTTAAATTGACTACTTTTTTTTTTTCACTGAATTATTAACAAACTCTTACAAACTCAATTTTTATAAATTCAAAATTCATCATTAAGTTGCCATTTTAGTTATGAAATTGTTTAGAAATAGTTTTGATAGGTAGTAATTGGAAATTCTTAAACTCTAAATTGGGATTTTTTTTCGATTGAAGTCTGTTATTTTTCCGCCGTAGGTTAATAATTAAAGTGTCAGAAAAACCTTTAAAATCGTTTATTGACTTGAATTGAAACAAGTAATTTGCTGCTTTGAAGATTACAGATGCATTTTTTAAAATATCGAATTGTATCTTATACATTTGTTCTTCCTTTAAGGAGTTTTCCCTGAGGCCAGCTTAAATTATTTTATTTTTGAATTTCATAACTATTTATTTATATTTTAGCATTTTTTAAATTTAGTTCTCAATTAACTTAGAATGAATTTCGTTAAATTTTACAATTGAACCAATGTAGCCAGGACGGTCTTTACACATAAGAACATATAGAAAGTAATTATTGCATTTCTAATTTGAAGCTGATGACCACTGTATTCATATTTGTAGGGACAATTAGGCATCACCAGGATTCAGTTGACATTTGGCAAACCATCAACATCAATGCTATTATTTCAAAATTGACAAAATAAATACATAATAAAATAATAATAGCTTTAAAATTTAATTAAAAAAAAACTAAAAAAAATTTAACAAACAGTATTGATGAGTATCAAGCTATTATTATAAAACGATCAATGTACAGAGGAAGAAGAACAAAGCATTTACTGATCTCTACTAATAGTTTCTCCTTGTTCCTGCTCCATTTTTGCCTTGATAATGATGGTTTGATAGCCATCAAAACTGTTGGCTTAGCTTTTATTTAAATTTTTCAATAATCTTTAATAATTTTTTATTCTTCTAATGTACAGTTTTATTTTGTCAATTTTGAAATATTCATAACTTATAAGTTAATTCCTTTATGATGAGTGGTGTTACGGTAGAAGTTTTATTAAGACTACCGTCTCTGAAGTGGAGTCGTTAATAAGCAGTTACATTCAGGAAATCCAGCGAACGATGGTGTTGCCTTTCATGTCACAGTTGTAACGGGCTTATTTTCAGTTCGTCAAACCATAGTTCGCCTCTCCTAGGAATTCCTCTGTACTGTTGAAGCTCTTCCTTGTCAGCTAAATTCCTACATCCGTCTCGTGTCGAGCATGTTGAGGACTTCCTTGGACAGCAGCGCAGCCATCGCAAAATATCAGGGATTTTGTCCAGCAATTGCAGACCACTTGCCAAAATCTGTTGCAGGATAACATAATGGTTTCCTTGATTTTAATGGGATGTCGTACATCATCACATCGCAAGGGCGAATATAAGGGGGATATTGGGCCCCCCCCCAAAATAATGAATATAAAGAAAAAATAAGTACCGTAATATGAATTATTTTAATGAATCATGCATTTATGCAATAATGAATTCAGCGCAAATTATCCTCTGAATATGAGCAGCAAAACTGATATAAAGTATCATGGGCTATCTATTTAAAATTAGTTAACCTAACCTTACATTAATCTTGGCCTCCCCAAAAAATATATATTCTAAATTCGCCACTGCCGCATCAAAACCAGAAGTGGCTTCAGTAGGTACTAATATGTTATATTTATAACATATTTTTTGTGAAATAAAAGGGACCTTTATTCGTAAAAGGCCCATGAATGTTCACTTTTTAACATGTGTGATTTTAACTGCAGAGATTAAAAGTCAGACACACAAATACTTTTTTAAAAAACCTGAAACACATTAAAATTGAATAGCACGACGGGATTTCGTACCGGGCATGCCGGATATTGCCCGGTACGAAACCCCGTCGTGATATTAAATTTTAATTGTTTCATGCTTTTTAAAAAAGTATTTGCGTGTCTGACCTTTTTTGTTAATCTCTGCAGTTAAAATAACACATGTTAAAAAGTGAAAAGGGACCTTTATTGTGATTCTGTGATCAACTTTTCATCTCTTCATTGACTTTGCAAATGCAAATCATTACGACGGCACATTTGTTTTCAATACGTCGAAAAAGTGTATTTCGACATTCTTAAGAGGCTGCAACTGTTACATTAATCTGTGATTTGTAGATTCTATTCAAATTTGTTTTACTTTTAATCCATTTATATTTTCAGTAAAGATAATTAACTCACATATTCCATGGGAAAATATTACGTCGATTTACAGTTTACTACTAGTAAGAACAAACTGTCGACGAATCCGTCTACAATGCCTGTGTTCATCTTTCAAGCATGAAAATGCCTGTGTTCATCTTTAGTCACAAAAATTGTCCTTATATTAAACCAGAATTCTCTACAGTTCAATACATTTTGCATCCATTAATTGTTTCTTGATTATCCTGGTGATGAAATTAAACAAAACGAAACAAAATAAAACAAACATGTAACTTTTCCATCAAAGAGAATTTATAGCATTTTAAGTTATTGAAGAAAATTACTTTATAAGAATATAACTTAGATAATTAACATAATATTTAATGGCAGAAATGGAATCTCTATTTCCATTCTTTATTGTTTATAATGCTTACAATAAAGAATGGAAATAGATATTCCATTTCTGCCATTAAATATTATGTTAATTCGAAAATTAATTTATAAATTAATACCTGAATAAATACATAAGCTCGGGTTGAATCTAGGTCTGTTTTGGAAGTTTATTTAAAAGGCAGACCTCAATCTCTACGGAGATCGAATTTTCTTGATCGTCTAAGAAGTGAAGGGAACGTCTCCACAGATGGTAAATTGAGCCTTAACTCAATTTGCAGTGACGAATCGGTTTGTGGAGAAGGATTTTCATTCCAGTAGCAAAGCAGCAATTCGTACTGGAATTCTTACTGCTTTTAAATTTGGAGTTAATGTTTACAATTTTGATTTATCTTCCTAAAAAAATTTTTGCAAGCAAACAATTATATCATGTTTACTTATTAAAGACGAACTAACTCTTTCATCAAAAATCTGCTGCTTCATACGAGCCAATGCCGTGTTTTGCTATATAATTACAAAGTGATGTTAAATAAGCAAATACAGAAAGAAGGTATCGAGTCCCATTACTGATAGACTTTTTATAAGCAATTTAATATTTTGGAAGAAAAATACTAAGACATATGCCAGAATGTGCTTTATGCTTATCATAAAGTGCCATCTTTAAGGGAAAGGACTGGATGGGTAGTAAACAGTGAACAGGATAAAGCTGCACGAATAAAGAGTTCCACTAAAAATAGTATTCGGAGATTTTTTTTTTTTTATGAAGTACAGAACTCTGGGACCCTAGAGACAGAGTGTGAATGAGGAATTAATAATTTTTATTTGTCATTAATAATTGGAACACCTGGTGAAACAGTGTCTTTTTTAAGTAAATGATAAGACATGGGATAGGGACTTCGTAACTAACATGTGATAATAGCTGGTTTTATAGGATTTTACTGTGATATACTTACAAAAATGCAAACATTCTACGCGGGTTCATATGAAGTGCAGTTAATTAGAACATTTTGAAGATGAGATTTGATAAGTTGCAATTATCTTCAAAGCAGAAAAAGAAAACAGAGAATATCAATTGTGTGGGGTCGATGAAGTGGAAACGATACTATTTAGAATAGCATTACGAGGAAATGATTCGTTCCTTAAATAGCGAAATTATGTAGGGCTTTCATCCCTTTTAGTAAAGCTTTAATTTTTCAGTGAGGTGTTCTAAATAAACGTCTTTTAGATGTCAGATAATTAGAGAAAATCCTAATACACTGAGACATTGTTCATTGATGGATTTTTAAAGACTCAGTGGATCGTATGAACAGACTCGTGCGTTGCTACATTCCCACTCAATAAGAAGGCGAGCAAATCTAACTTTTGACGAAGGATTCCCAAGGGATATTGATAAAAATAATTGAGATAGATATTCGAAAGAACTTCAACAACTCTCGACCTGGCATATAGTTAAAATGATACTGATTTAAGACAGAAGTATTTGTTTCTTTTAATAAAATTTAGATGATTATTCGAGTTGCTATTTAGCAACTAGCTTCTGAGCATGGAAATCAGGTAGTAAATTTATTTAAGTATTCAAACAATTATATGCAGTATTACAAGATATAATATATATCAGTATGTTATGTGAAGTTTAAAACTTAACACTAAAACTTTGCAATCAACACATATACAAAATTCCAAGATTCTATTTGAAGAAGCTTTTAAAATTTAATAGAACTATACAACATTAAGTTTAACTGCAGTGCATAGATATTTGTAACTATTTTATTTCTATTATATATTAACAACAGCTAAGTTTTTGGTTCTCGCGGATTGTTATTAACATTGTTAAAGGGTGATTTTCTACATCTTCCATGAAATGTTTTTATTTATTAATTTTTTTGTTTATGTTTAT
The DNA here is from genome assembly GCA_023159025.1 of Thereuonema tuberculata. Classification (NCBI taxonomy): domain Eukaryota; kingdom Metazoa; phylum Arthropoda; class Chilopoda; order Scutigeromorpha; family Scutigeridae; genus Thereuonema; species Thereuonema tuberculata. Next base: position 205,502,441 of record JAFIDM010009631.1, read on the forward strand.
ATGGTGGTGACTGTGGATGGCAGGGAAGCCAAGCACTGTGACCGGAGAAGTAACGACAAATGGAGAGAAAGACTGAGGAAATATGGTGAGAAAAGTGTAGGGGAAATGGGAGAACCACGAGGAAATATGCCCAGCGCGGATCATCCACAATCACAAAACTCACATAAGAACTAAACCCCAATTTTTTTTGTTAGTGTGCTTTTTAAATTAAATTTTTTATATGTTCACCATTTTCTCAGCGAATAAATCAAGTGCTTTTTTGTTAAAATCTATTTTTGACTCTTGAATTAAAATTTGTTTTTTGAATTCTACTCTGTTGATTTTGTGACATGAATTAAATCGTATAAGTTAAAATAATTATAATTTTTTTTTCATATTGCAGAATTAGTATATTTATTATTTTTGTATTGGTAAATGTATTTTTATCTGAGATCTGTTCCTTCTGATCTAATGTATACTATCTGAATATATTATAAATTAGGTTATATATGTTACATAATACTCTTTCAGTATTTTTCATTTCAATATCCAATATCCATTGCTCTACATGATGAATCTTACAAAGAAGTCATTGGTCTCTTTAAACTTATGTACTTTACGTGGAATTAGAGAACAACTATTTTTAACTGTCAATTTCAAACTAAAGATTAATAAACAAATGTCTAATTTACTTTGATAGTTAAAATAATTTAAATTTTCCGATTCTAGAACACTTGCTCAACTTTGGGACTTCAACACCGATTTTTCATTATCTTTCATCAATCGAGATTATCCAAGTGAATAAATGATTTAGATTCGGTTGGGTTCTTGAGGCCCTAGATTAAAGCTTTCCACGGTCTTCTAGATGGCTGGCCACTTTCAATGACAAACGATGACTGAGCGATCACTTATACGACTGCATATCTGTAGAACAACGCGCACTTCTTCGTATTTCAACACATTAATCAAAACGAAAATCAGCTTTCCAGCAATTAATGTTTGCTCGCCATAGAATTTATTTGGTTGACATTTACATGAACCCTAAGTCAAATAATCGTTATCAGAATTCAGTTATAACTTTGTTTGGAATTACAAATATTATAAGCATTTTGTTGATTTTCTGCTTTTCCCTAAATGGAATTATTAAAATTACTCAACACTAGAGAAAATTTTATTTGAGTTAACCAATAATTCTGACTAGTAATTACAATATTTTAACAAATCATTATAAATTTGCAAAATTTCAAAACATCAATTTTTTTTTTTTCAAGCAACAAGAATAAACCAATACTGTTGGTATTTAATGACCAAAATTAAAAGATAAGCAATTAGCAAAGAACATAAAAGGACTTTACTTTTTTTTAGTTTATTCTACACAATATTTTTGATGAGGACTTTCATTTTTTTTAAAAATTTAAAGCTCGGACTGTCAACTAGTTAAGCGAATTATATTGGTGAGTTAGAGTTGATAAACAACTTACAATTAATTTGTCTTGTTCTTCTATTATAAAAATTGTAAAATTAAAAAAAACTTATTTTTTTTCTTCATTTTAATTCCATTTTTTTATTAGCTCTGAAAATAGTCTTTTATGTTGATTACAAAAAGAGAGAGAGAGATAGAGAGAAGAGAGAGACAGAGATCTTTAAGCCATCCCTACCAAGATAAAAGCAGACACTTAATCAGCACACTTTCACTGTCACCTGAAAAAGCAATGACAAGCTGTCGTATGTGACATAAGTATTTCTGACAATGGGTTATAACTTCAGGTCTTTCGATGTAAAATTTTCGCTTATCTCTTTACCCGTTTTGAAATTTCTGAGATAAATGCGAAGCAATATTATAAATCCAATCTTTTTAATATTTTTATTTTTTTCAAATGAATCAAATCAATTTCTCCCAAATTCCCTCAGAGTAGGTAAATCAAATTCATCGAAATTAAAAACTGGTGCTGAGAGGCACCACTGTTTTCCACTGCTCACTCCATTTCTCACTCTGAAAACATACCTTCGTTGGAGCTGATGTTCTCTTGAAACATTCGGATATACATCCCTCTTGTTTCTTGAAATAGGAAAGCATTCCAAATTATATCAGTAGCTTGACTGTCAATGTCTGTTCTTTTTGCTTCTCTCGCCATGTTTCTTCAACTGTTGTCTCTGCACTTCCATGCATGGTTAAGACTCTTCCTTAATTTTCTTAATTGGCAATTGTTAATAATTTTTAACAAAATTAAAAAAGAAATTTATTAAAATATTTATTTATAGATTTACAGATACGATAACAGAAAAAATGAACTTTCAAAAATAAATAAATACAAAAAAAAAGTAAATTAAAAAAGGGGACCAAACACACTAAAAGTAAATATAAATACATTTACAAAATTCATATTCGTCACATGCACATGTTCCTCTTCAGACTACAAAAAAAAAGTAATACTTAAAATGAACTGTTTTTTGCAATTTTTAGCTGAAAAATTGATATATGCATCGAACTTATCATCACATGCAATATAATTCTTACTGCCATTAACTGCTCGGTCAAGGGAAGCCGATTCAAGTTTAGGTAATTTAAGATATGATAGGAATATTTGGCTGTTATTAATTTCTCAGGAAGACGGACCAATGAAGTAGAAAGCCCAAACACATGTCTAACAGATTCAAATCGTCTCATACACATATACACATACACCCACATACAAAACCTAACTCCCAATCAATCTCTCGAGACCGATGTGATTTCTTACATAGCATTTCGATTAGATGAAGATAAGATTAACTTAAAAAAAAGCTCAGAAACATAACGATAATTCCAGTGCTTTAAGCCATGCATTTATTTTTTCTTTCATTTAACCACCATTCGATTAAAATTGAATTCTTCAAAACTCATGTTTAACGAATTTTGCAGGCTTTTCAGTTCTAGACGACTTCATACATCACTCATATCTGATTAGGTAATGCAAATTTCCATGTTATTCTGAGATGAAAAAAATCGTTACGATATTGAGGATTGGATGATGTAGTATAGAAAAGTCGTTATCATACGAAGTTGTTATAGTTGATATCAGTGTGTCTTAACCAGATTCAAAGTAAACAAGACACTTGTCCAGGTATTTTAATTGGAAAACCTGAATTCACAGAATTAGTGATAGAGTTTATCATTTGCACCCAACGATGAGAAAATGATTTAGAATATGAAAATTTAAAACCTTTTTGATTTAGTTGCAGCCACTCCGAGAATGAAATCAAGTCCCCTATGAACATCTCATAAATAAAAACACAATTCGAATCTCAGTCTTAATTGGAGTCTATTGCCACTGTTCTCCGCTACTCTCTCGAAAACATTTATAACCAGAAGATCAGGCATTCTCGATTTCTTTTTTTTATTGTTAGTGATAAAGAAGATCAACAATATTTGAGAACTTTATTTAGAATTCTGTTTAACTATTCACCCAGTAAACCCCTCATTCTCAGCTAAGTCATTGCAAAAGACAATATAAAATTCTGAATTAAAAACTAGTGATAAAACAACTGGAAATTAGTAATAAAAATATTATTTTAATTCCTTTATTCCATAATCCAAATGAAGTTTAAAACCTTTTCGAAAAAAAAAATACTGGTTCGCTTCTCTGAATAGTAAAATATTCATTTCCTATTGCTTTAGACCAATTTCAAATCATTGATTTGAAGTATTATAGTAGATAACATTTTCCAACTAAAACATACCTAATATTAATGCTTTGTTTACCTTCCATCTCCGATTCTAGATGATTTATTCACTTGGTTCACCACGGCCGATTACAGGCAGTTTTGATGTCCCAACGACGAAAAGATCATCTAGAATCGGAAAAGTTAATATTTTATGCGTCACGAGTGAGAAAACTAAACGACTATGTTTGCTCGTTTAAGTAGGATTCTATTGCTTGTTTATTTATTCTAATATTAATAGAATAGAAATGCTTTGGATCCCAAAAAATTGGGAAAAAGTATTTTGAAATAAATATTTTATTTGTGAATTAATATTTTCCGATTCGTAAGAATGGGACCAAGGTTATGTTTCAGATCAATTAAATTTCTCAATTGTTGATATAGTTATTAAGATATTAATTCAGAGAAGAAAACTTGAAGACAATTATCGAAACTCAAAGGAGCTCAAAATAATTTATTAATTTTAATAACCACAATTTTGCAAAATCAGTTTTGACCAATATGAAATATTTTACTGGTTTTAATTCATTTATTTTTTATTTCAGTTATTCTTTTTTCAAATTAGAACACTATTTTAATTGAATAAAAAAATATCTCAAACAATATTATCCAGATTTTTTAAAATGAATAAACAGTTTTTATTTTTTTCACGTTTCTTCTTTAAGTCGAAGGAGACTTTTCCTCTGCCTTTTTCCTCAGGCAACTGAACTAGTGCTGAAGTTTTCTTCACATACATAAATGACGTATAAATTCAGGAAGATTCTTCAGGGATTCCTTAAGGATATTTAACAAAAAAGAAGAAACATAAGAAAGAACGTAAATTTGTCTGGAAGTCTAAGAAGCTCTTCAATCTTCAATTTCTTTTTTTTTGGAACTACAATTGCAATTTCCTTTCACATTTTTTTCTCAAATTTAAACTTAAAACTATATCCTTCATAGTTTAACTTTTGTGATAAAGTATTTTTGTGTCCTGTAACCAGAGGAAAACAAATTCCAAGTTTTCGCTAAGAAAGCAAAATGAGTTTTTAAAATAGAGTTATTTTAAATAAAAAAAGGAATGGCTGCTTTAAAAGCGTTCGAAAACTTGCCCAAATTGTGCTAGAAATAGACATTTGTTTACACGACCAAGTAAAATTCCAGTGCCAAGTCTCGTTTTGCTGTGGTTGATATCGCGATTTAAAACACTGTGCGAAGTAATGAATAACTTGCTTTTGCAGCATTAGTTTTGAATCTAGACTCATCCCGCAGCAGAGGTAAAGAAACAAAATCTCCGTAGAAGAGAAGGTGGTGAATGAAGCCGTGGGATGGAAACCATGAACAAAGAATATCTAGATTCCAGCTTGAAGTTTGCCTGTCGTAGTTTTCAAATAAATTTTCTCTCCGTTAGGCAAGCCCTGGTTTCGTGTTGTTTCTAACTTTTGCTTTAACTTAGGACTTGCTAAATATAAGAGCAAAGATGTAAATTTTCGAACAAATATGCGTTTTTCGAACAGTTTGCGGGTTTGGGACAAGTTCTCGAACACGTGAAAGTTAGCCATTAATTTTAAATACTGGCATCAACGTTATCACTGAATGCCTTACAAACTTTGAGCACTTCGGAATCAAAAAAGAAGTTCCGAAAAATGCTGAGGTCTATTTTCATTAAAATCTTGCGGTTTTTTTTCTTTCTTTTCTAAAGTTATGACAGTAATACAAATAAAAATCTTCATTTACGATTAAAAGATATGATGATTTTTTTCACTTTCACGCGCTAAATTCTCAGCAAAGGAAAGAAAAAAATTTAAAAATACAATCGTTAGATCATCTCCTCTCCTGAAATATAACTTTCAAGAAGACCCATCTAGCGGTTCAAAAGTTACTAAGATAGGAAGAGCTTAACGCACAGATGATAAATTTTATGTCTCTTACTTTTCTCTGAAAGTTGGCAGCAAATTGGTCAAAGAAACACCAAAACTATATCTTCGGTGCACCCATGAGCCAGCATTGACCCAAGGGAGAAACACCTACCTCTTTCTGATAAAATTGAATTCATCTGAGTCAGGATCTGAGGTTTACTTTGAAGAAATTCTCTAGTGTAATGATTGAGAGGCTAATGGCTAATGCTCGCAAACAGGAAACTTGCAAGTTGCAAGAAAAACTCGTAACTTGATAGTAAACCTGCCATTTTGCTCAAAATACTTCATTTTGCTTAAAAGGTTTAGCAGCAACATGATACCAGCGCTCTTAAAGGCAAGAAAAACTTAGTTTTTGTGACAGGAACTCCTAAACCGCCTCTTCACCCATGAAAAATTCTTCTGACTGTTTGGTGGTCCACGACTGAAGTTGTAACTTTCTTCCCCGGGGACAAACCTTTATAACAGAGGTATATGTGTCAGCATTGACTGAAATGCACCAGATACTAACAAATATATAGCCTACACTGGTCAATCGAAAAGGTCCCATTTTGATTCACGATAATGCAATTCCGCATACGGCAGAACACACCCACGGGAAACTTCGTGATCCTGAATGTGAGATTTTGCCTCATCCGCCTTATTCACTGGACCTTTTGCCAACCGATTTTCACCTATTCAGACATATGGAAAACTTTCTGAAGGGCAGGAGATAACTCCAAGATTGTAATCTGAAAAAGAACATCGAAGGATTGCTGCAACTCAAAATCACGGATATGTGCAAGAAAGGAATTTATAGCTTAAGACAGCATTGGCAAGATTGTATAGATGCAGATGGAGTCTATTTTGAATAATAATAATTACACCCAATATTCTGAAACAGTTTTTGAATTCTTTCACTCCAAACCGACATTTTAAGGTTTCCAACCTGATACAACAACGCATTGTAATAACATGAAACAATGTTAAAAACACATTAACATTACGTTTTCTCTACAGCCTCCATTTGCTTAAGATTTAAATATTTTTAAGGGAAAGATTGATTTTCAAAAAAAATCCTAAAATTTTTTACGAGTAGTTTTCGATAATTCTGAATTATGTACAACGATTAAAACTAAAGTATTTGTCTAAAATATTGCCATCCAAGTTTTTTGGGTAAATCTTATTTCGATATTTGTTTTTTAAGATATAATAATAAGATAATTCCTATAAAATTGGGAAGGTCGGAGTTGGAACTAAAAGTAGCCTGAGGTTTGCTGAGCTGATCAATTTTTAAATATAATTTAAAATTCTGTGGGGGACTGCGAGACTTCATTCCAAGTTTTCGTTGCATTTTGCATTGCACAGGTTGGTCAATTTATGAATTCAACTCTAGCATCTGAAATTGACGCATCTGAAAGGAAGGTGAATAAAGAAACGCAGACTAGATGAACTGATGATGTATAATAACACAGTTGTAAGAATACGGAAGTGGAAGCAATCAATACCTACAACCACTGCATTCGAAGTTAATAATCAAAAGAGACTTATCGCAGACTTATAGGATTTATTCAATCTACTTTACATACTTTCCATAACAAACCCATTTTCAATTGAAACAAAGGGCTTGTAAGATCATCATTCTACTTGTCCCTCTGTAACGATTCAACTGGATAACCGACTAGCTCGAAATTCGATGTGCTTATTTAAGGAACAATTTATTGAAGAAAATTCAAATTGGCGGTGTTGTGAAAGTGTGTGATCCTCAAATTGAGTTTTAAAATTAGATCGACTGGTTGATGAAAACTTTCAGAACATTTTCTTCAAAATTAAAATCAAATAATGTAAGATTCTCAATTAGCATATTAATGGTGATAGTAATAAACTTTTATTTGAAGCTTATAGACACTTTTTTTTAATAGAATAAATGTAAATTTTTTACTACTAACGAAAGAGTAATTTTGTACTAATTATAGCATACCATAAATAACTTTTTATTTTTTGAAAATGTTATTTATAAGTAGCATAATTTTTTTTTTACATTTTTAAGCTGAACGTAAAAAATATTTTTTTAACAGTATCAAATTATTGCAATTTATTTGTTATAGTAGAAACAGCAATCTTAAGAATTGTTTCAAATCATTGATAAAAAGAATTTCATTAAAGGCACTTCTAAATTATTAACATTGTTTTAATCATGGATGAACATTTTTTGGCAATAAAAGACTTGAATTTTTATTACTTGAATTTCGATGTAAAAATTTCTTATTTTATTTTAAGGCAAATATTTTAATTATGAGGTAAATGCTTAAACATTTTAATTTTATTTAATATGTAAATTGAAATTTAATTTTTTCTTTTTCTTTCTTTACTATTTTTATTATTGAGATTCTTTCTTGGAATTCGTCGATTTAATGCTAAAGTACAGCTACTTATTCATCTTTTCTAAAATATATCTTTCAGTCTTTATTTTTGAATACATATTTAAAAAAATCCTGTTAATCAGAAGTCTTAATTAAAAAAAAATTATAAATTAAATTATATTTAACATAAAAATCGAATTCTACGGGGGTGACCATAACATGATATGCAACCATTTTGCTTCAGATAAACTATTTATATTTTTCAGTTCCACACTATGGGTAAACACAAAAGTCATATTTAGTTTTGTTTCATCAGGTCCACTTTTTGAGAAATTATGATTTTACGGAATTTCTTGATATGCTTATTAATGATAAAATTCATTACATATACACGTACATAATTAAACTAAAATTATAATTTTGGCAATACTGAACTGTAAAATATTATAATAAAATATGAAATTTACAATTCATATAATTGCATGTGCCTTTTTTGTACTTAGTACCTAAAACATGTAAAAATAATATATTTTTATTTTGATATTTTAATTAATGACATTATTACTTTTAAAAAGCCCTTTTACCCCCACTTCATATTAAACTTTGAATCATGAAGCAAGTTGTTACCAGTCTTGTCAATGAAAGCAACGTAATTCCGTATCTAAAACGGGAATTTCCTAGAAAGATCGAGGAAAAATTAAAGCTTGTATATTCGAAGGACCACAGATACGCGATCTGATGAAAGATTCAAATTTCACGACCGTCATGAATGAAACAGAAAAATCTGCATGGTTGGCTTTTAAGTGCGTGACTGAAAACTTCCTAGGAAACAAAAAAGCTGAAAATTATGAAGAACTTGTTGATGAAATGTTAACAAACATGAAAACACTGGGTTCCAAAATGAGTGTTAAACTTCATTTTCTACACAGCCACATCAATTATTTCCCTGAAAATCTTGGTGCTATGAGTGAGGAGCAGGGTGAAAAGTTTCATCAAGATATCAAAACATTGGAAACGAGATATCGGGAAACAAAAAAACATTGGAAACAAAAAAACTAGACCTGATATAAAAATTCTGAATACAGATTCGGATTGAGTATAGTTGAGTTTACTAAAATTAGTTATTTTTTCTCGTGAAGCAGACTGAAAGGTAAAAAATGCATTAAAGAGGAGGTGTTTTAGAGTCCAATTGCCTAACTCCACCAAATTTGGTGTGAACACTATTTAGACTATGGTTTGATTGATTTCTAAAGAAAAAAAAAGTAGTTGAAAATTTCGCCACCAGGGGAAAAATGGCGCTGGTGTTTAGAGAAAATTGGCCGTAATAAATAAGGAAAGTTTAAAATCAATAGTAATTTTTATTTGGTATCAGTTACAGATGTGATACGATATGTTTTCCTTGCAACTATCCAGTAACTATCTTCTGTGAACAACATTTTCCTTCCAGCAGAACGCAATAGATCTGCAGTGATTTGCCTCACGTGCAGCGTTTTTCGGTCCTTTAACGTTACTAAGTTATCCACGCCTCCTTGGTCAACCAAGCTTTTTCAAATATCCTCCTAACCAAAAGTCACAGGGCGTGAGATTAGGCAAACCGGCTGCCGAACTCGTAGGAAACGCCCTATTAATTATTCTGTCTTCTGTGAAATGCTGGTGTAAGACTTGCTGTACACCCAATCCAATGCGAGGGAGGGTGCTCCATCCTGCAAAAATATGGTGGATCCGAGACATCCACGCTGTTGAAGTTGTGGAATAACAAAATCAAGCAGTATTCGTTGATTTATCTCACAGTATTGACGGAGCAAGTGACGGACCGTTTGGTGTTCTTTCTTCAAAAAATGTACGGACCGATAATGAACGAAGCAGTAAAGCTACATCACACTGTGACTTTCGATGAGTACAAAAGAATCTGCTGATACACAAGAGGATTCTCCAACGCCCAAATGCGGCAATTCTGTGTGTTTACAAATCCATTAAGATGAAATAAGATGAATTAAGATGTATGGCGTCATCACTCCATACAATATTCCAAGGCCTTGCATCCTCGACTTCCATTCAAGCTAGAAACATCAGAGTTCAGATTGGCGTCCGCATCTCCTCGATGCAGTTGTTGAGTGTGGCTGATCTTGTGCGGGAAAAACTTTAGCAGTTTACGGATAATTTTCTACACCGTTGTATACGGCATATCAAATTGCCTGGATATTTCCCGTGCATTGATGGACGCATGTGCATCATTTGGTTCCAGTGCAGGAGTTGTAACTGTTTTAAGTTGTTGGTTTGATGTCAGTTTGTGTTCTCGTACTGGCAGCACTTGTATCCCGTATTTTCAAATCACAAAAATCATTTTTCGCAAATTTGTGATTGTCATTAAACCTTTCCTTAAATTCTTCAACCACTGGTATTCACGAAGTGCAACAGAAACAATGTTGTGTTTTGGTAGTAAAGTTTCACCAGCAAATCACGATCACGTAAATTTAGCATAGTGAAGGTTTAACATCAAAGCATCACCTCGCAACCACAGCACATCAGTCGGACCTAACACACGCTGTTCGTTTCATCTTTTTATATCCTTCAATCTATGACGTCAGTTTACTGCAATCTCCATATTTCCGTGCTTCCAGGGTGTCAAAATTTTCCCTGGTGGCGAAATTTTTATCTATTTTTTTTTCTTTAGAAATTAAAACACCATGGTCTAAATAGTGTTCACTCCAAATTTGGTGGAGTTTGGCCCAATTGGTTTTGGTAATTGGGCATTAAACACCTTATTGCCATCCGGTATAATGTTTGAAAATAAAAAGAATATAATCCGCTTAAGTTTATTTATTTAGCAAACATTTAATTTCGAATTTGGTAACGAATTCTTATCACAAAATTTACACAGCTTGCCTGGAATAAAGTTGAAACCGCTAATGTTGTAGGCCTGTTACTGTTTTTTTGTCCAATTCGAATAATGAGACGTTGGGTTGCTACAGAAAGGGTCATTAATAAGCCATGTGGGATTGACAAATCTAAAGAACACAATGCAATAATATAAAAAAAAATACTGAAATTCGTTTTAGTTGAAACGAACTTGCTTTAATATAAGAATATTAATAATCACAGGAACTCATAATGACTCTCTTGGTGTAAATAAAATCACCAAATATGTTAACATTGAAGAAGATTTAAGATTCATAAAATTAGGCTTCATTCAACAAACGTTAAGTAAATTTGTCTAATTTTGTTGCTAGGTAACTTGGCAACAGTGAAGATTAATAGTAATGATTATATTACTACGTTTATGACAACAATAAATAAACATTATAAAGATTATTACATTACATTATATTTTCCCCGCTTTTAATTACTTCAGTATATAGTTCTTTAAATGGTTTTTTTCCCTTTTCCTTTCTGCATTAGAAATACAGATGCTTTCACTTAAAGAGTTTTAAATAGTCTAGCATACGGTGTCCCGTGAAGGTCTTTCCACTTTTCCTCTCTGCATCAGGGATTTAGATACTGTCTTTTGAGTCTTCTGGGATTTTAAATAGTCCGGCATATGGAGGTCACGTTAAGGTCTTCCACTTTTCCTTTCTGCATCAGGGATTTAGATACTGTCTTTTGAGTCTTCTGAGGGTTTCGCAATAATCTTTGTCGTCTCTTCGGGAGTAGGTATTGGAGATGAAGTATCATTTCTTAAAGCAGTGTCCAATGGAGTGGAGACCGATTTCAGTTGAGGGAGGAAAAGACAAAAGACTATCTCGTGATTTAGATACATTTTAGTTAAGGGTGAAGACGATGAAAAGTCGTCCCGCATGTCCGTAGTAGTAGAATGTATTAATGTCTGGAAAGATCATTTCTTCGTGGCGCTAAATGCTGAAGTGACACAGTTTCTTCACGGCCATTTCCTAAGCGAATGAGACCATGATTTGGGTTGGCTTCGAATAGATCTGCCTCATCCACTAAAGACTCATACTTGGTTTGTCTGTTTTGACGCCGAATCAAAAGCACGCACAGAAGTGATGTACCATTAGGGGATTTTTCTGTTGTGTCTCAACATTCTTTCATGAGGAGTCTATTAGTAGCAGAGCAGAGAAGTGAACAGATACAATGTAAGGCATCTTGAAGTACAATTTCCGGTAGATTCGACTTGAACCCACTCTATCTGATAGCCAAGCATTAGTTTTCCAGATAATTCCATTATCACCTTTCACTTGTGCGTTACCTTGCGGGTTATACGGTGCTGTCCGACTAGTCGGAATCCCAAGAGAATTTAGGAAGTCCCTAACTTCTTTTGATGTAAGGGATGCTCCACATCTGAATGAACATATGTCGGTTTATCAAAATCAGTGTAAATTCTTTACAACAGTTGATGAAGACATATCTTTGAACTCAAACGGGAAACGATACTGAAGGAAGTGGCCCCTTAAAATCTATGTTAAAACATTCAAACGGAGATATTAAGGCGACGTCTCCGTTTGAATGTTTTAACATAGATTTAAGGGGCCACTTCCTTCATTATCGGCCAATCGTAGTTTGCCACTAAAGTTGGTGAAAAGAGGTTTCAGCTCGCAATAAATGTGACAGTCATTGATTGTTTTTCTGACTTCATCAATAGAAAATGGCAAGTTTTTACTACGGACATAATGGTATAAATGAACTCCAGAGTGACTGAAAGCAGTGTGAAGAAGCTTCAAAGATATGTCTTGTGAGGTTGATGAACAAACTCTAGAAAAAGTATCTGCTACTGCTTTGTGTTTTCCTGGTCTTTAAATTATATCATAATGGTATTCTCATAATCTAAACTCCATCTTAAATTTTTTTCATTCTTGATTTTATTCTTGACTTTGGAATTGAACGTGAATGATATTGTTTGTTGATCGATAATTAATTTGAAATAGCGACCAGGCAAAATATTTCGCCATTTTCTTAGCGATCTACAATCGCGTGCATCTCTTTTTCTTTTATAATCTTGAATTTAATAAAAGTGTTCTCGAAAGAAAATGCAACTGGACGACCTTGTAAGTGTAGACCTATCGCATTCTCAGATGCATCCGTTGCCACTGAGCAAACCAAGAACTCATCAATACAGCAGAATTGGCGATAATTTGTTTAATATTAAAGAAAGCGTTTACTGCTTGTTCATTGAGTGGAAAGGAGATACGATATATATTGCGTACATTGTATATTGCGTTAGAGGCTTAATGTGTTCAGAGAAACTGGGTACCTATTTCAAATAATAGGCAATCATTTCTATCATACATTTCAATGCATTCAAGTAGGTTGGAATGGGATATTGTAGCAAGGGTTCGAGTCATGATGGATCTGATTTGATTATGTTGTTCGTAATAATATAACAAAAAAGTTTGATGCAAGTAACTGAAAATTTGTATTTTTCTCTATTTAAAGTAAAATTGTACTTATTAAATACTTTGAGAAACCTCTGTAAATTGTGATCGTGTTCAGCTGGATCTTTACACAACAGTAACGTCGCGTCGTCCAAATAATGATCACGTCAATAGTCTGTTGAACCCTAGATACACCATTTATAACCCCAATAGAAATCCTCTTCAGCTGATACAGTTTGCCATTTGCTTCAAAGGCAATAAAAAAATTATCCTCATCTAGAATCGGGATTTGACTGTAAATCGATTGCACAAAAGACTTCATATTGAGCAACCTTTTTAACTAGTTCTCTATTCTAGGCTGACCAGGCCTATGTTTGTTAATAGTGAGAGAGTATTCTATACAAAATCCGTTTTTGCGATTCTCAGATGAAACGATTACTACATACGCCCTCCATTGTGAAGTACTTGTCTAATAAAATCCTCCACTAACAAGTTGAGTATTTCTGAATCAATGATTCAGTTCTCAGTTGAAAATTGACGAGATAACATTACAATAGGTTTAATGTCCGGAGATAGATGTCGGAAAAGAGCAACTTCCGGCACCATAGTGGCAGCTAAGTTACAAATTGAATTGATGACGTTGTGCCACCAAAATTTATATTGACAGCTTTATGTGGCTTTAAAATATCATGGCCTATTTTAAGTCAGTATCTGCATGCGATAGAACCCAAATTTTGATATTATAGATATTACCACACATTTTTAGAACAATAAGACAACTATTAATTATTTTTCATGAGAGATTGAGAAACCATGGTAATGTTGTTACATTCAGGTTACAAACTCCCTTTGATTGCATGATCTAATGCTTCATTAATGAAGCTCAAAGAACTACCACTATCGATTAGCGCTGTTGGAGGATGATCATTTACTGTTATGTTTATAATTGAATTTGATAAGCATTTCGGGCACACAGCCAGTGGCGTAGCGTGGGTTTCAGCCGCCCGGGGCGTAGGCCAAATTCGCCGCCCCCTTATTCGCCGCCTGTGGCAGCTATGAAAGCCCGTAGTCGAACTCGTTCGAGCTTGAAGTCCTGTTCGTCAATTTCGGTTAGTACAGACGGTGTTGTCATTCGCTAGAGCGAGCGAGATGACTACACTCACTTAAATAAAGGGGATTCCCCGGTTCCGTCACACATTAAATGATAAAAAGTCCCATGCTCATTTTAATCGGTCCGAACTGTAGGTGTGACAAAGAAAAGAAAAGATTATGGTTCAAATTATTAGTTCGGATTACAAGATATTATTATTATTTATTGTGAAATTTTGCCTCCCAAAAAAGTGCCGCCCGGGGCGGGTCGCTCCCACCGCCCCCGCCACGCTACGCCACTGCACATAACTGCAATCATTGAATTGTTACTCAAAACATTAACCCTAGTAGGCTCTACATTTCAACTTGCTTAGTCTATTTAGAACTTGATGACCGGCATACGACTGAAAAATTTCCTACCTTACTACGTTTTCTACAAGTAGCTTCACGAGCTGGATAAAAACTTCTCTAGGTTGGTATAATTCTCAATGAATAGTAAGAAATCTTCATAAAGCAATGGCAGAAGAAATGATTGAGTTTAGATGTAACTATTTGTATAGTAAAGAGTCTCATTATAATGACTTGAAGTCTTCTTTGAAGTCTTAGAAGACTTATGTATCCTTGCCCACACTCCACAGTTACTGCTCCCTTGGGATGTTCTCTATGTGTACTCCAGACGAATCTACGTCAAGAATCACTCTTTGAACCAAAAGAATGTGATTACTGATATTCGTGGCACATGTTGTCAACACCGAAGGATCTTTCATTGATTTTTTTATTCTTGAAGTGCCGACACATTACACAATTGTGCTTAGAAACCTGATTTTTGTCGGTCAAGTTTCTGAACGATCTCCACTCTATCTTATCACTAAGTTTGATCACATCTTATCACTCAATTGATGAACATCAAACATTTAAAAAAAAACATGCTGCAACTGTTTATAAAAAGCACTGTACATCTTTTATATCTTACATCATTCTGAGTATCTTCTACGATAATCGATCTTCAACTTCAGTTTTTAAGGCCCCAACTTCCTTTATAAAAAATTTGAAAATAAAAATGTATTCTGAATTTGGCCAGAACTATTCTTGAAAATAGAGTAAACAAACAAGGCTTTATTTTTATCTTTCTAACCATTTAGATAAAATGATAGCTTTTCAATAAAGTAAAACATCTTAACATCATCATGATCATGACTTGCGAACTTCGTATTCGAAGGTACGCGGTCTACGGAACCCTAGTGACCCCCGAAGGGCGAACCCCTAGGAGAAGCCGTAGATAATCTAGGGAACAGATACTGGAGTGGTTTCCCGTTGCCTTCTCCAGGACGTCATTACGGAATGATGTCAGACCGAAGAGAAAGTGAAGAAGAGGCTGACAAACACAGGAAAGGAAATTTAAACATCCATGCTCTCGACCAGGATTTGAACCCGGGTACCGGCACGCAGGCCACACCCGGACCGCCTGAGACCGCCGCCTGAGACCGCACGACCTCGCCGGTACGGCCATCTTAACATAAGCTTCCGTAATTTAAAACAACGTTTTCTTTGTTGATGTAACTTACCCAATAGACAAATACAGTGTGGAGTCGGAAAAAAAAATTCCAAAAGTCTTGTAATAGAATATAATTATATAACAAACAAAAGAGTATAAAATTCATAATTGGAATCACAGCTTAATTTATGAACTTATAGATGAAGATTATTTGCATTTCACCTAACAAAACTAAGTTGAACTCAGAAAGAATTAAAAAAAAAAAGAAAAGAAAAAGCTGTCATGCAGGAAACACGCCGTCTTGTCCACATACAGTAGTTTTAAACATGCTATTTGAAAACCAATAAAGAAGTCTGTCTTTATGGCTCTTTATTGTTGAAATAATATATATTCAGGATTTAAAATAAAATCTTATACTAATATTAAACATAATGATCGTGAAAATAATAATACAAAAGACATCCTCATTTTTACTTCAGAATGACTTCATAATATTCACACAAATGAGGATATTATACCTCATAACCTTTTTTTAAATTTTCTTAAAACTTTCTAATAGATTTCTAGAAAATTACTTCTCTTTCAAAGGAAATCAATTTGTGCTGTTAATTTTATTTATTTATTTTAAAACAATTAAAACTTTTAAAAACTACTAAAATATAAGTTTGGAAAAAGTTAAATTATTTTGAAGAGAATCTGATGGAAAGGATGATGGAATGAAAAATTAAGCTATGATTGAGTGTAATAAGAGTATAAGAAGTCCCTTATTATAGTTAATCGTAGTTTACTTTTGTTTTACATATTTTTGAGATGCTAATAACATTTCAATACTTCCGGGAGATTGTTACCAGCATGATGTTTTCTCGGAGAGGATAGATATACTGTCGCTGAAAAAGAACTGAACTTGTAAAATTATAAAAACTTGTATAAAAATTATATTAATTCAATGTAATAAGAATTTTACTTCATTAGAAATTAAGTGTTTTAACGATTTAATTAATATTTGTTTCCTCTTGCAAGGAAACAGTTTTCAATTGCATTAAACTTTTAAAATCTAGGGATTGGGATAATTGTCCCCTCTTGCCTCTAACTGCTCATGCTTCCGATAGTGTGTTTTGCTTTAGCCCACAAGAAATATAATTGCTGGGTCTGAACAGACGACACAAGATAATGGTCCGGAAATTTGGTTTCTTCCCTCTGGCATCAGTTTCTCCAAACGTCCTCTGCAATTAAAGAGAGAGAGACATCGTGGATTTTGGTTTCTTAGCGAAATTGTGTAAATAGCATGTAGGGACCAAATAAAGATCATCGGTTCCATTTCCACACTTCGGTAACTCTATAAATAATAATTAATCTTTTAACTTAGGCTACTTAATTTGTTATTTGCGAAACTATCTAAATGGCTGATGTGTATCTTTTATTGACAGATTTACAGAGGAAAACCTAAATGAGAGGTTTAGAAATAAAATTTATCTCTTTAGCGCAAGTTCTTTTGAATTTTCGGCAGCAATTTAGCGTTTATTTCTGTTACCCCAGGAACGAGAAGTTTTTCTTTTCATGTGTGCGAGTGTGGGTATGTCTCCCTCCCACATAATCACTTTGAACAGCTGGAAGGGTCTTTTTGAAAGTAACCATGAATATTGAAAGACAAAAGATAATCTAAATTAAATATTGGAAATGTTAATCCTTAATAGGCTTTAAGTTATTTTAGGAACTTCTTGTTTCGTCTTGTATTTTCATTCATTTTTATGACTTTTGTAATTGCTGAGGTCAAGAAATAAAATTTCTTGTTAATAGAACTTACATCAATCGTAGTCTTTGCACTATTGCTAACTGCATTGAAATCTAGATCCATTTTTTTATTATTTTCTGACTAACTTAAAATATAAATATTGTCATTTCCAAGCTTTTTATTTTTTTTTTCAATATATTATAGACTGAAGCCTTGCATTTAGTTATTCGAAAAACCAGATTACATCAAGTAAAGTAAAAAATCGAAAGGTAGAACTGAAGTTAAATTAAAGTTTAAATTTGAAACAATGCATGCAGTACAATATTGAAATCCAACGTATTAACCGTATCGTATATTTATTCAGATCTGTGGTGCGATTTAAAACGGCAAGGGAGCCATCTATTGCCAGTTTTGGGAATGTTTTCAATGCATTCATTACAACTGCGCTAGCGCCATCTAAGTTTTGAGAAATTTTTAATTCATCTTATGCGACTATCTTCATGTAAGATTTCATTACGATCCGTTGCGCCGTTGAGGCGTGAAAGAATGAGAAACAAACAACAGATTATCGCTTTTATAATAGTAGTTAGGATACTTGGTTGTCAACTTTTTGGAAAGTTAAAACAAAGATAGAATAGAATAAGCTAATTCGGCTGACATCATGAGAGTATAATGAGAATTCATTTAATGCATAGATTAAAATAATTATCACAAGTTAGTTGAAAGAATTGTTAAGTCAACAATGTGCGTTGACTTTTAATATCTAGGCTGGGGCTAAAATATGTATTCGCTGACTTCTTACACAGCCACAACCATTGGTATTGATGTTAATTTTGAGATCTTCTACCATGATTTTGCATAATATTTTGATGTTTCTCTGACTTTTAGTTTTGGTAAGTTATGCCTTATTGTTGAACAGACCATCACTCTTAGATTCAACAAAGAATTATTAACCATAACATAAGAAAAAAAATATTACTATCAATAGAACTCTCAAATAAGATTACTCTCTGATTTCCATAGTAAACAAAATATTAATAATAATCACAATAAATAGAATAAATATCGAAACACTATTTTATTATTATCTATTATACTATTGAATGCAGTTTTCAAAGTACAATACAGAAGAGGAAAAAAATTCTCAGCAGTTAATTACTTTTAGTTACCAATAGTTTTGTATTACTCTTATTACTTTATCCTCCCCCCCTTCTGTATATTAGTTTTTTAGTTTTATTGTTAACAGCTAACTTAACTGAATTCAGTATTATAATAGATGTGTAAACAAATGTTTTATTATTACGAATGATTCAATTAATTAATGCAACGAACTTATTTCAACTAGAAGTTGAAATTTTAAACAAACACTAATTAAAATAAATACTAGAAACTATATTAAATATTTTTGCACTGCCCGACGCGACGGCTAGAAAAAAATTCAATGTGAACTCTGCGTAGACAAATCAATATCTTTCATATGTTCATTAGTATATATATTCACGTGAAATTAAAGAATGGAGGTATCATCTCAGGAATGTTCTTACGAAATATTATTGTTACAAGCTTTGAATTATTAGAATATTATCAATGAAAAATTACTCTCTAAATGGCTTACATTTCCAATGCGATTTAATTATGCCTACAAGAACAAAAGAAATTACAATTAAAAACTCATAAAGGTATGCTTATTGTAAAGTCTCAGAACGCTATTAACACGATTAATACATTGGACATTTTAGTATCTTGTGTTTATTTATCAATTTGTGTTGACAACTGCCACATTATTCAATAATAATTTTTGTAGGGATCTTGCAAATTTTCATGTAATTTTCGTAAGATACAAAAAATTGATTATCTCTGGCAAACAAATTAGCTTTAAATCTTACATTCAGTTTGTTTAACTCTGAAATATTCGAATTTGACAAAGAATCAGTCATATCATTGATTTCTTAATTATAGATTCAAGAAAAGTAACTCTCATCTTCCAAATCGAATTCCCACTAAACGATATAATAATTTTGTCTTCTCTATTTGATGGCTGACATTTATTGCAAACTATTAGCACCAGATGTCTCTTGAGGTGTTTGCCTCTTCTCTGCCTTTTGTTCTGTTTTTTTCTTTTCTATTCTCCATTGATTATGTCTGAGAACATATTAATCTATAATCTTATCACCTCTGGGCAGCTTCCTTTGGGCAAATTGAAAGCATTAATCGAAATTAGATAAATTACTGAGCAATTTTCATAATGACATGCTGCTCGAATTTCATTTTCTATTGGAATTTCAGAAGGAATAGAATGACAATAATCCGATAATTCGAAAGCTGCATCTATTGAAAATTTGAAAAAAGATATCGAAAGTAAAGTCCAGAGTATTTTCTAAAACAAAAAAGGTAAAAACATACTATTTATTAGAAATCAATATATAATTATTTAAGATTAAATTGAAATAATATCTATAATACGGAAATTTGTGGATATGTGTAGCATATTTCGAATGTTTAGTATACTTCCCAATCCCAACATGCTACAAACTTGAAATTTGGCATATGGGTAGGTTCCATAGTATAGACAATGTAAAAAGTGTAAAAGTAAAAAAAAACCAAAATATTTGGGGGGGGGGGGGGCAATGACCATGAAGTGTGTGGCGGCAACCCACGATACACCTTAGTTAAGAGGTATACAATGCTTTCCCCTGCCATTTCAAAGTGATCTTACAATTTCAATTTCTTTCTCATCCACATCATTATAACATTAATTGGTAATGATCACGCAATTTTTACCAACTGGGGAAGGTTACGAGAAATTTTTGAAATACTAACGTTATGACCATAATTTAAATATTTATATTCTAATAAGAAATTAACTATGGAAATTTATAATTATGAAAATCTCAGTGATGTAGATAAATTCCAGTTGCTTTAGGAATTTTCAATTTTGTACATGGAGACTTTTTTATCAAGACCTTGGACAATAAAAGAATGGAAATTTGATCGAACTCTTCAAAAATTAAAATATCTTACTCCTAACCTTGAAGGCCTATTTCATGTTAGATTCAGTTACAGCATGAGAGTTCACGCGTCGTTGAATGGACTTTTTTAATCAGTATTGCGAAATTGAATGGATTTTTATAACTTTTTGTTGAAATGAAATCGCTTTCTCCTCCTTAAGGTCCAATTCACTTCTAATGAGGGTATCTCCCACGAGACAAAGTTGAATCTTCTCTTTCATCTCGAGCAGATGTGAAGAAATTTTCAACAAATTCTACTTGTCTTTCAGGGAATCAAAGCAATAAAACAGTACTGATCTTTTCCGCAGTTATTTGCTAAAAGGCAACACAATCATCTCTAAACATAGCAGGCAAGAAAAAAAAAAGGATTGAATTCAATTTTCACCTCCTGTACTACAATCTTACATCTTTAGTTACGCGGAAATTCGTTTCTCTGTAATTAAATTTCGTTATAATAAATTCGTATAAACGTTATTATAGATGATTAATTTGTCCAAGTACGTTTTCTGTAATTAAAATAATTATTAAGTGAAACCAAAATTTCAGTTATAACAACCAGAAAGAATTTAAATACTCCACGCAATTCTGTTTTTACAAGTGATAGATAAGTTCTAGAGAATACAGTGGGGATAAAAGTACAGTGCATATGAAAAAAAGATTGATTCTATATGTTGAAAATAAATTCTAAAATAAAACAACTTCGTTTTTATATAGAGGAAGGTGACCATATTTTGGATACCATTTTGTTTTTAATGAAAAGAATTTAAAATATTGAAGTTTTGGTTGAGAATTTTACTTTGTTTTCTTCTTTAAATAACATAATTTTAGATTCCGAACTGGTAAATATCCACTATAAAAAATAGATAGCTTAATTATTTTTTTTGCAAAACATTGCAGTTTTTGTTGTGAAGCAAATGGGGTCTTAATTTCGGATATTGTGGGTGCCTAATTTCGGATACATAAGAATTTCAAGGTAATAATTATGATAATATAATTAAATGAAACATACAATGCACATACAGTAACTTATTTATTTTAGTAATGACTTTATGACATTCTAATAAAATTAACGACATTATACATTAAAAATAATGAAAGGAATACAAAAATAAAAATATCAATATGTTTATTCAAGACATTCTGCGCAAATAAATTTAGCCTTATTTTTAAATCCTGTACACTTTTTGTGACCCCACTCAGTGGCGTAGCAAGAGGGGGGGGGCGGTCCACCCCGGGCCCCCGCCTGGGAGGGGCCCCACCAGACAGCCTAAAAGGGGCCTCACCAGCCAGCTTATTTCCTTTTTTTTTTGGTTGTTAAATAGGAAATTCCCTTTTTTTTTTTTTTGGTTGTTAAATAGAAAATTTCCTTTTTTTTGGAATAATGGAACTCCCTCCCCGGGCCCCCCAAGGCATTGCTACGCCACTGATCCCACTTGAAACATGTACTGCATCTAGCCCAGTCTTCGCCGTGTGTATCTTCTGAAAACAGTCCTAAGCACAACATGCACTCGGCATCGTCTGCATCTGCTATAGTCAGGATCATCTGACAAAATGAGTTCTTCATCAGAGGTACTAGAACAGCTTTCATGGGTTTCCTTTTTTTTGTGGGCTTTGTTATTCTTTTTCTAATTATTTGTTTAGTTCCAGATGTCGATGGCTTGGCTCTTTGGTTCTTTTAGACGAATTTTTGTTAGCATTCGTTGAAAGAGCTTTTAAGTTGGGCTTTTTCTTTTGGGCAATGTTTTTCAAGGATTCTTCAAGGGCTACTTTGTAAAAAGACCCAGTGACCAAAAATGCTTTACCCTTTTTACCTCCTTTTAGTTTTTTCGCTGCATTATGACAATCAACATTTTTACGATTCTTGAGGGCAGGCAAAGGACTTACATCAGTGGGTTTTACAAATTTAGACACAGATGTGTTTGCATCCGGAGATGCGGTCGACTGTTTCTGTAGATCTACTGGGTTGGTTGAATATTGTGAGCTAGAGGTAACATTTTCGGATACCAGAGGTTCTATGTTGCTGTCTACCGTTATTTCTTCTTTGGCGTTTGGGTTGCTTTCTATAGCAAATGGATATCCGAAATTAGGCACCATTGACTATCCGAAATTAGGACGTTACGACAAATATTTTTTAATCAACATTTGAAACTAATCTTAAAATCATACACAACGATGTGACTTGCCACTTAAACTACATTTTATGAACTTCATTATACACTTTAAAACAAATTATTAGAACTTAGCACTTGCGCTCCAGCTGTGTTCAAAGTTGACATCTTTAATAGTTCACTTTTTGTAATATTTTTAAATTATTTATTGTTGCGAACATGCAGATCTCACGACGACAAGACAGATTACATATGGTGGCCAGAGCTTCCGCTCATGGTAGACACTAATGCAATCTGCTGACCGGTATGCGATTTATCACGCTATCCGAAATTAAGGCACCATCCGAAATATGGTCACTTTCCTCTACACATATAAAAGATACTCATAAAGATACATAGAAATAATTTTATTTAGCATTACAATACTCATAAAAATTCGTTATAACCTACTCAAATTTAGTTATTTCCTGTAAAAACTATTTTTCACAATAAAGATGACCTGAGTTTCACAGATACCATTTATTATTTCCTAACTTCATCTTTTCATCCACATTATCAAATATACCTACTTTGTTACGACTTTTCTCAACTATAATGAGAGTGACGCGCGATGTGTGAATATATTAGTACTTTTCCTTATAAGATAATTAATCCCGTATTACAATTTAATCCACTTTCTATAAATATTGCAAATCTTATTCAAACTTAAAAATAGAAAAAATATCGCAAATTCAGGAACAAAAATTGTTATAGTAATTCTTTTCAATCAGATTCACTTTACTTTCATTGCTCGAAATATTTTGTGTATTCATTGATGAGGACGTCTCGTTTTACATTTCTAAGAGTTCCCCTTATGAACTATCTTGAAAGAAACAAATCTGTGTAGAAAAAGGATTGGTTTATTTTTCTTGGCCGTTTATTTTTCTTATTTTAACATGACAGTTGGAAAGGCTTTTAAAAATTTTTAAAAAATTTTTGATTTTCTCAAAGCATATTAATCAACTTTATCCTTTTATGTGACTTGGTTAATTATTTATTTATTTATGAATTTGCTGTTATTTTATTTTATTTTTATTGTTATTATTAATTTTTTTGAAAATAGCAAAAAAGAAGGCACAATGCAAATAACAAGAGAGGAAAGGATTCGCACCCTGAGTTCGCCACCGGGAAGAGACTGGGACGGGCCGTTTCGTCCTTTTTAGGACTCATCAGCCAGCCAAACTTCCTCGGTGACGGACTCAGAAAGGTGCGTTGGGGCCGTAATCCCAGTTCTCGCTCCCGAGTGTGGGATCTCCCCCCTTAGGAATCCTAACAATTAATTAGTATCAATCAAGGATACAATTATTCCTTGGCCTGCACATGGCTAGGCACGAGAGGAATTTAATAAAGGCATTTAAAATAGAAATATGCCATAAATTAATTAAAGAAAAAGGGGTTATACGTGCCCGATGAATCAATGAAAATAGCAAAAAAGAAGGTCTCTTCCCGGTGGCGAACTCAGGGTGCGAATCCTTTCCTCTCTTGTTATTTGCATTGTGCCTTCTTTTTTGCTATTTTCATTGATTCATCGGGCACGTATAACCCCTTTTTCTTTTATTAATTTTTTTATGATGTTATAATTTTATTATATTGATAATTTAACTTTAATAAAAAACATAAGCTATTACTGAATTAGTAATAAAAATCACTAAAATTTCAATGTTTAATTGAAATTAGTTATTAATTTTAAAATGAAAGAAAGTTTATATTTACATAGAAAAAGTTTAGGTTCAGTCTTCAATTGAATCATGAAATTGTTTCAAATGAAGCCAAAGCCTTCTAACTTGTCTTATGTAATTAAGTAATTATTAATTACACACGTTTTTTAGTCTGGCTTTCTTTTTCCTGGCTAGTTTGAAGTAAACAATTAAGTTTTTAAAGCGTTTTAAGAATGTATAATTCCTCTTCCCGAGATTTAGCTTAAGGAGAAACTAGGATTTACGACTTTCAAAAAAATATGTAAACGTAAAAGAATCTAATGAACAGAAATGTAGTAAAAAAATAATAGATAATTTTAGTCTTAAGTAATTTTTCACCAAAACAACGATTTTATTAGTAAATAGAAAGTAGAATAGTTCTACATTAATGGAAACATATTTTGTAACTCAGCTTAATGATTTCGCCCTAAAAGTTTAAACAAAAAGAAAACGAAACGAACTTCTAGAATGACTTTCGCATCATATGCGTCGAAGCATATTTTAATGTCATTAATGTGATTTTCTTCGGTGACTTTTGTATTAGTTGTAGCTCATATAAAATTTGTTTCGTCCAAAAACATCTGTGTCCTTCATATTAATTGAAACTACACTTATCGAACCTTATATTAGACTTATGTTTACAGATTCATCTAAATTACAATTGATTTTACAATTAATTAGTAGGCCTCAATTAATATCTAATTTTGAGGAAACCTTTTTAGTTGAAAATTTTGTGTATATTTTAGGGTATATAAGAAAAAATGTGTACCATAATCACAGATCCAAAAGCAAGACTTTGATAGAGGAAACTAGCAATGCACAAATAGCATTACTGATACATTAACAAACCTTTTGTCTATTCCTCTCTGCTTCAATTCGACGTCAGAAGCTTTTGTATATATATTTGCTTGGTACCGTCTTAAGAGCAGCGAAAAATTTCAGTGAAAACATAACGAAAATCGCAACAAACTTAAATTCGATCAACTCCCCTCATCATTAGGCTCACTTTCTATCGGAGTATATAATTAAAACTAGTTCATACTGTTACCGACGAAGTATACCGACGAATTCCAGAGGCGGAGGCCATGCAATATTAGAAATCTCTCATATTTTTTCAAGGTTAATAAATGATCAACTTTCTGTGACATTGATATCGCAATTCTCATCGTTCTGAGGTGTCCGACCATTTATGGAATCGCATCTTTCGTCCCTTTCTTACCATGTATAATGATTTTAGATAACTACTTAACACATAAGTAAACGTTCTTGTAATGATTAATAATGCCTATACCAACACCGACTGGACACAGAATTGTGTGTACTGCACAATGCAGCTCGTATTTCCAATGGTGAGCTCTTTTTCCGAGGGAAAGCGCCACATTTAATTGCCATAGTATAGCTCTGATGTGCATAGAATTAAAATCACCTGACACTAAAGCTCTAAGAATACGAATATTTGGGAGTTTAACAAAATCAGCATCTTGTTTACAAGATTTACAAGTTTTTTTTTCTAATCTTTCCTTTAATCATTATAAGCTTTGGCTTTCAAGTGGTATTCACATTAAAATTTGAAAAAAAAATAGGGAAAGATTATATAAAACTAAATCTAATTAAATGCTGTTTTTAAAAAAAAGTTTCAAAACATGATCTTCCATTTATTTTATTAATATGACTTACTGGAGGACATTAAAAAAAAGTTGACATTTCATCTGATTTGTTAGACTAGGTCCTATTAATTTTCATTTTCTTTCAATTAGTACAATAATTTAGCTACTTGAAGATGAAAAATGTATGTAAAACAGATCAATTATTTACCTTAGGCAAAGGTAGAAAAAAAATTGCTACCAAAAGAAAAAAAAAAAGCATCTTCTTTTCAAAGAGAGGTTTTGAAATATTACGGATGCAAATTGTTTTAAAATTTCCTAAAGGTATACATTTAAGTTTCTGATATTAAAAGTCACGAATATCAAATTACACTTTTCTATTAAAAGTTAGGCTGTTTTTTGTCGAAAGTAGATTGAAAATGGGGATTTAAACAACTCTTCGAATAACCACAAATTTTCAGTATTAATCCTAGGATTACTTTTCATTTTGAAAATAAAATCATTTTTAAAATTTTATATTAAGTTTACCTGAAAATAAAACTTAAGGGATTAATGAAAAGAAATCTATTAATTAATCCATTAGGTGTTTGTCTCTTTACTGCCCAATTTAATGAAATCATCGGAGGATTTAGCTGAATCTTAATATTAAAGTCGGAAGCTATTGAAAGCTATTCTTTACATAGTAGTGAGTAAGAATGAATACTTTTAAAGATTTCAAAAGCTGGCTTAAATTTAAAATTAAATTAGTCGAGACGTCTGTCGATTTGTCTAACTTTTTATAGCTTACTTCAAAAAAGAGACGAAATGCATGTTTGGCATTTTATTCACGCCATCCAACAGAACATTTAAACCCTTCTTAATAGAAATTAGAATTCCCAACAGGTTTTTAAAAGAAAAGAAGGGGGGGGAGGAAAGAAATTTTATCAAAAGAGTGAATTAAGAGTGAATTAATTACAATTAAGGCTGAAGTAACAAGATCAGGACAAAATTAAATTAGAAGGATCGTGTACTGTTCGGTTTTGTTTACAAGAGCCTTCAACGCTTTTGCGCATGCGTCAGGTGTCCTTCGATTTCTTCAAAATAGGGGTGAGAAGAAATAAAGAGGGGATGTTTACTTTTTATCAATGTTAGTTTACTAGTAGCTGCGTTGTATTTGCGCTTTTCGGGAAAGAATTATGGAAAGAATAAATACTATTGCAAAAATAACAGGTACTAAAAAAAAACACAGGTCTTAGGAAAGTGCCCATCTCAGCGTATCACCCCTTTGCGGGGTAGATTCGTCCGCGAATTCTGGTTCTCGCTTTTGAAAACGAACAGTAAGTGTTGGGTTATTTACTAACCTCTCATATTTACTTCAGAATGGTATTGAATGGTATTAATGGAGATATTAATAAGATAATAACTAAGATATACTAATTATACTCTTCAGAAAGATATTTGACCTTAGTTAAAATAGGATATAACCTATGAAGGCTATTATTGTATTGATGAATAGAGCGTATTTCATACACAAAGTGAAGATTGAATAAATCACAATAGACTAGTTGCGACCTGTGAAATATTCACGGAAGTAAAACAAATTCCACATTTTTGAAAAACACAAGATTTAAAAAGATGTTCTAAGCTCATTTTTTAAAAGCCATGATTTCCGCAACAGCCCACATATAATTTGAATGACTAAGCCAAATTTTGTTAAAATAAAAGAAAATAAAAAATTGATTTACCAGTTTCAACAATAACAATAACAATAACGAATTTCAACAGCCAATACCAATAATCCTGTCTAGACAACAATGACGGAACCTGCATCGTCATTATCTCCTACTTGTTGATTAGTGAGCGAGTGACTCCACAGCCGAAATTATGTAAAAACCGAGGTTTTACAAACTCTGTGATAAATTTTGACGCATGAACTTCATGCATTTCAGTGTAAACTTCATTTATGTGGGAAAGAAAATTTCAATACGCTGATAGTAATTATGTAATCGCGATCCGTGGCCTTGAAGTGAGACGAATATTAGAGACGCCATCTTTAAACATGGGCGTGACGTCATACCTGACGTGTTCCAACGCTGCACTGTGATTGGTTATTTCAAATTACAAATTTACAAAACTACAAATTTACAAATTTGCAAAGATCGTACAACTTTTGCCTATTAATAGGATGATGCGTCCAGTTTGTCAATTTAGGAAAATAAAAAAGAAAGAAACTATTGCATAAAATGAAGAATCATCCATTATTTACATTTCGATTAATAAGGTCAAAAGCTTTAAAGATAAAAGTAATAAGGTTAGACAGATTGAAAATGTTAAAAAGATATTTAACACTAATTAATATATAAAATGCTAGTATTTAAAACATAGATAGAGCTGTACTAATGCCCAAATCACACCATCATATTTTTCATCATTGTTTTCAATCATTGACCCTATCATTGAGGTTAATGATCGTGTGATTTGCCTGTGTTGACCATTTTCATCATTGATTTCAATTATGAAAAAAATTAGGATCTGCTCTATTCGCGACGTTGTTTTCTATGATACTCATTAGTTATTTTCCAATCACGGGCGGAGGTGCTGTGACGTCAAGCAATGACCGTGAGATGGAGGAGGAGAGAATCAACTAAAGGAGCGCCATTTTTTGAAATGTCGTGGACAAGAGAAGCTGCGACAGTGCTTTTGGATTGTTGGGAGCAACATCCTTGTTTATATATGACTAAAAATAGTCTTCTCATATGAGTTTGCCGCCAAAACCTTTCAGCTCGACGCTGATTGGTTTTAACGCTCTACCAATCACACGCACTATTTCATCATATATTCTTCGATCGTGTGATCGGTCACAATGATAGGAACATTTCACTGACATTTGAATGAAGCAAATCAATGATAAAAAAATATGATGGTGTGATTTGGGCATAATAAGAATAATGCTGAAATTAGTTAGTTTCTAAGGAAATTATAATAATGAATCAGAATTTCTTCAAAATAAATATTGAGAGGGCAAACCTACTGATATGTCTTTTTGTGCCTCGTAGGATTATATTTTCATCAATGAATAAATAAATAAAAAATTATTATTTTTTAAAATAGATGGCTTTTTGCTGTAGAATCATTTTTGCTTGTGTGTGAATTTTATGTATGTGTTTTTAAATAATCTCTTGTGAAGAAATTAAGAGTTATTGGATAATTCATTTTGATTTCGTGAACTTTCAACTTCGGTTTAGTGATATTTCCGTTTTTAAATGAACAGTGAACGGAGACAAAACGATAATTAAACCAGAACTTTTTCAGATTTTAATATTACTATAGTTTCATTTAAGATATAACTTCTTAATAATATGTATTTTTAAAACTGACTTTCATCCTTATTATATGAGTGTAGAACAATGTATATATATTTAATGTCTAATAAAAGAACTATCAAAAGAAACAGAAAGTTGTCAGCACTAAAATTCGTTGAGATAGACCTAAATTGAGATTAATTGCTTTTTTAGCGCTGCTTAAAGCTGTGCTAACCGTGTGGCTTAGCAACTGTCCCTTGATTCGACATTAAACCGTTATTGCTCACCAAGTCCAAAATATACACTTTTTATCTTTTAAGTTGTCATAAATATCGAAATGCATTCTACGCCTTAACCAAATCGCCCTCCTGCACCAAATGGGCGGCCATAACTCACTGTAATGGTTATAGGGATTTACAAAACAAAGAGTAACACAACAATTAACTAATACTCCGATATCGTGATCTTGGAATTATGGGTTCCGTGCCAACAACATTCCTTGTGATTCATGTAATGTGTTCTTCATTGTCATTCTACTGGATTTCCTGAAGATTGAATTTGTTTACTTGAGTAATTAAAGAGAAAAGAGTTAATATGGGATAAATGTACTCGTGGTTTCAACCAAAAATTACTGAAAGAAGTCTATTTTCTTTAAATCTTGCTTCATTTTTTTTTTTTTTTTTTATTATTCGTGAAAATAAAACAAACCTGAAATTTTTTATTTTTATTTTAATATCTGCTCTAACAAATATTAGAGATTTATTTTCATTTCCTCTAAGCCAATTCAATCTACTTAATTTTAATCAATTTAACTCGCGCAGGCATTATAGGATTATTAAGAGGATTAATATCTTTTGTTAACACATCCATAGAAATCATTGTTTCGGTTCAATGCTTTTCTATGGGAATTCTGTCACTTTGTTCACGCTCATTTCTTGTAAAAGATTCACATAAAACAATTTAGAAAAAAAAAAGTTAAATCGTTAAAAATTCTTGAAGGTATGCGATTCTCCGACACCCTTCAATGAATTTTCTTTTCTTTTTTTTTTTAATTGGGGGAGGAGTTGTAAGCGGGAGAGGGGATGGAAAAGAAAAATTACTAAAGGGTACTTTAGTTGGTTTTCAGATTACAAAATCAGAATATAAGATTACTTTGCAATCATCAAGTGATGTTTTTACCAATTGAAGAAGGTTTGAAATTTGTTTGGCAAAGGACAGAACGGGTGGGAAGTCTTATATTCTCCGATCTCGACATTAATTTCATATCTAGAGTTTATCGAGTCAGGGCCGGCGCTAGGAGGGTGCGGGGCCTCGGGCAAGATGAATTTTGCGGGGCCTTTGACATTATGTGACACCGGCTCATAACCTGTCGTAGTCATACTGGGTTTTACTGGTCATAATCGGACACTAACACCGGGCATTTCTTCCCTCGCTTAGTTTCCGATTTTTTTTTTTTTTCTGTAAGAGATGAATTTCCCTAGGCCGAATTACACATCGCGGCTCGTTGTTGACATGGCACATAGTTATCAAAAACAAATAACGAAAAAACACAAAGTGAAGTAGCTACACGCTCCCGAAGAGGCTACATAAATAAATAAATAAAATAAATAATAGGACTAATAACTTTCAGACGGTAATCGGGCAGCTACTTAAACAGAAAAAATTGAAAGTTCTTACGTTCTTACGCTAAGTGAAATCATATTATAAAGGCAACGCGCGGGGCTCCCACAAGCGCGGGGACTGGGGCGGTCGCCCCGTTCGCCACCACCTAGCGCCGGCCCTGATCGAGTTACAAAATAGGAATATAATATTAATTTGTAACTACCAAGGAACTTTTTTACCAACTGGAAAACATTCAAAGTGATTTCACAATCACAATTTCTTCGTCATCCACATCACAACAACTCTTTTTTTGTAACACGAGCGAAAGCTAGTATCTTTTAAGATAATAATAATCGTAAAATTGTTAAGAATTGTTATTCGAATTTGTTTTGTTCATGTAAATTATTTAATAATAATTTTTTATTATTAAATTGTTTAGGAGTTTATATTGCGAAGTAAGTATTTTATTATGCATTAAGAATTCCCTTGTTATTTTATTATTTGAAGAATTTTTAGAAGATATTACTAATTTTAAGATTCTCTTTTGTAAAATATTTATAAGTAAAAAGAAATTTAACTTGCCTAAATAATTCAACAAATGATAACCAAATAAGGCACAAAGCTAAGTAAAAGAATTTCGCACCCAGAGCTGTCACCGGGGAAAAGACTGGGACGGCTGTTTCGTTCTCTTTAGGACTCATCAGCTAGCCAAACTCCACCGATGACAGACTCAGAAGGTGCGAAAAGTTAAGGATTTCCGGGTCTCGCTCCCGAAAGTGGGACCTCCCCCCGAAGAAACCCTAACCAAAAATAAACAATAATACAAAAAATGTTGATTCCTTGTCCTGCATTCCGCTAAGCACAAAAGGAATTTAGTAAGGACATAAAAGACAGCATCAAAACCATGTATTATAAATAAAAAGAAATTTAACTTGCCTAAATAATTCAAAAACTGATAACCAAATAAGGTACAAAGCTAAGTAAAAGGATTTCGCACCCAGAGCATTTTGGCTTTATAAAAATTTTTTCTTTATCTAATAAACTCCATAATAACATATGTAGTGTAGAAAATAACAAAGTTTTCATGACAAATATTGTATCCTTTTCTTTAGTAATTATAATAAGGTAAAACATTAAAATGTCAAAAACGGTCCAAGGTACAATAACTTTCCCTACTTAAAAAAATTTCACTCACTCATTTTTTCCTAAATCCACGATCTTAACCTTAACCTTAAGTGAATATTAGGTATGACACCACCCTGAGCGATGTTGACATCCGACAGCAGTTCGTTCAGCTCCTTGTCATCCCGGATAGCCAACTGCAAATGGAGAGGGATGATTCGCTTCATCTTGGCATCATGAGCTGCATTGCCCGCAATCTCGAGTACTTCGACTGTCATATATACCAACACGGCGGCCAGGTACACTGCACTTTCCATACCCACTCGCTGGGAATATTTATACTCTCGGAGATTGCGATGGATACGACTGACGGGGAGAAAGAACCCTGCCTTTTTGTAATGGGTCTTCCTCTTTCCTTTGGCTGTATCGCCTGCATTCAGTCCAGACATCGTTTGTTTGTTTCTTCCTTTGCTAAAGCAGCCGATATTGTAACGATTTCTGGAAGATTAAACTTTGAAATTTGGCAAAAATTAGTCAGTGAGTGCATTACGTTCAACAAGCACAGTCGTGTGATCCTCCTAATTCTATCTATCACGTGACATTGTTGGCAATAATTCAGACTAGGAATTATTCAGTTTAAATAGATCAACACGTAAATGAAGCATTACTAAACTGAAACTAACCACACAATCCACGTGTTTAATGCTTTTGTTTCCATTAACTGGCTTTTAAATTAGAAAGTAAGAATATTTAATTCATAGAAAGGTTTTGTTGGTTTTGTTGGGCAGGATCGGACTGAAGAGGGTGTAGAAACCCGAAACGGTTACCGTATCCGATTCCCAACCAAATATCCAAAATAAGCTCAGTGATTTTTGTTTTTTGTTGTTGTTTAGTTATTGTGCGGTATGCATTGTTTTCTTTGAAGTTTTAGCTTGATCCGCACGTTAATTTTGATTTAAGAATATTTAATTCATAGAAAGATTAAAAATAATGAATCAAATTCTTAAAAATGGACATTTAAAATCTCAAAATAGAACAAACTGACATTTCCAAATAGTTTTTCGTAAAATTTAGTGAGAATTTCTGATTATAAATATTACAATAGAACTTGCTCTCACATCTCAAATGATTTTTTTTTTTAAATCTAAAAACATTATAACTTGGAAAAAATAATACAACTTAAAATATTTAAAAAAAAAGTTTAAATACGTATTCAATATCTTAGATTCCAAAATTATTTTATGTTGATCTATTTCACATTGGCATATAATTAAAGGCATATTTCTAAATACATTAGAAATTATTTAAATTAGACTGGGCTTATCTTATATTATAAAAACGTTATTCTGTCATAAGTTTTAAGTTTTTCCAATTTTGTGACCAAACTGTAAGAGGTAGATTGGTCATGCAAATGGACAAAATGTAGATCTTTTTAAGACAAACAAAATGCTACAAACATCTTTCGAAAAAATATTTTGGTTTCCAAGATGTCGCCTTATAAAGGCTCAAATTTTGACTTTTTCTCAATTTAAACGAAAAGTATAACAGATGGAAAAGAACATTATATTGAGAAAATGTTGGTATTTGAAAGTTCTATCGAACGATATATCAGTCATTCATAAACGTTTCTGTGTTTGCCAGATACATGCAAAAATGTGAAAAATTTCATGTTGGCTATTGTGAGAAGTTTGTGAAGGCACGTAAAAATGAAAATTCTTAAAATTTTCCAAATTGCAAAGCAAATAACTGTTGAATTTCTTAACTCACTCACACTATCTGGAATGCCACGTCATATTAACATAAAAGTTGGAATGATAGTCATGTTAATAAGAAATTTAAATCCGAAGAAGGGTTTGTGAAATGGAACAAGACTAATTCTAACTTCATGTCATCAACATTTAATTTGTGCAAAAATCATCAATGAATCCCACAAAAATGGATTAGTAACAATTCCAAGAATTCACTTGAAACCAAGCGATTCAAATTTGTCTTTCATTCTCAAACGAAGACAATTTCCAAGAATTCCTGGATTCGCCATGACAATTAAGAAATCACAAGGTCAAACATTTGATCATGTTGGAATAATTTTGAATGAGCCTCATGGGCAATTATAAGTCATATTGTCGAGATCAGGAAATAAGTAAAATGTTAAATTACAAATTACTAAAACGTCGGAGCAAGGAAATCTTTTGGAA
The DNA here is from genome assembly GCA_023159025.1 of Thereuonema tuberculata. Lineage (NCBI taxonomy): Eukaryota > Metazoa > Arthropoda > Chilopoda > Scutigeromorpha > Scutigeridae > Thereuonema > Thereuonema tuberculata. Next base: position 205,536,655 of record JAFIDM010009631.1, read on the forward strand.
AATGATTCAAGAATTTTCACAAAAAATGTAATTTATCGTGAAGTTTTGTAATCTTATATTATAAAAGCGTTATTCTGTCTGTCATTGTCATAAGACTTTATGTTTTTTCAATTTTGTGACCAAACTATAAGAGATAGAGTGGTCATGTAAATGGATAAAATGTAGATCTTTTTAAGACAAACAAAATGCTACAAAAATCTTTCGAAAAAATTTTTTGGTTTCCAAGATGTCGCCTTTTAAAGGGTCAAATTTTGACTTTTTCTCAATTAAAAAGAAAAGTATAAAAGATGGAAGAGAACATTATATTGAGAAAATGTTGGAATTTTGAAAGTTCTATCGAACGATATATCAGTCATTCATAAACGTTTCTTCGTTTGCAAGATACATGCAAAAATGTGAAAAATTTCATCATTTTCTTTTATTTATACAGTAAATCTCTATGGATTCTTTTAAATTGTGTTGTAAAATTACTTTGAATCAATTTAATTGTTTTATCCAATCGTTTGATAATTAATCAATCGTTTGATAATTATTAATTATTAATTTCTTATATTTTTTAATTCACTTACAGTTCGTCTAACTTAGGAAGGCAGTCCCTTCAGGCGTTGGGACTGAGAACTTGAAAACATAGGGGTGAAAGGGTATCAGGATATTGTTGTGGAATTAAAAAAAGGTCTAATGTGATACTCTTTTTAGTATTTTGGAGAATTCAGCTCTTCGGAAATGGAGTTACGTAAAGCCGATAATAACAAGATCAAGCTCTGCAAACACTGTTATTTTCTTCCCCACCCTTTTACCTTATACCTTTCATACAGGGCCGGATTAGCCATATAGCAGAAGTAGCAAATGCTACGGGCCCCGCGCTTCTAGGGGCCCCGCGCCTAAAGCAGAAAAGTGCAAAACAAATACTGCGCGATGAAAATCAACCTCCCCGGATATTTTAATTTGTTAGAAGCTTCTTTGCTAAAGAATGATGACCACCCCATTTCACTTTGAACTGCTGTGGAAGGTGTCAAAATGCCCCCCCCCCCCCTCTATAAGTTTTCTTCCAAATGTGCTTTGGATATTTGTCAATTTTTGAAGTTCGGCTTCCGTATTAATTATAGTTTCGTTCCCATACGTTAGAACAGGCACAGCCAATGATTTCCATAATATTCTACCTAGTTCTACTTTATTGTAGCTTTTATTACATATGCTCCTTATCCATCCACTTAGTTTATTTATTTTAGCTATTGTGTTGTTTATATGCTTTTTAAAGATTTGTCCCTCATTTGTTATTAATATTCCTAGATATTGATATTCATTGGTTTCTTTAATTTCCCGATTATTAATTTGCCAGAAGTTTTTCTCAACTACATTAAAATTTATTACTTCGCTTTTATTGCAATTGAATTCTATTTGAAAATCTTTTGCGATGCTTCCTGTCGTATTTAGTAGGCTCTGTAAATCCTTTTTATTATCTGAGAACAGTACAATGTCATCCGCAAACAATAGCCTGGCAGGATTTCATTGTCCTCCCTAGTTTTTTGGTTATCTAATTTTAGATTTCTAATAAAGTTTTATTTTTTGTTTTTAACTCTGTAGTCTTATAATTAAAGGACTTCTTTTGTCTGTGACGTCATCGTACCAGCGCATGCACATGATTGTTACGAATTTTCTTTGTGTAAAGTTATAAATTAGTGTAGCGTGGAAACGCGTTTAGCTAGGACATTGATTCGGGTATCATTGTGAAGAGCTCGCGGAGCTCTGCATACTATTCTCTTTTTTTTATTTGTTTAAATTATATTTTGGAATTCCTAAATTACTTTTTTTTAATTGGAGTAATTTTATATTTCTTGCATTAAAATTACAACTTTAAAATTTACTTTCATACATTTTTACTCATTTTCCCTTCTACCCAGATTGATATAGTCAACATGAGCAATAGAGCCAGAGATACGAGTCGGCATTACGCTTCTGGAATTGCGAAACGTAAAGCAAAAGACGAAAAGGAAAAAAGAACCAAGATATTATATCAAAAACTCGCAAGCTGTCTGAATTTTTTAATGTCATGCATGATGGTGCTGAATCTGAAGAAATCGAAGCAGAAGTCGCGTCTCACTGTGTAGTAGATGAAAGCAGTGCTATAGAAGAATCATTACCAATATTACCAATAAGATCTGCAACTCTTCATGATTTAGTCACATTTTCCAAAAGTCAAACTGAAGTCGAATGTACACCAAGTCCTCCCAATTTAGCCATATCATCTTCAAGCCAAACAGAGGCAGAAAGCACAGCACATGCTTCCAATGTAGCAACATCTTCTACAAGCCAAAAACAAAACGAAACTAAAATGTACTCCAACGATATTGGTGAATGGTCGAGCAACTTCAATCGAGATTATTGGATTGCGAAAGGAAGTAGCGAAGTGCAATATATGAACAGTGATTTCTTGTCTTCAAAAAAGACATACGATACAGAAAATAATTCACGAATTTGTCGAAAGTCGTTTTCACTTACACACATAAACCAACAAACAAAAGTCACGTGAGAGATTGGTTGTGTTATTCAGAAAGTAAAGGAAAACTTTTCTGTTTTTTTTGCAAAGTTACTGATTCAGGCTGTTCGTCACGATTTACGAAAGAAGGATTTGACGACTGGAAAAACGCAAATAATTTGTTGAAAAAACATGAAGAAAGCACCTCCCATAGACAAGCGATAATTTCGCTGTTAATTTGCAAAAAGAAGAATGCGCGTGTCGATTCTCAACTTGTAAGCCAAATTGAGGCCGAACAAAAATATTGATGGGCACTTTCACAGCGAATTACTTCAGTTATCCAATTTTTAGCAGAACGAGGTCTTGCATTTTGGGGTATTGATGAACTATTGGTTCACCTCATAACGGAAATTTTTATTGGAATTAATAGCCAAGTTTGACATTTTTCTGGCTCATCATATAAATACTTACACAAATAAAGGAAAAGGACATGCATCATACTTATCAAAAACAACATGCGAGCAATTTATCCATCTAATTGGATCAAGCTTACTCGATCATATCATATGCGAAATTAAGAAATGCATATGATAAGTACTATTCAGTATCACTGGACTCTACTCCAGACATTTCGCATGTGGACCATCTCACTCTAATAGTGTGCTATGTGTTACCATCTGGACCAGTGGAAAGGTTTGTGAAGTTCTTGGATATGGAAGGTCATACTGCTGAACTACTCGCCCAAAGTTTACTTGATTTTTTAAAGAAAAATGGCATTGATATCAAAGACTGTCGTGGTCAAAGCTATGACAATGCCAGCAACATGAGCGGGAAATACCACGGGTTACAAGCACGCATTAAGGAGATAAATAGGTATGCAGAATACATTCCCTGCTTTTGACATTCACTGAATTTGGTTGCTAAGTGTGCTGCAGAATGTTGTAGACTGTGAAGAATATCAGCAACAAACTTCAAGACGACGCAAGCGAAATACTAAGTACGACGATTTCAGCAGCTCTACTACGCTCGATGAAGTTGTAGAAAATCAAACACCCAAACAAAAATTTGAAAGTCAGGTGTTTATTGTCATAATTGATAATTTACTGTCTGCCTTGGCTAAACGCATGGAACCGTACCATAGAGTGACTGGTGTATTTGGAATACTTCGACCGTTAAAATCTCTTACAGCAAAAGAGATCTTGAAAAGAACTCCAAATATTGTCAGTGCTTACCAAGAGGTTTTGGAAGAAAGCCTAGGCGACAAACTTGTGCAGTTCGCTGAACTTCTTAAACCTAATGTGGCTGCAGCTATTAAAAACGAAAAGCATGAGGCTCTTGAACTACAATTTTTATACACTTATAATGGAAAATTCATTACAGACGTGTTTCCCAAATGTAGAAATAGTCTTACGAATTTACTTGTCTTTAATGATTACTAACTGCAGCGGAGAACATTAAAGCGTGTAAAAAGTGAGTTAAGGAACATGATGGGACAAGATCGTCTAAGTGACCTCACCTTAATGAATATTGAATGTAATTTACTTAGAGAAATTGATTTAAACAGCATTATCTCTAAATTTGCTCACATTAAATCGAGAAAAGTTTGTTTGTAAAAGTTGTGTTTATTTTATTATCATACAAAACCAGAAGCGTAACTAGAGAATTTTTCTGGAGGGGGGCAGGCCCTTTGTGTTCGAAATGGAAAATAGATAGGAAATCCCATTTTTTCGCATATACCTTCAAATAATTGCATTCTTATTGTAGCCAATAATGAATACAATGCCAATAAGTTAAAAAATATTTAATTTAATTTATTTTTATGTTTAAAACATCAAATAATTACACTTCTATATATTTTTCCCGGGGGGGGGGGGGGGCTTGGCCATTCTGAAGGAGGGGGCCCCCTGGTAACATTTGCTACAGGCCCCGCGCTGGCTTAATCCGGCCCTGCTTTCATACCTATTTTTTCAAGTTCTCAGTACAACTTCTGCGTTGGATTTTGATTTTTCGATTATTTTCAATTTCAAATTGCATTCGAGTCCAGTGAGTTAAATTTAAATATTACAATTTCATCGATATTGACTGAAAAATTAAATATAGATTTAAAATGCCACCAAGAAGAAATTGAAATAATCAGCAAAATGAAGTACATCATTCTAAGAGATTAAGAAACACAGCTGCACGTAATGAATGACATTTTATCCAATTCAGTTTGATTATTATATATAATTAAAAAAAATGTTATTCTGTAGTTCGTCATAAGACTTTTAGTTTTTCCAATTTTGTGAGCAAACTAAAAGAGCTAGATTGGTCACGCAAATGGATAAAATGTAGATCTTTTTAAGACAAACAAAATGCTACAAAAATCTTTCGAAAAATTTTTTTGGTTTCCAAGATGTCGCCTTTTAAAAGGTCAAATTTTGACTTTTTCTCAATTTAAACGAAAAGTATAAAAGTTGGAAGAGAACATTATATCGAGAAAATGTTGGTATTTGAAAATTCTATCCAACGATATATCACTCATTCACAAACGTTTCAGCGTTTGCGAGATACATGCAAAAATATGAGTTAAGCGGAGAAGGCCACAACGGGCTGGAAAGTCGTTTATTCTCCGATCTCAATATTAATTTGCTGAATAAATAAAGTTTTTTTTTTTTTTAATGTTATATATGCAAGTGCTCCGGAGCGAAGCGACGGTACCCGGCTAGTTTCATTTATCCCTGAATTCTGATTTGATTATGTGACTAGCACAAAAAACTATTTCGTGAATTAATCTAATTCTTAATCTAACAAAGAACAGATAATACAACACTCTGGTAACAGATGCTTCGAAACATCTAAACTTTTTTATGTTGCTATTTTCAGCTGTGTTAACTTGCTGATGACGGACCTTGTTATTTAAAGCTTCAGAAATTTTCATTTAACTTTAGTTTTTACAAAATCTGTAATCTTTATCTATACATACAAAAGGCCACTGACTGACTGACTGTCTCACTCACTTATCAATGTACAATCAAAACCACTGAACCTAGGAACTTAAAATTTCTCTTATGACGTTGCCACTCACTAAGAAAGAAATTTTAGATATACCTCCCTAAAGGGTTAAAGGGGGAAGGGAGGGGGGCAAGTTTCTTGAAAGTTTTGCATATCTCAGAAACTGTTTGAGCTAGAAGCACAAAATTTGACATGAATGTTCTTTATCAAAATCAAAAAGACCCGTATTCGACGAATTTTCGAAATTGGGTCCTAAGGGACAGTGTAAACGGGTGGGTCAACTTTTCTGAAAGCCCCACATATTCACCTGGAGGCAACAATTGGAACTACAAAAATGTTGCTGTGCAACAATTGGAACTAAAATATTGTTGTGCATAATTACGCCACATATTAACAGGGTAGGCAAAAACTGGGGAAGGCTTGAAGTGAAAGCGGTGTGGAGAAGAAGAGAAAGGAATGATAAGTCTTATATTCTCCGATCTCGAGTTACAAAATTCAAATATAACATTACTTTGTACCTATCATATGATTTCTGTACCAACTGGGAAAGCTTCGAAGTGATCTCACAATTTCAATTTCTTTCTTACCCACATCATTGCAACCCGTACGAAGAAAGGGTATTTTGCTAGTTTGTAGTAAAAAATAGTAATTCCTTACAATATGACTGACCTGATGGTGAGTATGTATATTTTATTTTCGAGCAAAATCCACAGAAATGATAAGTCTGTCGAGCTAAATGGCATTATTGAATAGTACATAGAAAAAAAGAAAAAGACCGTGCTCCCTACTACTAGTTGAGACTCATTAAGATTTCGAAGTTAGGCCTAGAAAGCAAAGTGTATGTTAGTCCGAAATGGCCAATCGTGAACTTATAATAAGACAGTAGTTATGTTTATATGATAAAGTTGGGAAGAAGATAAAGACTCGTCATAAGTCGCCGCATAAATAAATTTGAGGACTGCTACCTTTTCTGCACAGCAGAAGAGTTGAATTTAAATCGGACTTTAGAGCATCAAAGCTCTGTCAGAACGTCTTATTGTTGACAAATGGAGTCTTTTGTAGCACGCCGTCTTTTGCTTCTATATCTCTCGACATAGAACTGATGCATAAGGTGCAATGATGCCGTGACACTCGGTTGACAAATGGTCTCAAAAGATAACAAAATAACGAAACAATTCACTACTCCTTATTTTCTTCATAAC